>OZ023264.1:31065483-31665483 GCA_964006375.1 Tillus elongatus
TTTATTGGGCCACCATTATTTGACATTTTAACGTGAAATTGTAGACTGAATTTTCTAATAAGTTATTGTTAGTTGTTATAATATCGTAATATTTTATCTGTCTGTGCAAACGGTCAAGGCTGATTGGATATAAATACCGAAGTAATGTTTTTCGTAAAAAGACATGCTTTTCGTTAAAGCGAATTGTTAATGGGAACTGTATTAAAAAATGTACGTTCTCGAATAAACCACCCTTCTGTTGTTTTTTTTATTTCCTGAATTAGGGATTGCTTTCATGAAATACTGCAACAGCTGTTAAGCTCCCAGCGCAAATAATTTGAGAAGTTGAATTAAAATGTAACCGAGGATCAGTAACCGCAGAATCATTATTTCGATAATTTCGCAGTTATTCATATTTTAAATATGTATGCTGAAAGTATTGAGACATAAAATTATAATTATTTACATAAATAATAAAACACATGTTGCTAATCGAATTGTGTATTAAACATAACCAATTATTTTCTATAAAATTAATTGCCTCTAACAAATAATTGTTTTGGAACGAACAATGTATGAATTGTATCAATATAACATGTCAGAGTAAATTATGTGGATTTTGATAATACTACATTTCAGTATTAATAAACCTGTGTATACAAAATGTGTAACAGTATAAATTGAATAGCTAAACAACTAAGCTAGTTTGGACGTATTTGTGGTTCCTCCTCTGCTCTGAACAGAGAATTATTGGCGACAATCGTGGTTATTTCTTCTGGCTATCCCTCGTATACGGAATAAAATTGAGATCTTTTGTTAAATCATTTCTATTTGTACTACCCCTGGTATATCGTGTCGGCTGCCACGCTTGCGTTGCAGTTTGTCAGTGGTTCGAGAATGGTCCTCATGTTGAGAAGGATAGATGGCTGGGGACGTATGGGATGCAAGTGAGAGCGAACGAGTGGCGTTACCTGCTTTCAGGTAGGAAATGTAAATGCTCCGGAAGTTTCGAGAGAGAGATTTTTCGTTGGCAGTTGTTGGAGTTAACACGTGGTTCGTTCTGAGGAGCAAGTTGGATATTAATCATCCCCCTTAGTGGATTTAATTGCACTCAGAACATAATCTGCAGTCTTTTTGGTGATGTCGTAATGTACGGATTTAGTGCTGAAGACTGTAGAGATACCCGTTTGAGAGGATATAAGGACCACATTAATCTTGTCCCGTTGTTGGAGTTTCGTTTCCCTCTTTCGAGGTAAGAAATCATCCTCTCTCGTAACTATAACATCTCTAGCATTCCGTTACTTATTGTTTTTAGGGTTCTTGTGCCGGATAGAAGAGTTCTTGTGCCGGATAGAAGAATTCTTGTGCTAGATAGAGAAATTTTCGTATGGGGCAATTTTCGTATTGGGCAATTCTTGCGTTAGGCAGAAAATCCTTGTGCCGGATAGAGAAATCCTAGTATCGGTTGGAAAGTCCTTGTGCTGGATGGAAAATTCCTAGTATCGGGTATAGAAACTATTTGTGTTAGGCAGAAATCTTTGTGTTGGGCAATACCTTTGGCAGATTCACATATCGCAATTTTGAGTGGAATAAGTCTCGCATGGAATAGTGAATTTTCATGTACCGAACGAAGTCGAGCTATTGAAGTAAATGGAGTTTTTATGTGCTAGTCAAGAACAAATTGTTGATAATTTTATGGTCTAGGAGCCCAGGAATTTCAAGTAAGAATTTTCCGTTTTGTGATAAAGAATAAAGTGATAAGAGACAATCTTGATAAGCTAAAGTTTTAAATATTCATCTCTGTTAAATTTGCTAAAATCAAACTGAATTTATTTTATTTAAACTTCACTAAATGTGGTACAGATTTTTATAGGACCACTGTTAATATAATTGCTTCATTTTTGATAGTACCACCATTTATCATATATTGTTAGCATTAGTCAAGCTTATTGATTATTCTTTGGGACTTGATCTTTAATCAGGCCACTTACCGTAATTAACGTGTAATTAATTAATATTTGGGGAAAATAAGTTGTGAGCTTTGCGTGCACGAAAAGTGGGATTTCCCGTAGAACAAATATAGTTTGGAGCACATTCATATATACTCATTAAAGATCTTGATTATTTTGTAGTAAGCCATTTTAGTTATATTATAGAGACTTTTTTATTTTAGATCAGAATTTTAGAACAGCTTTTAATAAATTCTTGTATGCCAAAGAAGCTTAATAAAAGCCCTTATTTTATCATATTATAGGTGTGTTTTGGTTTTGTGTTTGTGTTTTGTTTTCAGGGCTGTTGATAGATTAGATCCTTACCGTTACCTTTACTTGTGGGTCTATGAGACCATACCGTTCTGAAATTTAGTTGTGTTACCATAATTATAACTCCCTTGTAGCTTCCTGTGCTCGATTGTGGTTGGCTATAGTTGCCAGTGTGATCCAAGAATTCTTGGTTGTGTTGGATCTAGGCAAGGAAGCATATTAGTGAACATCTTATTAGAATATCCGGGAGTGGAGGTTAAACAATCAAGTGGCGCCCCTAGTTAACATCTTATTTTGACCCACGCCCATCTCCACTGTATAAAAGCTGGCGGCCCTCTAACTTCCCGGTAACTTAGCTTATGCCAATGACAAATTAGATTTGTGAATAGATTAGGAATTATTTGAGCATTTGTCATCTGGTATAAAAGGAAGTGCGGCGTCATAAATGTTCATCACAATCTAAGAGCGATATGGCCTTGAAGTTGCAACCATCGCCATTCGTCCCCAACAGTTATTTTCATTTGCTTCCGCGCTTCATTCATGGTGCCAATTGTTCCAAAAGTTTCCAGAAGTTTCCCACTTGGTCTAGCTCTTCCCTTTTAAAGGTTGTGTCCTTTAAATGATATTTTTAGAAAGCTATTTTGCTTGAGAATACATTTTGTCTTCTTCCCCTAAATTTCTTACAGCAACCATCTTTCCTTTTACTCTAAGTACTCTTTTCTTTGTATTTCTATTGGTATATCTTGTCACTCTCATTTTTCTCCATGTCAATATTTTAAAAGCTTTTATTGTCTTGTTCTCATGCTTACTTAAAATCCAGCTTTTAATCCTATGACACTTCAGCAGCCCCTGATTGTTCATTTTTTTCAAGGCACCGCAAAAGCTTAAAACTGCTGCCCTGCTCCATCGCTCATTCTCCTTTAAGTTTTTCTATCAAGTTCTATTTTCTTAAACAAACACGAGCATATTTAAGTAGAGTAAGATTTGTTATAAATCGAAAAATACATTTATACTAAGAAATTCTTTATTTTTCTTTTTTTTTGCAATGGAAAGATACATACTAAAACAAAATTTTACATACCTGAAAACTCAATCACACACGCTATTAAAATATTACTAGGTCAGTAACAAAAATTAAATTTTAATCTGCGAGCTTTTAGCGAATTAAAAAAAATCGCTAATGAGGAGATCTGTGTTTATATATATATATATATATATATATATATATATATATATATATATATATATATATATATATATATATATATATATATCCGACCGGTAATTCAAAAAATAATAGACCGATCTTGATCAAATTTGGTGAATGCCTTCCTTGTGCAAATGGCTTGGATAAGTTCGTTAGCCAGGAAAATCGGACTAGGTTTTCCCGGAAAATTTTGTGTTTTCGTTGTAAAAAAATTCATATCTCCGCAAATAACACAGTAAGGGCAACCAATTTGGTACGCGTGTTTGTATTATAAAGAGTTAACTCTGTACCAAAATTTAGGTCTCTAGCTTTAAAAACAACGAAGTTATGGGCAGTTGAAGAAACAAATTTTGGAGTTTTCCTCAAAACGTCAAACTCGCAATTTTAAACGTCAAAATTGGCAATGTTTAGGCAAAGAATGTGAAACAAATACCGATTGTGAAAAGAAAATGTTGCAAGAAGAGTGTTCTGCAAACCCTTAAGTTTCAGATTCAACCGTCATTGCGTTTCATTTTACTAAAATGTTTACAAAATATCCATTTCAAATAGACCCTTTCTTTGATGCTTTGGCTGTCAGTTTAGTTAAGTTGGTGCCTTGTTGGATATTTATTTGTAGGTTTAGTGAGGTTTATGGTTTAACGGTCTATAATTTTTTTAGTTAATTTTCGTAGAACAAATTTGTTAATGCATTTTTGCATTGTTATCGAAATATGATGTGTTTATAAGAAAAAAATCTGGACGCAGTAACTGCGTTTTGGTAGAGAATTTTCGATAAATTTGCAGTTTAGCTCCCGAACGCTTTTCAAAAAACTGTTTTCAGAAACCTGCCTAGGGCCCCCCTGAATCCACAAACCCCAAGAAAAATTTCTTGTTCACACTCTCCAAGGAAGTTACGGGACCAGGAGTGAGTAGGGGTGTATAATGTTTTTTTAACTAATTTTTGTAGAACAAATTCGTTAATGCATTTTTGCATTTTTTATCGAAATGTGATGCGTTTGTAAGAAAAAAAGTGAACGCTGTAAGTGCGTTTTGGTAGCGAATTTTCGATAAATTTGCAGTTTAGCTCCCGAATGCTATTTAAAAAACTGTTTTTAAAAACCTGCCTAGACCCCCCGAGTTATGTACCCAATTATCGCTGACTAATTGTTATTTAATACTTATCAATATCCTTGTGCTATTTTGCAATGTCAGTGATAATATTTAGTATATAAGGAGATTTTGTCAATAAGCACGCACTTCTGTTACTGTACGAGTGCTGTGTGTATCAGCCAGTTCCGGTAGCTTAAGTCAGGGTTGTAACTAAAGGGTAGAATAAAGAATAATAGTTGTTTTTAAAAATTCAATTTCTACCCCGTCAACCCTTACTGGCGCCTCGTCGTTCGGGATGTTTTAACTGGCAAAACTGTAGTAAATCCATAGGTAGCAGCCCCCAGCAAACCCCGGTGAACGAACCTACGACTGCAACAACAACAAATTCAAAGAACAAGTCCGCATCCAATATAGCAGACGTTTCTTTGAAGCCAGAAAAGTGAGTCCACAATTTTCCTATATACAAATTTCCTTTTATATCGATTTTCCAATTATTACATGCATTGGTTTATGTAATCTACATATTTTTGCATTACAAATTGTGTTTACAATTATTATATGCATTGATTTATGTGATTTTCATATGTTTGCATTATAAATTGATCTAATTATTATATGTATTGGTGTATGTTATTTACCTATGTTTGCATTACAAATTGTGTTTCCAATTATTATATGCATTGGTTTAGGTTATTTACATATTTTTGCATTATAAATTAATGATATAACGGGAATAAGCTATATTTTTGGACGTTTAGTTATTTTATTTTTATTTATTATATGTCAAACGACAAACAAGTTGAGATAATATCTGAGATTTGCGAGGAATCAATATTTTCATTGCCTTCACTGAATCTAAGTGATATTCATAGTGAAAGCAGCATTGACGATAGCAGTCTATTAAAAGATATTTTTAGCTCTTCAATTTTATTTAATAGTGTTGAAACTTCAACTATGATTAATTCAAGCGGGTCAGCCTCCGGGTCAAGTTCAGACTCAGTACTATCAAAAATTAAAATTTATGGAGATGTCATTCCAAAATTTAATGGCAGCCCAGACACGTTACAAGTATTCATTAACAGAGTAGACAAATTTTACGATAAATACGGAGACACACAAGACGATACATTAAACGAATATACATATTGCGTAATTTTAAGTAAACTATCAAACACCGCCGAATCATTTATCAGTACACGAGTAAGGGTTGACGGGGTAGAAATTGAATTTTTAAAAACAACTATTATTCTTTATTCTACCCTTTAGTTACAACCCTGACTTAAGCTACCGGAACTGGCTGATACACACAGCACTCGTACAGTAACAGAAGTGCGTGCTTATTGACAAAATCTCCTTATATACTAAATATTATCACTGACATTGCAAAATAGCACAAGGATATTGATAAGTATTAAATAACAATTAGTCAGCGATAATTGGGTACATAACTCCTCCACCCTTAAGAGGAAACTTTAGGGGTTCTAAAGTTGACGTTGAAAAAACATAAAGATACATGTTAAAGATTAAAGTTTACATACATGTGCTGTTAGGGGTAACAAAGTTTACATAAAAATAATACATATTACAAAATTAAATGGTTTACACATATATGCTTAAAATTATAAATTACTTCTTCTAGATGGTGTAGGGAAGGCTTGCATTTCCAAATCTTCATTATTGTCTAAAGCATCACTATTTTTAGTTTTATAAATTTGCTGAATTTTATATTTTACATTTTCTCCACACTTACACCATATTAAAGTAATTACTAAAATTACAAAGATTAACAAGTATACAGGTAAATTAGAATGAGTCCAAATCGTATCACTGGAAATAAATGACATTGGTGACAATTGTTCTTGGTCTAAAGTTAATTTAGATAACTGATCTAAATTAAATGATTTTAAGTTCAGGTGAATAGGCTTAATATCTGAAACAACACTGTTATCCATCGGTGGTAGGTATACAGGTTCTTCTTGTAAAGTTCCTTCTAAGTTGGCGTATTCAAATGTTTTCGTTATGAATTTACATGAATAAGGCACTGTGATTAAATAAGTGCCTTTAAGTTTATGAACTTCTTCGCTACCGCACTTCTCGTGTATTAACGTTTCGGAAGGTGCGATGAACAGGTATTTTTCGTCGCTGATGGTTTCTACGAGGATGTCGTCGATGTCGACTGGAACGTGAAGACATTGAGGGTCTTCTTTAACTTGCAAAAGATTCTTGATGCAGGTATCTTGCTGGTAATTTCTCTCAAGGTGTGAGATTTTACAGAAGTACTCTTGCTGTACTTCTAAACACTTGTTTTTGAGGTAAACAATTGTTTCTTCCGTCATTGCCACATAAGAGGTAGGTGGAATGATGGTGGTTAAATTGGTAGTTGGAATAGAGTACAAATGATAAAGGTTAAATGGTTTTGGATTTATTAGTGGGACATGGAGTAGAAATACTACATGCTCTTCGTTTATGTAATAATTAACGGTAATTGTTCTAATGAAAAGTATATTGTCATATGAATAAAAATTATCTTTGCTGTGATATTTAGATAAATCATTTTTCATCTCATTCACTGAGGTTTCATCAACAATTGTTAAATGTAAAGTATTCAAAGAAGCAAAGCTAATAGCAGTAATTAAATTATCGACAATTTGTCTGATATCAATTATACCGATTTTAAACATACTTAAAGTGTTTGCATAATGTTGGTCTTCACCTTTGATCATTTCAAGGCACTCTTGTATTCGTTTGAAATTAGCCGACATATTATGAATGGTTTCTTGATAATTATTTATTAATAGTTTATTTAGCGACAATTGTTTATTATAGTTTGTTATCATGTTTTCTTGATTTAATTTTAGTTCATGGATAGCCTTATCATATTTTTCACCGTCTGATGCATCTAAATTGCCTGACACAAATTTAAAAACTGAGCCCAAGGCGTTAATAATTCCACGTTTTTGTCTATCTGTGTGGTCTAATATATTAGGGTGTATATTACGTAATTGAGACTTTAAATATTTTATTTGTTGCTCAACATATTCCAGTTCTATCATATGTGTCATAATTAATTTGTTTTCGGTTTTCTTATGAAAAGTATTTATTGATTTTTCTAGTTGATTAGTTTTATCACCAAGTATTTTAATGGGGTAATTATATGCAATTCGACGTTGTATGCTTCTAAAAGTCGCTTAAAGATTTCTGTATTAAATTGACCGTCTGTAACTAGGATTTTCGGTAATTTATATCTAGAAAATATTTTAATAAATTTTTCTGCTATCTCGACCATATTGGTGGAAGCTAATTCTTCGTACATAAAAAACTTAGAAAAATTGTCTACGCATGTTAAGTATTTACCTTTATTTACTGAGAAAATATCCATATATACTATGTGAAATGGAACTCTAGGCGTAGTGGTCGTTTGTAATTTATATTTGGTTGGATGCCTTTCGTATTTGGCTTGTTGGCAAATAGTACAATTATTTACGTGTTTCTGGCAATCTTTAAATATTGTTGGCCAGTAATATAAGCGTTCTACTTCAGATTGTAGTTCATGTATACCTCTGTGTGTTACTTTATGTAGTTTATCTAGAACTTCTTTTTGTTGGATTTCGTCCGTTACGTCTTTTAATAATACTTGAGTAAATAGGAATTTGTAGTTATCGGAAAAATTATTATTGATTACGGTTGCAATTTCTTCGTACATACCGGAATCAGGGGCAAATATAGCCGTAATATGTGCAGGATCTGCATATTCTTTTAAAATGTTTAAGATTTCAGTTTCAAAATTATTTCGTGTTAATTGGACTTCTATCCGTTGTTTATTAAAAGGATGTAAAGTTTTTATAGTAGGCTGAGAACCTAGTTTGAAGGAAAATTGTTTTTTAAAGGAATTTAATGATCTGTCAGTTATTTTTAATTCTGCAGAAATATCGTCTTCTTGCGAATGAACGGTTTCGTTGTCATTATTAGTTTGGCTATTTATTGGCTCGACATTTATAGGTAAATTAGGTGTTTCTGTACTAGGGGGTATTATTTGTACATCTGATAAAATTTTAACCTTTGATTGGGTTACAATTTCTTGTACATTTAATAATCTATCTAAGTCTGTAATGTCTAAGGGTGTACGTTCTGATACGTCACCTGGATTAGCAAAAAGTGACAAAAGATCATCGGGGGTGTCATTCACTTGTATCGGATGAGCTTCCAATCTTGACAAAAAGTCTGCATTCGCGTTGAGTTTACCTTTTTTATAGATAATCTCATAATCGTATTCCATGAGTTTTAAACGCCATCTCACTAACTTTGAGTTGGGTTCTTTGATATTAAAAAGCCATTGCAGTGGCTTGTGGTCTGAAATAATTGTAAAATGCGTACCGTAAAGGTAAGGTCTAAATTGTTTCGTTGCCCATACGATCGCTAAACACTCCTTTTCTATTGTAGAGTAATTGATTTCACTCGGGTTAAGGGTTCTCGATATATATGCTATGGGTTTATCTGATCCGATTGGTCCTTGCGATAATACAGCGCCTAGACCGACATTTGAAGCGTCTGTCGTGAGTACGAATTTTTTACTGAAGTCTGGATAAATGAGAATTGGCTCATTACATAAAATTTGTTTTATTCTTTCGAAAGCTTCTATAAATTTGGGAGTATGCTCGACTTTGGCATTCTTTTTTAAACATTCCGTTAATGGTTTTGCAATGGTTGCGTAGTTCTTCACGAATTTTCGGTAATAACCGGATAGACCTAAAAAGCTTTTGATTTGTTTTGGTGTCTTTGGAAGGCTGAGATTTTTTATTTTCTCTATTAGTTTGGGGTTAGGCTTTATTCCTCTGGTCGTTACCAGGAAACCTAGGTATTCGATCTTATCAAGGAAAAATTCAGATTTATCGAGTTGTATTTTAAAATGGTGTTGTCTGAGACGTTGTAAAACTGTTATTAAATTACGCATATGTTCTTGTATATCTTTGCCTAAGATTATAATATCGTCTAAGTAGACAAGGCATATTTTATTTATAAGGCCCTTAAGGACCTCTGCCATTACTCTGGTAAAACAGGCTGGTGCATTCCTCAATCCAAAGGGCATTCTAATGAATTGATAATGAGAATCTTCGGTTGAAAATGCTGTCTTATGTCTATCATTTTCATCGATTTCTATTTGGTGGTATCCCGATTTTAAATCAATCTTCGAAAAGAATTTGGAATTTCCTAAAATATCTAATATGTTGGCAATATTGGGTATAGGGAATTTATCCTCTATAGTTTTTTCATTAAGTTTGCGAAAATCAATGACCATTCGCCATTGTTTTTTACCATCTTTACCTTCTTTCTTTGGTACAAGGAAAACTGGTGCTGAATAAGGAGAGGTGCTCTCTGAAATAATGTTATGACGAAGTAATTCGTCAATTTGTCGTTTAATTTCCGATTTTTGTGTATGCGGAAATCTGTAAGGTTTCACAAAAACAGGTGTATCTGAATTTAATGGGATTTTATGTTTTACTATTGATGAAAAAGTTAGTTTGTCATTCTCTTGGTAAAATACGTCTCTGTATTGCAAGAGCGTCTGAAAAATTTCATATTTTTTGTGTGAAAGATGACTTAATTTTTCTGCTAAAATTACGTCAAGTAACTTAGGGTTCGCTTGATGCTTTTGTGCATGACATACGTGTATTTCTTTTAAATTAATATGATGCGCCTTTAAAGGTTTGCTAAGACTTAAAGTAAATTTATTATTGTTGCTCTTTATACAAGGTACAGTGGCTCTATAATTTTTTACGGTAGTTATATTTTCTGGAATTTTAAAATGTCCTAAATCTTGTTGCGGAATAACGACTGTTCCTTTTTTTATACTAACAGGAATCGTCACTGTCGTTTGCTCTGGTTCTACTTCTGTCTGAAAATAATTAAATGCAGGTGGTTGATACCTGAGTAATTCATATTCCTCGTTATTAAGTAAAACGTTGCCGGTGTTATAATTTAGAATCATGTTTAGTTCTTCTAAAGTTTGCGTTCCTAATAGTATATCGAAATGTTCATGAAAATTAAGTATATAAAATTTTAAGTACTGTCCTGGTTGAAATAAGTCTGTTATCACTACTTGATTATGTGTAGAGTGATTCATTATAGTTTTGATAGTAAATTCTTCATTTATAATTTCGTTGTTAAAATATTTATACGCTATGTTGGGATTTATTAATGAATTAGTAGCGCCTGAATCTATGAGGATTTTTAAACCACTAATTTCTAGATATGGTAAACTAGATGTGATTAAATTATGATTTGTTTCTACTAATTTTGTTCCGAGGCTGGTAAAAGAAAATTTTCATCAGAATTTTCTTCATTCAAAACTTGTGATAGATCGCTGTTCATATTTTCTTGTTCGTAGTCATAAAAATCTGAAAATTGTTGATCATTTTCGTACGTGTATTCCGAGTTATCGGGTTGCATTAGAAAATGCTGCTCATTTTCTAATTCTGTCAAATTTACTTGAGGATTTCGCCACCTCTGAAATTGAGACTGTTGGAAATTTTTATTTCCCGTGTTTGTAACACCTTTGTTAAAATTCCGGTTAATCGCGCTAAAGCTTGTTGCTGGTTGATTTTGTTGCGGCGTAACTGGTGGTCTTCGAGGCATATTTGGAGGATGATATTGTGGCTGCTGAGGCCTGTTTGGCTGCGTAAATTGCCTATTATTTGTGTAATAATTACTTCTAGGTTGCTGATTGAATGCAAAAGTATTATTGTTTCTTATAGGTATTTGCTGACCATAATAAGGTGGTCTGAATGCTGTAGGCATTTTAATATTATTTTTCGGTAACAAATTTTGTGTGTTAGAAAAATTATTTTTATTTATGTGTTTAGAAACATATTTAATTATCGTAGGCGTTGCCTGAGATAACGTTCTAAATTGTTTAACCTCTAGAATAGTTTGTAGCATGGCTGGACAATTGTTGTACAATACTTCTAGGGCAGTTTGTTCGTTAATTTCAATATGTGCAATTCTTTGTGCTACAGACAGAGTATCGTCTGCCTGGATCTTTAAATTTAGACGTGTTTGCACGCTTTTAATTCTTTCTATAAAATCTGTTAATGTTTCTTTTTGATTTAATGTTAAAAATTTAAAGGTATGCGACAAAGTTAACCGATCAGTGTGATCACCAAACTTTGTTTGTAATGCCCCTCTTAATGTAGGCCAATCCTGGATATCAGGACGTGTACTGATAAATGATTCGGCGGTGTTTGATAGTTTACTTAAAATTACGCAATATGTATATTCGTTTAATGTATCGTCTTGTGTGTCTCCGTATTTATCGTAAAATTTGTCTACTCTGTTAATGAATACTTGTAACGTGTCTGGGCTGCCATTAAATTTTGGAATGACATCTCCATAAATTTTAATTTTTGATAGTACTGAGTCTGAACTTGACCCGGAGGCTGACCCGCTTGAATTAATCATAGTTGAAGTTTCAACACTATTAAATAAAATTGAAGAGCTAAAAATATCTTTTAATAGACTGCTATCGTCAATGCTGCTTTCACTATGAATATCACTTAGATTCAGTGAAGGCAATGAAAATATTGATTCCTCGCAAATCTCAGATATTATCTCAACTTGTTTGTCGTTTGACATATAATAAATAAAAATAAAATAAATAAATGTCCAAAAATATAGCTTATTCCCGTTATATCATTAATTTATAATGCAAAAATATGTAAATAACCTAAACCAATGCATATAATAATTGGAAACACAATTTGTAATGCAAACATAGGTAAATAACATACACCAATACATATAATAATTAGATCAATTTATAATGCAAACATATGAAAATCACATAAACCAATGCATATAATAATTGTAAACACAATTTGTAATGCAAAAATATGTAGATTACATAAACCAATGCATGTAATAATTGGAAAATCGATATAAAAGGAAATTTGTATATAGGAAAATTGTGGACTTACTTTTCTGGCTTCAAAGAAACGTCTGCTATATTGGATGCGGACTTGTTCTTTGAATTTGTTGTTGTTGCAGTCGTAGGTTCGTTCACCGGGGTTTGCTGGGGGCTGCTACCTATGGATTTACTACAGTTTTGCCAGTTAAAACATCCCGAACGACGATGCGCCAGTAAGGGTTGACGGGGTAGAAATTGAATTTTTAAAAACAACTATTATTCTTTATTCTACCCTTTAGTTACAACCCTGACTTAAGCTACCGGAACTGGCTGATACACACAGCACTCGTACAGTAACAGAAGTGCGTGCTTATTGACAAAATCTCCTTATATACTAAATATTATCACTGACATTGCAAAATAGCACAAGGATATTGATAAGTATTAAATAACAATTAGTCAGCGATAATTGGGTACATAACTCACGTCCTGATATCCAGGATTGGCCTACATTAAGATGGGCATTACAAACAAAGTTTGGTGATCACACTGATCGGTTAACTTTGTCGCATACCTTTAAATTTTTAACATTAAATCAAAAAGAAACATTAACAGATTTTATAGAAAGAATTAAAAGCGTGCAAACACGTCTAAATTTAAAGATCCAGGCAGACGATACTCTGTCTGTCGCACAAAGAATTGCACATATTGAAATTAACGAACAAACTGCCCTAGAAGTATTGTACAACAATTGTCCAGCCATGCTACAAACTATTCTAGAGGTTAAACAATTTAGAACGTTATCTCAGGCAACGCCTACGATAATTAAATATGTTTCTAAACACATAAATAAAAATAATTTTTCTAACACACAAAATGTGTTACCGAAAAATAATATTAAAATGCCTACAGCATTCAGACCACCTTATTATGGTCAACAAACACCTATAAGAAACAATAATACTTTTGCATTCAATCAGCAACCTAGAAGTAATTATTACACAAATAATAGGCAATTTACGCAGCCAAACAGGCCTCAGCAGCCACAATATCATCCTCCAAATATGCCTCGAAGACCACCAGTTACGCCGCAACAAAATCAACCAGCAACAAGCTTTAGCGCGATTAACCGGAATTTTAACAAAGGTGTTACAAACACGGGAAATAAAAATTTCCAACAGTCTCAATTTCAGAGGTGGCGAAATCCTCAAGTAAATTTGACAGAATTAGAAAATGAGCAGCATTTTCTAATGCAACCCGATAACTCGGAATACACGTACGAAAATGATCAACAATTTTCAGATTTTTATGACTACGAACAAGAAAATATGGACAGCAATCTATCACAAGTTTTGAATGAAGAAAATTCTGATGAAAATTTTCTTTTACCAGCCTCGGAACAAAATTAGTAGAAACAAATCATAATTTAATCACATCTAGTTTACCATATCTAGAAATTAGTGGTTTAAAAATCCTCATAGATTCAGGCGCTACTAATTCATTAATAAATCCCAACATAGCGTATAAATATTTTAACAACGAAATTATAAATGAAGAATTTACTATCAAAACTATAATGAATCACTCTACACATAATCAAGTAGTGATAACAGACTTATTTCAACCAGGACAGTACTTAAAATTTTATATACTTAATTTTCATGAACATTTCGATATACTATTAGGAACGCAAACTTTAGAAGAACTAAACATGATTCTAAATTATAACACCGGCAACGTTTTACTTAATAACGAGGAATATGAATTACTTAGGTATCAACCACCTGCATTTAATTATTTTCAGACAGAAGTAGAACCAGAGCAAACGACAGTGACGATTCCTGTTAGTATAAAAAAAGGAACAGTCGTTATTCCGCAACAAGATTTAGGACATTTTAAAATTCCAGAAAATATAACTACCGTAAAAAATTATAGAGCCACTGTACCTTGTATAAAGAGCAACAATAATAAATTTACTTTAAGTCTTA
The DNA here is from genome assembly GCA_964006375.1 of Tillus elongatus. Lineage (NCBI taxonomy): Eukaryota > Metazoa > Arthropoda > Insecta > Coleoptera > Cleridae > Tillus > Tillus elongatus. The sequence continues at coordinate 31,079,908 of OZ023264.1, forward strand.
GCAAACCTTTAAAGGCGCATCATATTAATTTAAAAGAAATACACGTATGTCATGCACAAAAGCATCAAGCGAACCCTAAGTTACTTGACGTAATTTTAGCAGAAAAATTAAGTCATCTTTCACACAAAAAATATGAAATTTTTCAGACGCTCTTGCACAAACTAACTTTTTCATCAATAGTAAAACATAAAATCCCATTAAATTCAGATACACCTGTTTTTGTGAAACCTTACAGATTTCCGCATACACAAAAATCGGAAATTAAACGACAAATTGACGAATTACTTCGTCATAACATTATTTCAGAGAGCACCTCTCCTTATTCAGCACCAGTTTTCCTTGTACCAAAGAAAGAAGGTAAAGATGGTAAAAAACAATGGCGAATGGTCATTGATTTTCGCAAACTTAATGAAAAAACTATAGAGGATAAATTCCCTATACCCAATATTGCCAACATATTAGATATTTTAGGAAATTCCAAATTCTTTTCGAAGATTGATTTAAAATCGGGATACCACCAAATAGAAATCGATGAAAATGATAGACATAAGACAGCATTTTCAACCGAAGATTCTCATTATCAATTCATTAGAATGCCCTTTGGATTGAGGAATGCACCAGCCTGTTTTACCAGAGTAATGGCAGAGGTCCTTAAGGGCCTTATAAATAAAATATGCCTTGTCTACTTAGACGATATTATAATCTTAGGCAAAGATATACAAGAACATATGCGTAATTTAATAACAGTTTTACAACGTCTCAGACAACACCATTTTAAAATACAACTCGATAAATCTGAATTTTTCCTTGATAAGATCGAATACCTAGGTTTCCTGGTAACGACCAGAGGAATAAAGCCTAACCCCAAACTAATAGAGAAAATAAAAAATCTCAGCCTTCCAAAGACACCAAAACAAATCAAAAGCTTTTTAGGTCTATCCGGTTATTACCGAAAATTCGTGAAGAACTACGCAACCATTGCAAAACCATTAACGGAATGTTTAAAAAAGAATGCCAAAGTCGAGCATACTCCCAAATTTATAGAAGCTTTCGAAAGAATAAAACAAATTTTATGTAATGAGCCAATTCTCATTTATCCAGACTTCAGTAAAAAATTCGTACTCACGACAGACGCTTCAAATGTCGGTCTAGGCGCTGTATTATCGCAAGGACCAATCGGATCAGATAAACCCATAGCATATATATCGAGAACCCTTAACCCGAGTGAAATCAATTACTCTACAATAGAAAAGGAGTGTTTAGCGATCGTATGGGCAACGAAACAATTTAGACCTTACCTTTACGGTACGCATTTTACAATTATTTCAGACCACAAGCCACTGCAATGGCTTTTTAATATCAAAGAACCCAACTCAAAGTTAGTGAGATGGCGTTTAAAACTCATGGAATACGATTATGAGATTATCTATAAAAAAGGTAAACTCAACGCGAATGCAGACTTTTTGTCAAGATTGGAAGCTCATCCGATACAAGTGAATGACACCCCCGATGATCTTTTGTCACTTTTTGCTAACCCAGGTGACGTATCAGAACGTACACCCTTAGACATTACAGACTTAGATAGATTATTAAATGTACAAGAAATTGTAACCCCATCAAAGGTTAAAATTTTATCAGATGTACAAGTAATACCCCCTAGTACAGAAACACCTAATTTACCTATAAATGTCGAGCCAATAAATAGCCAAACTAATAATGACAACGAAACCGTTCATTCGCAAGAAGACGATATTTCTGCAGAATTAAAAATAACTGACAGATCATTAAATTCCTTTAAAAAACAATTTTCCTTCAAACTAGGTTCTCAGCCTACTATAAAAACTTTACATCCTTTTAATAAACAACGGATAGAAGTCCAATTAACACGAAATAATTTTGAAACTGAAATCTTAAACATTTTAAAAGAATATGCAGATCCTGCACATATTACGGCTATATTTGCCCCTGATTCCGGTATGTACGAAGAAATTGCAACCGTAATCAATAATAATTTTTCCGATAACTACAAATTCCTATTTACTCAAGTATTATTAAAAGACGTAACGGACGAAATCCAACAAAAAGAAGTTCTAGATAAACTACATAAAGTAACACACAGAGGTATACATGAACTACAATCTGAAGTAGAACGCTTATATTACTGGCCAACAATATTTAAAGATTGCCAGAAACACGTAAATAATTGTACTATTTGCCAACAAGCCAAATACGAAAGGCATCCAACCAAATATAAATTACAAACGACCACTACGCCTAGAGTTCCATTTCACATAGTATATATGGATATTTTCTCAGTAAATAAAGGTAAATACTTAACATGCGTAGACAATTTTTCTAAGTTTTTTATGTAGGAAGAATTAGCTTCCACCAATATGGTCGAGATAGCAGAAAAATTTATTAAAATATTTTCTAGATATAAATTACCGAAAATCCTAGTTACAGACGGTCAATTTAATACAGAAATCTTTAAGCGACTTTTAGAAGCAAACAACGTCGAATTGCATATAATTACCCCATTAAAATACTTGGTGATAAAACTAATCAACTAGAAAAATCAATAAATACTTTTCATAAGAAAACCGAAAACAAATTAATTATGACACATATGATAGAACTGGAATATGTTGAGCAACAAATAAAATATTTAAAGTCTCAATTACGTAATATACACCCTAATATATTAGACCACACAGATAGACAAAAACGTGGAATTATTAACGCCTTGGGCTCAGTTTTTAAATTTGTGTCAGGCAATTTAGATGCATCAGACGGTGAAAAATATGATAAGGCTATCCATGAACTAAAATTAAATCAAGAAAACATGATAACAAACTATAATAAACAATTGTCGATAAATAAACTATTAATAAATAATTATCAAGAAACCATTCATAATATGTCGGCTAATTTCAAACGAATACAAGAGTGCCTTGAAATGATCAAAGGTGAAGACCAACATTATGCAAACACTTTAAGTATGTTTAAAATCGGTATAATTGATATCAGACAAATTGTCGATAATTTAATTACTGCTATTAGCTTTGCTTCTTTGAATACTTTACATTTAACAATTGTTGATGAAACCTCAGTGAATGAGATGAAAAATGATTTATCTAAATATCACAGCAAAGATAATTTTTATTCATATGACAATATACTTTTCATTAGAACAATTACCGTTAATTATTACATAAACGAAGAGCATGTAGTATTTCTACTCCATGTCCCACTAATAAATCCAAAACCATTTAACCTTTATCATTTGTACTCTATTCCAACTACCAATTTAACCACCATCATTCCACCTACCTCTTATGTGGCAATGACGGAAGAAACAATTGTTTACCTCAAAAACAAGTGTTTAGAAGTACAGCAAGAGTACTTCTGTAAAATCTCACACCTTGAGAGAAATTACTAGCAAGATACCTGCATCAAGAATCTTTTGCAAGTTAAAGAAGACCCTCAATGTCTTCACGTTCCAGTCGACATCGACGACATCCTCGTAGAAACCATCAGCGACGAAAAATACCTGTTCATCGCACCTTCCGAAACGTTAATACACGAGAAGTGCGGTAGCCAAGAAGTTCATAAACTTAAAGACACTTATTTAATCACAGTGCCTTATTCATGTAAATTCATAACGAAAACATTTGAATACGCCAACTTAGAAGGAACTTTACAAGAAGAACCTGTATACCTACCACCGATGGATAACAGTGTTGTTTCAGATATTAAGCCTATTCACCTGAACTTAAAATCATTTAATTTAGATCAGTTATCTAAATTAACTTTAGACCAAGAACAATTGTCACCAATGTCATTTATTTCCAGTGATACGATATGGACTCATTCTAATTTACCTGTATACTTGTTAATCTTTGTAATTTTAGTAATTACTTTAATATGGTGTAAGTGTGGAGAAAATGTAAAATATAAAATTCAGCAAATTTATAAAACTAAAAATAGTGATGCTTTAGACAATAATGAAGATTTGGAAATGCAAGCCTTCCCTACACCATCTAGAAGAAGTAATTTATAATTTTAAGCATATATGTGTAAACCATTTAATTTTGTAATATGTATTATTTTTATGTAAACTTTGTTACCCCTAACAGCACATGTATGTAAACTTTAATCTTTAACATGTATCTTTATGTTTTTTCAACGTCAACTTTAGAACCCCTAAAGTTTCCTCTTAAGGGTGGAGGAGTTATGTACTCAATTATCGCTGACTAATTGTTATTTAATACTTATCAATATCCTTGTGCTATTTTGCAATGTCAGTGATAATATTTAGTATATAAGGAGATTTTGTCAATAAGCACGCACTTCTGTTACTGTACGAGTGCTGTGTGTATCAGCCAGTTCCGGTAGCTTAAGTCAGGGTTGTAACTAAAGGGTAGAATAAAGAATAATAGTTGTTTTTAAAAATTCAATTTCTACCCCGTCAACCCTTACTCCCGTGGATCCACAAACCCCAAGGAAAATTTATTGTTCACACTCCCCAAGGAAGTTACGGGACCAGAAGTGAGTAGTGGTGTATAACTTTTTTTAGCTAATTTTCGTAGAACAAATTCGTTAATGCATTTTTGCATTTTTTATCGAAATATGATGCGTTTTTAAGAAAAAATCTGGACGCAGTAAGTGCGTTTTGGTAGCGAATTTTCGGTAAAATTGCAGTTTAACCCCCGAACGTTTTTCAAAAAACTGTTTTTAGAAACCTGCCTAGACCCACCCCCCTCTGGATCCACAAACCCCAAGAAAATTTTCTTGTTCACACCCCCCCAAGGAAGTTACGGGACCAGGAGTGAGTAGGGGTGCTGAGCGGGGTGGGTAGTAAAAAGGAAATATGAGCAGAAAATTCGAATAAAGCAGGCTTGGAAGCTGTCTTTTTCACATCTTGAAGCCATATCTCCCTTAAACCCTGCCTACCCCGCACAGCACCCCTATTCACTCCCAGTCTCATAACTTCCTTGGGGGGGTGTGAGCAAGAAATTTTTCTTGATGTTTGTGCATCCAGGTGGGATCCTAGTAATGTTTCTGAAAACAATTTGTTGAAAAGCGTTCGGGAGCTTATCTGCAAATTTACCGAATTTTCATTAAATCCTTCAAATTTCAATAACTCAATTTGCTATTACCGTAAGCTTTGTTGGTTAGAAAACCAACATTTAAGTTTATTTTCGGAAAATTTTTGTATATTTTCAAACCATAAGTAATTTTGATAAAATATAGTACATTGTTTCAACCACATAGGCTATACCGGTAATCAGATTGATGCCTGCTCGCATTTGCTATTAAAAACATTTTTATGGAAATTCACTTCCATAACACATTTGCTGCATCTAGAGTTTTGAAAAATGTTTATATATTTTCAAACAATAAATTTATTTCGATGAAATATTGTACATTGTTTCTACTAATAGGCAACCAAGTTTGATGCCTGCTTTCATCAAAGAAAGACATTCGCTATTAAAAATATTTTAAAGAAAATTCGCTACCATAACGCACTTGCTACGTCCCGAGATTTTTTGTTCTGCTTCTAAGTCTATGGTCTCCTTATAATTACTTTGATGTGCGATTTGATTCTCGATTTCCAGAATCGCGACTAAACTTTACGGTTAAGACGTTTGAATTATTTTTTTAAATTTATTTACTTTAAATACAAAAAAAACACTACTTAATACTTATGACATATAATAATAAAATATCAACATAAATGTGACAATTAATTATACAATATAGCACTCGATGTGCAGAATAACAGGTAAAAATCTGGAATGGAGAGCCTGCTGAAGGCAGACTGACTATTTATTAATTTTTCACCAGGGAGTGGCTCTGTCGTCTTTTAGAGGATAACTTTGCGTCTGTCGAGAATGCACCTGCATACTTGTTGATCCAGCTTCCCATTGTTTATTCATCTTCTCTGCGTAGTTTTTTAGGGTGACTTTCATTATACTGACTCCTCTGTCTGCGTTGTGGGTTTGATAGTGGCCTATTGTTGTTGGTCTACTTATCTCGCGAGACTTGATATAAGTTCCTGGTTCATTAATGATAGGAGATGGGCTTTAAAAAGTTTGCTAAAACTTCGCTCACAGCTTGCGGATGTGGTCGGAAGCGTAAAGTAGATCCGCAGCGCAAAAAAATATTAAATGAGCATTTTGAAAATCACAAGTGTAGACCTGTTGCAAGAGATAGAAAGCGATGGCTCTATCTATGTCGAATAAAAATGTAGCCTGTTCTTTAAACAAGGCGAGTCCCTAGCAAAACTGAAATCTATTTAAGGTTTGCTCATATTTTCCTACTAGATCTATTGGATCCTGTTGCAGTTCTTTAGTCGACATATTCTATATTCCAAGCTTATTGAGAAATGTAAATTTTAAATTTAGTCTAGTAGCACTAATCACTCAGTCTTCGTTTTAATTTCTACTATCTTCTTCTTCAAGTGCCGTCTCCTCTTAGAAGGTTGGCTACTCTTACTTTTGATGCTGCAGCTCTGAACAACTCAACGGATCTACAGTTGTACCATTCTCTCAGGTTATTTAGCCAGGAAATGCGTCTTCTTCCTCTGCTTCTCTTTCCCCGTATCTTTGCCTCAATAATATTCTGCATCAATACATATTTCTCTCCTCTCATCACGTGGCCCAGATATTGCAGCTTCCTTGTTTTAATTGTGTTCAATATTTCTTTTTCTTTTCTCATTCTTCCCAGTACCTCCTCATTTGTCACCATGTCTACCCAACTTATCCTCAAGATCCTTCTATATGACCACATCTCAAATGCCTCCAGTCGATCACTTATATATTTCTTTAACGTCAATGATTCCATCCCATATAGCAACATCGAGAAAACGTAGCATCTCAATATTCTGATTCTAAGTTGTAAGTTAAGATCTCTACTGCATAACACGCTTCTCATTTTGTTAAATATGGTTCTGGCTTGTCCAATTCTTGATTTAATTTCTTCAGTGTACTCATTATTTTCATTGACAGTTGTTCCCAGGTACCTGTACTTACTGACTTTCTCTACTAGTTCTCCGTTGATCCATATGTTTTCCTGTTGTTGAACTGATTTTGTAATTGTCATAAATTTGGTCTTTTTTATATTTAAGGTAAGTCGGCTCTCCTCGCTACTCGTCACTACTTGATCTACTAAGCTCTGTAAATGTTCTATTGTTTCGGCATTAAGTATGGTGTCGTCTGCATACCGGATATTGTTAATGGGTATTTCATTGACCTTTACTCCTATTGTTGTTTCTTCCAGCGCCCTCTGAATGATTTCTTCCGCGTAAAGATTAAATAATAGCGGCTATAGTACACATCCTTGCCTTACACCACGTTGTATTTTTACTTCTTCTGGGAGTTCATTGTCCACCTTATTAACCGTCTGGCTGTAGTATAAACTATTTATTATTCTAATATCTTTCATGTCTATATTTTTACTTTTAAGTAACTGAATGAGGTGGTTGTGGCGGAATCTATCAAATGCTTTGTTGTAGTCAAGGAAACAGACATACATCGGCTGATTGATGTCCATGCATCTTTAAGCCAACACATTGAATGCAAAGAAGGCTTCTCTTGTTCACATTGCATTTCTGAAGCCAAATTAGGTTTCGCTAATATTTTGTTCTAATTTCCTAAGAATTCTCTGATATATTATGTTTAGGAATATTTTGAGAGCGTGACTCATTAGACTGATGGTTCGGTGGTCGCTACATTCTTTTGCATTCACCTTGTTTGGTAATGTAATGAAGGTCGATCTAAGCCATTCGCAGGGAATGATTCCTGTGTTGTAAATTGTGTTAAATAGTTCCACCAATATGCCCATTTGATCTTCTGTGATTAGTTTAATTATTTCTGCTGGAATTTCGTCGGGTCCTGGAGCTTTATTAGACTCTGCCATTTCTACCGCGTGCATTACCTCTTCCTTTGTTATTGTTGGGCCCAAATCTCCTTCTTGTCCTCTTCTACTATTTCTTGTTGTCTGTCAACGTCGAATAGTTTCTGGATATACTCCTTCCATCTTGCCAGTGTCCCTGCAGTGTCTGGGATTATTTTGCCATCTCTGTCCAGCAAAACATTGCTTTGGTTTTGCCTTTTTATACCAGCGACCTCCCTAATTTTCTTATAGAGGTTAAGATAATCGTGTTTCATTGTCAAATATTCTATCTCCGCACATTTTTCTTTGTACCACTTTTCTTTGGCTTCACGTATTCTTTTTCTTATCTCACTATGTATATGGTTATATGCATTGTCGTCTATGTTTTTGTATGTTCTTCTTTCTTCCATTAGTTTTAAAACTTCGTCAGTTATCCATGGTTTTTGTTTGTGAACAGTACTCTTTGTCTACAGTAACGCTTTTGTTGAAGTCGTTATCGTGGTTTTGATGGTATCCCATATTATGTTTGGATCTTCATTCGGTTCAGCTCTGATCTTACTTAGTTCGTTGTTAATATTCTCGGTCAATTGTTCTCTCACTATTGGGCTTTTACATTTTAAGGTTTGTAGATGTTTTGTGTTTTGTTGCGATTTTGGCTTCTTCGATCGTACTCTGAGCCTTACTATTACTGGATTATGATCTGTTGCTGCATCTGCTCCAGGATAAGCCTTGGCCGACATTATGGAGTTTCGGTACCTTTTATTAATTAAGACGTAATCAATTTGATTCCTAACTATGTGTTTGATGTTATCAGCGGGTGATTTCCAAGTATAAAGCCTCCTATCAGGCAGTTTAAAGTATGTGTTTGTAATCACCTTGTCTTGCTCTTGACAGAACTGTGTCAATCTATCCCCCCTTTCATTTCTTGTGCCCAACCCGAAATCACCAATAATATCCTCTACTTTCCCCTTTCCAACTTTTGCGTTGAAGTCTCCCCTATCCGCCACCTGGGAGGCGCCCGATGGAGAACTAGCAACCCCACAAGGAAATTGCTGCTATGGTTTGATCAAATAAAATCTTTTATTACTATAAAAAATAGCTAAAGAGGTTGAAGTATTCGTGATTCCTCCTCGCACAGTTCATCAAAATATTTTTGCGTTTCTGCATTCGTTTATTTGTCAGGATATAATGAACACATTTTTTCGGCTACTACTTTAGCCTATTCTATTCAACATTCCATATGATTTTCTATCAATTTTGGCAAAGTTTTGGTCAGACCTTCCATTAAAACGACGGAACGCGCCAGAATTGTTTATATTTCCGTTTAATTTCAATATTAACTCGATTTATTTTTTGAAGAATGGTAGCCCAAATTGTTAGGTATGTTCGTCCAATTTTATTTTTGCCACTGTCTAAGGAGCGAAGGAGAATTAGGGAATAACTTTCAGAACTAGGATAACATGGACATGGTAACGATGTAATTGGTAGTAAAAATTTAATAAATAATAAAATGAATTAACAACTTTTTAAAACTAACTTAACCGAATAAATTTAAAACCAAATCTGTACATAATTTAATTAAAAAGTCCAGCGTCTTTATATTTTAATAATCTAATCAAAAATCTCTTTTAATGTATACAAATACTGATATATATATATATATATATATATATATATATATATATATATATATATATATATATATATATATATATATATATATATATATATATATATATATATATATATATATATATATATATATATATATATATATATATATATAACCTTGCTTGGTCCACATTCTTCACAATGCGCAATCAGCAATAGTCAGCATTTTTCAATATCGCAAACTGCAACTGCAACATGTTTATTTATTGCATAAACATAAGAGCAATTCCAGGTCACTAATTATAATTTCTATGCGACCTACTTAAATATAAACGATATTATTTGGATTTATAATAGCAAATTTTTATACAAATATTTTTTAGTTCAATTCAATTTCAATTTCAATTTATTCAATCCAACGATACACGTGATCATACACAAAACTTAAGATTCTAAACACTTCCAAATACCAGAAATTTCTTAATGCAACTAAAATATATTTCCTTGGATACCTAAGTCAACATGACTTATTTGTATCCTTTACAGCTAACTCTATATAATCCTCAGTACATTAATTAAACCGCTTAATATCTATAATATTTACTTTTTTTTTCCTTCTTTTTTTTGTGCCCCAATCTAACCAGATATGCTCTGATCCTCAAAAGATGAGAGATGCGACTTTAAACCAAAAGAATGTCATAGTGCTAACCTCAGTAGGGGAATCAACAGCATATTTTACACTCAATATAGTCCATTTTGTCAACCCTTAGTCTCCCTTTTTCATATCTTTCTTCTGCATATATGATATCCATACAGCCGACACCTCTATACCACCCACAACCAAAATGTTCATACACATCATAGTACTCACCCAGCCACTTCTCCACTCATGCATATTATATTTACACACCCATATGCACACAGACACGCACTCACGACAACACACTCACACACAGCACACACTTACGTTACCTGCACCTTGTCCAGGCAACACATCCACTCCACTTTCGCTTCATGGAACAAGACTACATTCTCCATACCACTCAACTATCATACTGCTCTCTACTTTAACATTGCTTTCAGTTCGACCTGTTTCAAAATAACAAAGCTACAAATTTATTTCCTAAATTTAGATTTAGATAAACTCCTCAAATTTGCTGGTAATTGATTATATAACTTTGGACCCCAAAATAACACCGATCTTTTATAAACGCTCCTATTTGCCGGTGGAAGTGTCAAGTTTTCACCTATTCTACAACTTGTGCCATATGTGTGGTCCACCAGATTTATTGTCCGAAAATGATGATGCACATGTTTTAGTACATTTAATATAAACATTCTTCTTATATCGAGTAGTTTAATATAGTCGTTACTATAAAGAAAGTTCGTACTAGACCTAGAATCCCTATGAAGAAAGACTCTCAATATACTATTTTGAGTAACTTGAAGCGCAGCTAATGCATTTTCATAGCACGCACCCCAGAAAATAATACCATACCCCACATAAGACTCCACGAGAGACTTGTAAACCGGTATTAGGTTTTCTGTTGTTAAAATATTTCGCAGGGTATAGAATTTGTATACAATCTTTTTCACCTTTGCATTTATATATGCTGCATGTTCTTGCCATTTTAAATTATTGTCTACCAGCAGACCAAGATATTTGACACTGTGATACTCAGTTAGTTTACAGCAATCATCATGTATACTAATTGATAGACTGGGGGATGGTCTTCCGGCTGCTGTCGGTGAGAAAGCCACATATGATGTTTTTGTTAGGTTCAACGCTAGTAGGTTACTATTTAGTACCTCTTTCACATGATTGATTGTTGTCTCCGCTCTTTCAAACAGTTTTTCACATTGATTTCCCACAAACACCAGAACGGTATCATCTGCATAAGCAATAGGTATACATTCCAAAGTAAGGTCTTCAATTATATCATTTACGTAAATAGAAAACAATATTGGACCCAATATACTTCCCTGTGGTACACCACACGTAACCACTCGTCCTTCACTCACACAGTCACCCACTCTCACACGCTGGATTCTCTCATGAAGATAGCTACCGAAAAGTGACAACGTATGTCCTCTTATCCCAATCAACTCTAGTTTAGCCAACAACCTTTCATGATAAACTGTATTGAAAGCCTTTTTTAGGTCCAAAAAAACAGCTAGAGCTTTCATATTGCTATTAAAGCTTCCGAGAACAGTACTTGTCAATTCATACAATGCATCTTGAGTAGATAGTCCTTGTCTATAACCAAATTGTCTTTTGGACAACATGCTATGTTTATCCAAATATTCATTTAATCTGGTATTTAATAATTTTTTCAAAAATTTTTGAAAACACACTAAGTAGACTAATAGGTCTGTAGTTTGAAACGTTTTTATGATCACCTGACTTATAAACTGAAAGCACTATAGACTCTTTCAATTGCAATGGAATAATAGCTGTCCGAAATATTGTGTTCATTAAATGAGTCAAAGGTTTAGCCAAAAACAGATGATATTTTTTTATCGTGTTGGCCGAAATACCATCTCTTCCAGCGGCAGCGCCTGACCTCAGCGAAGAGATTATGCCGATAACTTCGTTCTCCGTCACAGAATGCAAGAAAAAGGAATCTACATATTGCTTGTTTGCTCTAGTTTCTACATTTCGCTTTTTAATTTTCTGAGATATACCTTTTCCCACTTCAACAAAATAATTGTTAAATTCCAATCCAATATCCCTCGCCGAAGTCAAAACACCCCCTTTTTCTGTTATTATTGTTGTAACTACATTAGAACTTAAATATAATATTAAATATATTTTCACGCCTCGAGCCACCCTTCTGAGTTGCTTTGTGTTCCATTAACAGCCACTGATAATCAATCTTTTGATAAACTCCGTTGGTGTGCCACACCTGAATTGGCCGCCCGGGGCAAGATCCTCGGTTTGACCCCCCTACCCCCTCTTAGATCCGCGACTAAGAGTAGTCAAGTATGGTGGTCAATGTATCAAAGAACTAAAAAGATAGATCGCTATGACAAAGTAAACAAAGTAGTCTCCTCACTAATAAATATTTTAGCTTACACCTCACAATGACGTTTATCAAATCATACGTTAAGATGTGTTCTAATGTAAGGCCGAAAGCTAATTTACCTAAGCAGGGCATGTAGAGGATTGTAGAATTGGAAATGTAGAAAAAAATGCATGGCCAAGATACACCAATACAAAAGCGAATCGAAGTGTGCCAGAAAAAGTGAGAGAAGAAAGATCCTTGCTGAAAGAGATCGACAGAAGGAAGTTCAAATTTATTAGGCCTATTCGAAGACATAATAACTCTCTGACAACATTATTTGAAGAACCTGTACTTGGAAAAAAATGGAATAGGAAGATTAGGAGGTAAATTTCTGTAACACTTGGCACAAATGGAAAATTGCGGGAAGTACAATAAAATGAAACGAGGAAACAGAACCATGGTGCGACGACAAGGTAACATCGCGTTTGAATTGTGGTAATGGTGGTTACTAACGAAGAAGGCAGATACATATTTAAAGTAAAAAATGTGGTATTTTCAAAACTTTTCATCTGCTGCGCCGAAACCACATTTACTCTTTCTACAGGCAACTAACATACACTATTCCTAGGATTAGGCAAAAGTCGTGGGTAATTTGATTCCTGGGCTGGTCAAGTTTTAACTCAAGAACTCAGCAACAACTGAGAAAATACCTTGGAGTTTTTATCAGTAGTAGTTTATTAGCCACGATTTAAAGTAAAATAAATGTCCATGCGTTGCTGGCCACATTAAAAATCCATACCATTCTTACAGAAATGCAGGGATTCGGCCAAATTTCCAAGATAGTGAAGTGAAACGGATCCTTGACGTCGGTGATTGGTCATAGTCGCAGAAATAGATCGACCTTAAAGTACAAAATAACTAAAATAATAGTAGACTTGAGTTTGCTAGTTAGACTAGCTGCTGTCGCGTTTTAAGTTAGCAGCAATTAGAAACTAAACACCTTGTACAGTTTAGTATGTTTCGCAGATAAGAAAACAGTTTAATTTGGATCCACCGGCGAAGAGGTGTTTCCTGTAAAATAAGCAAATGCGTTTAATATACTAAAACGAAATTCAGTGCTGAAATCATTTTCTGACAAAAGAACATTGATTAGAAAATGCAAATAAAGCAGGCGACTGGCATGATCGACCTTTCCGTTCAATTTTCAGTATTGAAGTCGAAGTTACAACACTAACTCATGGCAGATTTTTCGAGAGGAAATTTGGGTCCAAGTTTCATTTGATCTTATCAGTTGAAGGTCAATATCCGAATATTTCACTTGCCTTCCCTTCACTTTTACAACATCAGGTAACTTGAAAAGAAGTCAAGTTGAAAATGTGATGTTATAGCTGGAATTTGAAGGATTTGCCCTCAAAATAACTTTGGATTTTATTATAGCGTAACCATAAATTCTGGTGTTGTTTTAGCTAGGCTTATTTTACATTTTGTTACTAGTTACTGTTTGTTAAGACTTTTCAGTTTTAATTATTGTATGTGATATCAACGTTTTTTATTTGTTTAGCAAAATAAATTTAGAAAAAATATCTCTCTTCAGCGAACAAATTGATAAACGAACAGGCCACATATAATCAGCAGTTAAAGCACAAACTTAGCAAGTGCGAAATGGTAGCGCATTGTCATAAACATAATATATATATATATATATATATATATATATATATATATATATATATATATATATATATATATATATATATATATATATATATATTCTAGGTATGGGTATCTTTTTCATTTAAAAGGCTACAAGTTCGATTAAATAAGAGAAAAGTTGCGCAATTATAAGCCTATTAAAATGTCATTCAAAAATTGGAAAAAAATTAGCAGTTCTCAAAATATTTGAAAAAACAACAGAAAACCTATCAAAACCAGCAATTGTAATACCTTCGTTATTCCTAGGAACATTGAAAAAAAGTAGGCTCCACATGTAAATATATATATATATATATATATATATATATATATATATATATATATATATATATATATATATATATATATATATATATATATATATATCTACATACGTATCAATTTATGATTTTTTTCGCCTACTACATTTTTAATTACCACTACTATTTTTTGTTTTTATTATGGCCGCCATATTGGAATTTTACATCGTTATATAACCAAAAAATTAAGTAATCGAACGATGTATCAAACTTACCACTTTCGTTAAGGACAAACCCATTAAAACCTATTTATAATTTTTATTAATAAAACTGTTTTTTATTAGATAGCTATTACGTTATGAGGTGACATTTAACGTTTTTTCAGGCTTGGCGTACTGCTTATTCCTACCTTCATTCAGCAAGATTATGGCGGTATTACTTTTATAGGTGTGTTCTCGCTGTAATTGGTATAATGCACTGACGAGCTCTATTTCGAGCGAAACGGGTCTGCGTTTCTAATTATGGTGAGAATGCATCTAGCCTAACATACATTGTCGCGGTACTAGGGATAAAATGAACCAGGGCTGACAAATTTATGGCTGCACACAGTCTCTATTTATAACATTTTGTGTTAATTGAAGCTGTTGCAACAACATACTACCTGGTTCCACACCGATATGGCGACCCTGTCGTACATCTCTCAATTTTGCTTTTTTTGTGCTATGTGTATTTTGTTTGTCTACTGTATTTTGCTTTTGTCTTTTTCAAGCCTTTTGTATGAATCTATAATATATCGGCCGTTTCTGTTTCTTCAAAAAATTTGGGGTTATGACCACACACTATAAGCAAATATTATATAATGACAATACGGGACACTCCTATGCTTTAGCATTGGTGATATTTGTGACAAGTACACTAGCGCCACCTCGCGTGACGTACTGACAACTGAGCGGGTAATTTGAATTGTATATTTACCTGCATATTCTTAATTTAGACAATTGGTTTATTATAGATGAATATAAAAACTTGTACATGGCAAAACAGTAAAAATTTTCTGATTATATAGTTATAAATATAATTTGTATCAACAATCAGCTTGAAACCTAAATGAATTCAGCATGAATAATCCTGCAAATTTCTCTTACCCATAATCTTATTTCATCATAATTTAAAGTATTACCTTGAAACCGTTAGGCTATTATTTCAAGGGTAGGTATAGGAATATACTAAAAGCTGTTTCTAAGGATATTAAGTTACAATCTGTACTTACCTATAAATAATTGTTCTAGGTATAAATGGTAGCACAGTACTCAATTTGCTATATCTCTACATGAAAACTGTCTTATTAATCTAATATTTTAAAATATGTAACTGATATACTTAGTACATAATTAAGAAATTGTGCAGATGAAAGGTGAGACTAACTCTTACTTCCGTGAATAAATCTATTATAGGGGTGAATCTGCTATTTCTAGTTGTCTCTTTAAAAACTTGTCTTGGGAAGATAATTAAAAGCCTTTACCAAGTAAAATAATTTAAAAAAGGACACAGAAGAATATAGAAAAACAGTTTTCTTATACCATTTATTATTATTAATGCAAAACTTTTTTGCCTTAATATTTCTTTTTTTTTTTGATGCACTGGAAGACAAGTTATAATTGAAGCCTTTCAACCATCTATTTACGAAGTTTATCTATAAATACGTACATGTTGGCGAATATTACACAATAAATTATCTTCTGCGAACTGTACATATTGGCATAAAAGTGATTCTGAATTTGTCTTCCGATTCAACAAATTAATTCTTTTGGAAGTGACGTTGAAATGTAAAATGCACCTTGTGTCTTCAATACTATATCCAAATCAGTTATTTTTGATAACTGTACCATTTTCTTGCATCTATAATACAAAACTGTCGTCAAACCATGTTATAGTTATTGTTTAATATTTATTGTTAGGCGAGTGTTAAGCAAAGAAAGCAAAAAAATCATACTCACGTTTCGGCATCCTTTGGAAACCTATGAAATGTCTTTGATAGATTTAGCACGTTATAGTTCGACCAACTATAGATTACACAAACCCCACCGCTGACATTTATTGTAAAAAACACAGCTCAAACTTAATTATACACAGTTAAACACCAGCAATCGCTACTTACAAACACGTTCTCGAACGACGTAGTATCAGCACTATCCGGTAAGGGCGCTAATATTCTTGAAACACGAAATCAGCAGGAGTGTCCTGTATTGTCATTATATAGGGTGACGCATTGAAAACGAAACAGACCGATTTGCGTCGAGAGAATTTTTTTTTAAGGAACGATGAAATATATCAAGTCTAATATTAAGGGGGACATGTTTTGACGTAAAATTCAACTTTGACACATCAACTCTTAAGGGTGGTGATAACAACCCTTATATTTTAAATAGGGAACATGGGTCGAGTGTTAAACCATTTGAAAGATCTTTCTTTTCTGAATTTAGGACGCTAATTTTTTTTTGAAGTTTTATCAACTCTTTTAAAAATTATTCACAGTTGAAGATGCAAAAACGCATTTCACTCATTCCGATACGAAATGTGCTGATAGTCAATATTTTGTTGGTTTGTAAACAAAAAATCGACTATCAGAACATTTCTTATCGGAATGAGAGAAATGCGGTTTATTATTTCAGTTTATCGGTCGGTTTGATACTTGATAGTACTACCGAAAATTAATTTCACAGTGGTGTATTTTGTAGAAGAAAGAGTTGAAATAATTACTCTTTTTTTTCAAAAACGATGACTGTGGCAACCGTACCGCAAATTTATTTAATGAACGACATCCGAACAGACATGTTAACAGAAAATACATTTTGAAGTTAGTTGCAAAGTTTCGATAAAGTGGTTCAGTGGCCAACAAAAGACGGGATCCTGAACGTGAATTTCCGGTTAGAAATGAGACTACTGAGATTGAAGTTTTAGGAAAAATTACTGCAGACCCAACTTTGAGCACGAGAAAATTGGCCACTGTTTCAAACATCAAAAGAAGAACTATTCAGCGGATATTGAAGCATCATAAATTTCACCCGTATAAAATTCATCTTGTACAATAACTGAATGAAGATGATTTTGATCGGCGGCTGGAGTTTTGTGAAGTTATGACTGCACGAAGAGCTGATAACTGGAACTTTCCAATCAATATCTGTTTTTCAGACGAGTGTACGTTTTTAATAAACTCTACAGTCAATCGTCATAACTGTCGTTATTGGGCAGATAATAATCCAAGAAATTTTCACGAAGTCCACACTCAAACTCCACTGAAATTGAATGTCTGGACTGGCATTTTTGGAGACCGTTTAATCGGACCAATTTTTCTTTATGGCAATTTGAGTGGCGAAACGTATTTGGAGTTACTAGAAGATATCTTTTACCCTCTGCTAATTGACATTGTTGAAAATGATGATCGCTATCAAGAAAATCAATTAGTGTTTCAACAAGATAGAGCTCCTCCGCATTTTTCACAACGTGTTAGGGAGTTTTTGAACAGAGAGTTTCCAGGACAATTGATTGGGCGTAGAGGTGCTATTGAGTGGCTCCATAGATCACACTCCTTTAGACTTCTTTCTATGGACCCATTTAAAGAGTAGAATATACGCAACACAAGCGTAGTCTCTGGAAGAATTACGACGACGCATTGTTGAAGAATGTCGTCTAATAACTCCACAAATGCTCCAGAATGTCAGAGCTCGTTTTGAACAAAATTCGTACTTTTTATGGAAGCTGGTGGTCAACAATTTAAACACCTACTTAACCGAATAAACATTTTTGAACGTTTGGTTTTGTTTTTTAGTTGTTTTTTTTTTAACGAAAATTGGACTAATTAGCGCATTTCTTATCACAATGAATGAAATACGTTCTTGCAACTCCAACTGTGAATAATTTTTAAACGAGTCGATAAAACTTCAAAAAAAAAAAATTCGTGTTTTGAATTCAGAAAAGAAAGATCTTTCAAATGATGTAACACTCGACCCATGGTCCCTATTGAATTATAAGAGTTGTTATCACCACCCTTAAGGGGTTAATATGACAAAATTGAGTTTTATATCCTCCTCAATGTTAAAATTGACGTATTTCAGCGTTTCTTAAAAAAAATCTCGACGCAAATCGGTCTGTTTCGTTTTCAATGCGCCACCCTGTATAGTATTTGCTATAAGCGCATTTTAAACTGACAAATAAACGTCAAAATACTATTTGAAATCAACAATGCGTTCATAAAATTCCCGGCCGCAGCATTGTATCAACTGTCAACAGATGAGCTTTAAATTAGCAGTTAGTGCCTGGTGAACGCAGCCAATATTTTTAAGCTTTACTATACTTGACGAAAAAAAAAATTAACATAAAACGTTTTTCGCAATGTTTCGATCTCACAACCTGTATCGCAAAAAAGTCAACAATCACTTATTTAGAGATAAATGTTTTCTGTAAAAAAACAATTAATTAAACTGCTCTTTCGATTACGCTAGAGAACAGTGTTTGAAAAAAAAACAATGGGATTTAAAACACACAAAGAAAAAATTAATTAGGCCCTAAGCTCGCAACAGTTAACCCAGATAATTGGATAGTGTTCTTCCTTATTGCTTAACTGATACACTGTGCTACAAATCACCTTTAATTGTCTCTTTGACCGGGATAAATTAACTTGTAACGTTTAGCAAATCTAGATAAACATCTCCCATTTCAAATAACAGCGCAACCGGGGGCATATCGCTCTGTCTATCCATGGCACCTCGAGTTCAGGTTATCTTTACCGACAACGCAATTTTCTTTAATCAGTAAAACACACCTTCATTACAGAAGAGAGATCTAAAACGAATGCATTATTGCACATTGCAACGCCGAACTATTATTAGAATTATTTAGCTGAATTCCCTGGCTTTTCCATCCGCAACAATCTCCTTATTGTAATTGATGATTATGTTTGCTTTGTAAAGAGCACTCCAAGCGAATTGGATTTGTGATAATTACCGAAATGACTATAGACAAAGCGGATAACTCTGCGCAGTAATTTTAATGACGGTTTAAAACTAATTATTATATAGAAATTTCGTTGCTGAAGAAAATTTAGCATATATTTTCGTAGTGTTTTGTACAAACGCAAACAAATGTATCAATGAAATAGATCCCAAAGCAGGAAGTGTATTATAGTAACGAACTTTTATCAAAAAAATTCTAATTATACCAGTTCTCTATAAATCCAACTTGTATCCAAATTGCTTGAAAGCTGATTCTAAGATTTTGACAGCAACACAAATTTTAGCCAGGAAACTACAGTCCGTGCGACATCTGTTAGGATATAATTCCAAGAAAAGGATAAGCCAATAAAATTATGTTATAACTGGGGGAGAAAGAACTTGTTTTTTATCCCCAATGATTTGTAGGTGAATTTGACCCACCCTCGCTAATTAATTTGCGTCACTAATTAGCATTTGAAGAAGATGCTGAACTGTGGACTGTATTTTTAGATACACTGAGTCCTAGGAGATTCCAATGATACACTTGTTTTATATATACAGGGTTTTTCACGATAGATGTGCATTAGAAGTTTATGAAGTTCCCTGATATTATAAATTTTGAAATTTTGGCAGCGGTCAAAATTCGTAATTGTCTTTTATTCTAAAATATTTTCCAGGCCACATCACTTCCGGTTAGACCGGAAGTAGTCATCAACTTTGCTAATTTAAATAGAATTCCCTATTTTTTATTGCATATTCGAATTCTCCATAAAATTTTGTGAAGATTTATATAAGGCTTTCCTATCCCTATCTTCAACTGTTCCAGAGATATTATGATTTCTTTACATTTTTGGGAACTTCTAACCTCCTTTATAACACTTTGTATTTCACACGTTTTTAAAGACAAGAGCCTGGAATTTATAATACTATAACTTCTAGGATGAAGCCTTCATATTATCTACCTAAAGTTTACCTGTATCATACAGAGTGTTTTAAATTTAAAGACCAACTTACACATATTCAATGTTGCAAAAGTCATTGTTTTAAATAGTACACCCTGTATATAATTAAAAATTAGAGTTCTAAATTTAAATATATACCGGTTTTATATAGGTTTTCCTATACCTATCTCTTACGAGTAACTTGCTACTAGAGTTTTTAGGTAACAAACTCCTTTTCTAGTGAATATACATTACCCTGCAAAATAAAGGCAGCTGTGGCTGTGAGAAAACATAATTTTGACAACACATGAATTCTAAAGCGTCATTTATATTTTAAAGTTAATCTGAGTGTGTTTGTATTAGTCACGTTATAGAAATAATAAGCCAATAAAAATGCAGAATAGTGAAGAGTACTCTAATATGGATATTTTATATTCATGGGGAATGCAATCGGATTGTAAGCAGAACATGCAGGATGTTTAACGAGAGATATCCGACTCCATCGGCAATGACTATAGGAAAATTCGCAAGGATAGAGGAACGATTTAAATTGACTGAAAGTATCAAAACTACACGACATGATCCAAAGCCAGTAACTGAAAATGAAGATAATGAGATAAACGTTTTGGCTTATTTTTAAGTTTACCCGCGGAGCTCTATTCCTGCAGCTACTCAAGCTTTGGAAATATCAAGTTCATCTGTGCATATAATATTGAAATCTCATAAAATGCACCCATATTCAGAAGTAGTACTACAAGGACTTCGACCTGGTGACCATTTGAAAAGAGTGGAATTCTGCGAACACATGTTTCTGAATATTCAACAAGATGAGAACTTTCTAAAATTAAGTGGACCGACGAATCGAAATGTGCTTTGCATTATTATGGACAATAAGGTCTCTTGTGAAATTTACGAAGCAAATATAAACGGTGAAAAGTATTTGGAACTATTAAGGAGATCTGTCCGTAATTTTCTGGCAAGCCTACCACTAGATATAAGGCAAAGCTGCTGGTATCACCTAGACGGCGCGCCTGCCCACTCCACTGGTGAAGTTTACTGGCATTTAACGCAATTATTTGAAGACAGGTGGATTGGGCTTAATGGTCTTTGGAGATGGCATGGCCTCCCCGCTCTCCTGATTTAACGCCCGCCGATTTTTATCTCTGGGGGCATATAAAAAGTCAAGTGTATGACACAACAGTGCAAAGTAGAGAGGATCTTTTAAATCGTGTAATTAGAGCTTTTAGAGATTTAGATCCAAATGAAATCAAAAGAGCTACTACACATGAGATGAACCGTAGAATTTTGCAGTGCCTTGACCAAGATGGTCGTCACATAGAACATGTATAGTGGTCGTAGCATTTAAATTTGAATAAACTTTTTTGTCTTTGTTCAGTTTTTTGTTTATTGTTAATATTTTTTTATTATTATTTAAATAATTACATTAAATATTTTTATAAAATCATATAACTTTTGTTATCTGACTGAAAATCACAGCTTTATTTGTTGTCTAGTCTAACGTGTACTCTTTAGAAGAGGAGGTTGTTACATAAAAATGCTAATAACAAGCAACATACGGAAGATAAGTATAGAAAAACTTATATCAAACCGGTGTAGAATTAAATTTAATAATATACAGGTGTTCTATTTGAAAAAAAAACTTTGGCCACGTTGAATATGTCTAAGTTAGTAACTAAATTTAAAACACTCTGTATGACACAGGTAAACTTAAGGCATATAATATGAAAGCTCCCTCCCACAAGTTACGAAATTTTAAATTTGAGCCTTTTATCTTTAAAAACATGTGAAATACAAACTATTTAAAATAAGGTTGCAAAATCACCGAAATACAGAGAAATCACAATATCTTTGGAACAGTTGAAGATAGGGATAGGAAAGCCTAATATAAATATTCACAACATTTTATGGAGAATTCGAATATGCAATAAAAAACAGGGCATTCTATTTAAATTATCAAAGTTGATGACTGCTTCCGGTCTAACCGGAAGTGATGTGACCTTGAAAATATTTTAGAATAAAAGACAATTACGAATTGTGACCGCTGCCAAAATTTCAAAATTTATAATATCAGGGAACTTCATAAACTTCTAATGCACGGCTATCCTGAAAAACCCTATATATATAAAACAAGTGTATCATTGGAATCTCTTAGGACTCAGTGTATCTAAAAATACAGTCCACAGTTTAGCATCTTCTTCAAATGCTAATTAGTTACGCCGATTAATTAGCGAGAGTGGGATCAATCCACCTACAAATCACTGTAGATAAAAAAACAAGCTCTTTCTCCCCCAGTTATAACCGAATTTTATTGGCTTATCCTTTTCTTGGAATTATATCCTAACAGATGTCGCACGGACTGTAGTTTCCTGGCTAAAATTTGTGTCGCTCTCAAAATCTGAGAAGCAGCTTTCAAGCAATTTGGATACAAGTTGGCTTTATAGAGAACTGGTATAATTAGAATTTTTTATGCTGCCGCAAAAGGCGAAACCTGTTACAGATAAGAAAACAAGCATCTGTGAATCCAGAGAAGAAGTCTGTATATTTGCGGTTAATGCTTTAATTTATTACTACCAGAAGTTTTTAAAATTGGGTCGTTTCACCTAACAGTCGGTAACCAATTAACTGACGAAAAGCCTTTCAAAGCCATGATTACCATACATAATTCAGAAATTACATATGTTGACATCAATTAGCAGTTAAAAGCAGGCCGTGTTTTAGATTGCTTTCAGTTTGCCTTGGTTCTATTGAAACTAAATTAAAGAGTAAATATTTGCTCAAGACTGAACGGTTGATAAGGGCTCTAATGTATGTGAACGTCTCCTTTTTGTATTGCGAAACTGATTGATAAACGCAGATTTGTATACAAATATTTAGTTTGCCAATTAAATGGCTTGAGATTGATTATGTTGTTTAAAAAAATAGTGTCGCACATTGAATCATAACTTACACATAACTATGATAATTTATTCTCTTTAGAATGACATTATCATGGAACGAATTTAGGTTTCATGATTTGACCACACAAAATATTCGTATTATTGTACCCATATACCTCTGAAACGTTATATTGCTCTAGTTTTAACGAAAAAATATCAATTTTCACCAAATCACCCCTCATTTATCCCCTATCCTCTGAAACGATGTTACCCAAAAACAATTCTAACCGTTCCTTTGTCGGGTGCTAACTGGATACCAAATTAGAAGATGATACCTGAATTTGTTCGAAAGTTATTGCGCATACTAACAGTCAGACGTATAAACCGACAGACCGACCGACAGATAAAAAAATGTTTGTTCCAGAATCATATTTTCTATATATTTTGGCAATTTACGCCGTTTTAGCAAAAAAATTTGACATTTTTTGCACCGATATTCCACCCCCATATATTTAACTTCTAATTTGCTTGCCAAGGCGTACAGGCCAATCAGCCTTATATCTTTCCTGCTTAAGGCATTGGAAAAGATAGTAGATTGGTTTGTGCTGGGAGCGATACTAAGGGATTGCCCCTTCCATAAAAATCAGCACTCGTATCAGCGGGGGAAATCGACGGAAACGGCGCTCCACGCTGCGACGCGAAAGGTGTTCTTCGATGTTGAGGGGGCCTTTGATAGGGCAAGGACGGATACGGTCTGTTCCGACCTACAGGACAGGGGATCGTCTGGGTCCCTAATAAGTTGGGTGGTGAGCATGCTGGAGGATAGGAGAGTTTAGCTGACCTTGGGAGGCCGGGGGCTGGACGTTGGGATGACGGGCGGCTGTCCTCGGGGCATCTGCCTTTCGCCTCATCTATGGTGTCTGGTCATGGACGGCCTCATGGAGAGGCTCTCCGAGAATGGCTTCTACGCCCAGGCGTACGCTGATGATGGGCTGGTCTTAGTCACTGGCAAATTCGTCAGCGTCGTCTGTGAGTGCAGCTGTCTGTAGCATAATTGAAAGGTAGTGTGGTGAGCTGGGACTGTCCGTAAACCTGGCGAAGACGGAGATGATCCTATTCACCAGTGAGAGGTATATGAAGGGGTTCAGGGTGCACGTGATGTTTGGAAAACCTTTAGCTCTAATGCGCGAGGTCAAATGTTAAAACTAACACGAGAGTCGCAAATAGAACTAGTAGTAAGGAAGAGAGTAGCGACCCTCTGGCAGCTGCGTCGAGTGATAGGGATGACCTGGGAACTTAATCCACGGATCCTTCATTGGATTTACACTGCGATCGTCAGGCCGAGAGTCTTCTACGGGGCGTTGGTCTGGTGGCGTGGTGTGAACCAAGCTGTTACCAAGAAGCTAGCCAAACTCCAAAGGCTGGCAATACTGGGTATCACAGGCGCTATGAGGACGACACTCTCAGTCGCGCTAAACGTCTTACTGATGCTGCCATCGCTTGCCATCTGTATCAGAAGGGAGGCAATGGCGTCGCATCTTAGAATGCAGGACTCTGGAAACTGGTGCGAAGAGGGAGCAATAATAGTACATGAAAGTATCGCCAAGGAGGTGGAAAAGGAAATCCCGGTTTCCACCATCAAGGTACGGAATGCAGAGAATGATATCAGGTTGACTAGACCATATACCCTCAGAATCCCCAATAGGTATCAGTGGAGGGAAAATGCGGTTGCATCCCAGCCCGCAAGCCTGGTCTGTTTTACCGACGGATCGCGGTAGGAGGATCAACAATCCTCCGGGACAGGGGGCTGGGGTGGGGGTGGTGTGTGGGCGGAGAGAGACAAAACTCTCTGGCTACTCGGTCGGGAGTCGACCTGCACTTCGCCGCATCCTTGGGGTGCTAACAGGTCACTGCGCTCTTAGAAGACACCTCACATTGATAGGTGTCGAGAGGGATCCCATTTGCCAGGAATGCGGCGAGAACAAAGAGACGTCTTACCTATGTGAATGCGAGGCTTGTGGAAGTCTATGAATAGTATTGTTCGGTTGAGGACTCTGCAGAGGAATCAGGTAAGTACCGTCCAATGGAAGACCGTCGCGGCCTTCATTTCGAGGTCGAGGCGGTTTGGCGACGGAACCGAGGAAATATAGAGCATGGTTGCTGGGTTGCTGGTGTTGGCAAAAAGGGCCCATTTTCGTTTACCTGCCTAGCGTTAGCCTCCCCACCACTACTACTACTACTAACCCCTCAATTATATAAAATTTTTGCGTGAAGCGCCTCACTTTAGTGGTACGCAGTATATCTTTTACACTAAATGTTGTGGTGATTTTGGAAATGACAGACTTTACATAGGTTGCGGGTACTGGTACTAATTGGAAAGGGATCGCCTTTATATGATTAGAATGTGTATCCTACACAAGTGCTACGTGATTATAAGGTGCAACGATTAAACTGAGAAATAGTTAATTTTAAGAAAGCTAAATGGCATCTTTAGGTCACTAGCGAAGTAACTCCTGTCTTAATTTACCTTTTTAATTTAAAACAGCATCGCAAGACCCCTGTTTTGTGATGTGGTATATGTAAAGAAAATAGGTTGAAGCAATTTTAATGTTAATGCAAAGGTCAATGAGTGAAGATTGGAACCTGTGATGAGCACTGATCAGTACAAGTTGGAGAACACAATTCATCACGATACAGCTTTTAGACCTGACGCTCGTTTTTCTAACAAAGTTAGCGTCATCAGAGGGATGAATAAGCTGAATAGAAACAAACTGTACTTAGTGCAAAAGTAATGAATTATCGATGGGAACTTGCCCATTGGCTGTAGCTTTCTTATTCATCTCGTTGATAAATATTTTGACAATTATCTTGCCGTTTTGGCAGGTGGCTTTTTTTAAATTAAATTTGAATAATGGAATGACTCTGTTGATGCTTTGTGCCACTCTCACCAACGTAGACTGCTCCTGAAACTGTAATAGGCGACTGTTCTATTGATTTCAATTGAAATATTTGCTCTTGTCTTGAATTGAAGCGGGCTAAATTTGTCTCACCATAAAACATTAATCCGGCTCGAAGGACCATAAATCTTGAATGCTGATTGTAAATATTGAAACATAGATTGTACTAAATTTACTATCACAACTTTACATTAATAATGTCGATGTATTTAAATTGCTCGTATTAGAAAATAGTAAATAAAAATTATTGCTTGTTGTTTTGCGTTGCGATGTTACTAAACCAGCCGTCTTTCTCATGCATATGAGTTGGTATGTATGGCTCAAAATTTTACTTCAAAATTTATTGTTTTAAAGTGGGAACAAAACCGCCTGTAAAAAAAGACTAAAAAGAGATTAATCTCATAGATTAATTTCTTAAATTGCAGGTTTTCTAATAGACAAACTCTAAAACGTTATATTACTCGAGTTTTAAAGAAAAATATAATTTTTCACCAAATCGCCCCTCATTCGTCCCCTACCCCCTTAAGCGATTTAACCCAAAACAATCCGAACCGTTCGTTTGTCAAGCGCTAACTGCGAACCAAATTTGAAGACAATATCTCGATTCGTTCTAAAGTTATTGGGGCTACAAACAGACGGACATACAGATCGACAGACAAAAAAAGTGTTGTTCCCAAATCATGTTTAGTATATGTTTTGACGCTTTTTACGACGTTTAAGCAACAAAAAAAAATTCTGGACGCAGCAAGTGCGTTATGGTAGTGAATTTTCATAAAAATATTTTTAATAACAAATATGTGTGTTTCTTTAAGAAAGCAGGCATCAAATTTGGTTACCAGTATAACCTATATACTAAAAACAATGTGCCATGTTTCATCAAAATAACTTTATTGTGTGAAAATATACAAAAATTTCCAAAAGTAAACTTAAAGTGTTCCCGAAAAAAACACGTTTCTTGGTCAACCTTATAGGTTAATAACAAATTGAGCTGTTCAAATATGAAACATTTGATCAAAATTCGCTACCATAACGCACTTGCTGCGTTCAGAATTTCTTTTCTTACAAACATGCATTATATTTCGATGGAAAATGCAAAAATGCAATAACATAAGGCGTGTTTGATTAAAAAAAATATGAAACATTTGATCAAAATTCGCTACCATAACGCACTTGCTGCGTTCAGAATTTCTTTTCTTACAAACATGCATTATATTTCGATGGAAAATGCAAAAGAACAATACCATAAGGCGTGTTTGATTAAAAAAAAGGAAATTTGTATCACCAACGACTTATGGGCCACCCTGTGATTGTATAAATATTATTTTAAGATGTAGCTCAAGACACCCTATAATTAATATATACAAATTTTTTTCGTCTCTTATATAATAACGGATATATTGAGCTTTATTGATTTTTTACGAAAATTCGACAAAAATTGTGTACCATTAAATGATAAACTCTATAGCTAAGGCTACTTGTCAAGCATCAGAGAAAGGGTCTATTTGAAATGAATTTTCTGCATATATTTTAGTAAAATGAAGGACAATGACGGTTGAAACTAAGAGTTTAGGGTTTGTAAAACATCCTTCTTGAAACATTTTATTTCTATAGCCCGTATTAGATTCAAGTTATTTGCCTAAATGTTGCCAATTTTGACATTTTAAATCGCCACTTTGACGTTTTGAGGAAAACCCCAATTTATTTTTCTTTAAATGCCTATAACTTTTTTGTCTTTTAAGCTACATAGCTAAATTTTGGTAGGTAACTTACCTATAAGGATATAAACCTGCGTGCCAAATTTGGTTGCCCTTACTTTGTTGATTCCGGAGATATAATTTTTTTTCGAAAGAAAACGCAAAATTTTCCTGGAAAACCTAAACAGATTTTCCTGGCTAACGAACTTATCCAAGCTATTAGCACAAGGAATTTTTTCACCAAATGTAATCAAAATCGGCCCATTATTTTTTGAGTTATCGGTGTGATACATATATATATATATATATATATATATATATATATATATATATATATATATATATATATATATATATAAATATATATATATATATATATAAATATATATATATATATATATATATATAAATATATATATATATATATATATATATATATATATATATATATATATATATATATATATATATATATATATAAACATATAAAAATTGAAACTGACCTTGGATATGTTTTCTGGGGGGCCTAATTAGCGCTCATGTGAAGAAATTTTTTCAAAATTCAAAAGTCGGGATCTCCCCATTAGTGAATTTTTTTTAAGAAAATTCACTAAAACCTTTAAAAATTTAGTCACCGATGCCATACTTCCACACGTTGTGACGATGTGGAAGTAATACGTAATAGTTTGTCTGTTACAACAATGGTAATATTGTTAATCTTCATTATCACAGTCTAAAGGTGATGTCGCCTTGTAATCGCAACCAAGACCCTCTGTCTCTGGCAACTATTCTTATTTTATTGTCGCTTCCACACTTTATCACTTGGGCCAGTTTTTCCATACGTTTTTCTCTTAGCCTAAGTATTCCTTTTTTTCCATGGATGTGTCGTTAAAATAATGTTATCCGAAAGCTAATGTCTCAAATTATGTCCATAAAATTTTGCCTTCCTCCTCTGAATTTCTTTTAGCCAACCTCTTTCTTATCTCACCTCTTCTAACACATTTTGACTGATCATTCTATCGGTCTAACTTATCTTTGTCATTTTTTTCCATGTCTACATTTCGAAAATTACAAAATTCTTCATGCTCTCCTTATTCCAGCTTTCCGCTCCGTACATCATAACACTCTATCCGTATGACTTGATGAATCTCTTTTTGGGATAATGTTAAAATATTTCTCAGTTAAAATAGTACTCTCTCTCTCTCGTAAGTACACTTGTAGAACCCAAATTACCACAACACACCTTTTTAAAGACCTGACAATCGTTTCATTAACAAATCTAGCGTCATCAGAGGATATAGGAAATTCTAACTACTTACATCTAACATCACCTTTTATACTGAAGTTTAGGTAAAGAACCCAAATTACCACAACACACCTTTTTAAAGACCTGACCTGACCTGACCTGACCTGACCTGACCTGACCTGACCTGACCTGACCTGACCTGACCTGACCTGACCTGACCTGACCTGACCTGACCTGACCTGACAATCGTTTCACTAACAAATCTAGCGCTATCAGAGGATATAGGAAATTCTAACTACTTACGTCTAACATCACCTTTTACACTAAAGTTTAGGTAAAGAACGATACCAATAGGGAGACTCAATCGCAGGCGAATTTTCGGTGTATTGTATTTTAATTGCCGGGCGAGGTTTTTAACTTCTTTTATCACTTTGCCTGGCAGGTTTCGGAATGTTTGTCTGCATCTAAGACAGAGCGCAAACGGAGGACTACAAACCAATGGTGGGGCTTGGTTAAAGAAACTTTTGTTTTTTATTACCCTCGAAATATAAATACTTTCGTACGCATCTAGCTTGTCTAGCTGTCTAACATTTTTGATAAGTTTCAGATTTTCTTTACCAATGTGGTGGTTATTATCCCAAATATGTTGTGCCACACATGAATTGTCTGCACTACCGTATCTCAACTGTGTCAGAGGCTCACGAAGTCTAGTCTCAATGGTTCTTTTAGTCTGCCCAACATATTTAGGATTACAATCTTTACGACCTATCTCATAGATACCTGACCTTTCAGAGGCTTTATCTTTGTCTTGAGTATTACCTAACAAATTTCTTAAATTATTTTTTGTCGAAAAGGTTAGCTTAGTCGGCCTTATTAAAAATGATCTCAAGGCCCCTTGTGATACGCGGTTCAAAAGGTAGGCAAACAATTTTTTTCTCTATTTTATATTTCGTGAATGTCGTGCATTCCGCAATTTCTTTGTTCTCTGTCTACTAATTAATTTATCAACTAAGCAATGCGAATATCCGTTATGTTTAGCCACGTTTTTAATGTATTATAATTCTATACTATATCTACTTTTACCTAAGCGAAATTTTATTAATCTATTAACTAATAAATTTAAACCGGCCGTTTTTGCGCAATGAAAAATTTGCACCTTTTTTTTATTCTCCTCCTATTCAATTCCCCACATTGTATAAAATCAATTGCCATATAAAATTTAAATTTTTAACTAATAGTTTTCCTGTAAAAAAATATAGAAAATCAAAATAATTGTCTCCGCGCCAAAACGCAGCCGTAAACAAAGACCGCCTTCTGTGACGTCACGTTCCGATATCGGCCAAAACGAGTCTCGCTTACTCACACAGAAATCCTCATCTCACCATTAGTGTTTATGCGACTTACGTGTGCCGGATAGTTATTGTTATCAAGTTATATTATTGTTAATATCTATATACTCGTATTAATTATTTTAAAAACTGTACAGCCTTATAGTGTGTCTACAGAGTTGGATTTGTCCAAGGACAATCTGATAATTTACCAAAAATTTATGTACTAGCAATGTTTGCGTTTTTAGGAAACAACCCGAATTTCATGGGTGCTGAGCTAAAAGGAGTGAAAGCTCGGAGGTATGTGTCTAATATGAACCATATTTTATTCTGTAAATATCTTTGTTGGATTTTATGTAGTAATTTCTTATAAAATATAATGTAAATAAAATCATAACCTCAAAATGTTCTCCATTCAAATAATATACAAGAAAAATATACACAATTTCTTCCTGATTTTCTCATCCTTAATAATAATAATAATAATATTTATTTGCCATCGAGAAATTACATGGTGTGTCAGGTAAATAATATGTATACACATAAACACAGATGGTCAAATAGATAAAATACAATAGTTGTAAAGAACACCACAGAAACAACAGGAACAAACAACAAACAAATCAATCTATGTACCAAATATATAGAAAACTAAACAACAGAAAATACACTTAAAGTCCCTAAGGAGCTGTTTTGATACCTCTTACCAACCAGTCTCAAAATACTCATCCACTGTATACAGTGTCGTCCGCAGCAGAAGTCTCTTAACCTCTCTGGCAAATTGTGATTCAGGCATTTCCCTCAAATTACTTGGCAGTCTGTTATACAGCTTCAAACCCAGATAATTTGCACCCAATTGCGTTCTAGCCAGTCTGTGATATGGTATGCTAAAGTTGGCCTTCTTTCTGGTATCATAGGTATGTAATTGTTCATTGGCCAGAAATAAGTCTTTATTTTGATGAACATATTTTAAGCAGACAAAAATGAATACCGATACTATGGTAAGTATACGCTCGCGCTCGAACAACCCACGGCAGCTAGTCTTCCAAGACACGTCGCACAAGACACGTAGGGCTTCTTTCAGCTTCAGGAGCACTTGCTGCAAGCCTGGACTGGGTACATTAAAGAATAATTTGTTGGGGATAGTTATTGTTGTGGAAGTACATTTGGGCACTATACAGCAATAATAATATTTATGTCAGGGCACTGTTATGTCTTTCGCATTCACGTATTGTGATTGTGAATCTGCTGAAGCCATCACACAGTCATGCACTAAACTAGATTAAGCACAACTTACTACCTTTGAACCTATATTATACACTAAACACCAAAACTACTTAAAATTATGATAAAACTGCTCAGAATTCGATGCAGACACAAACGAAAACAAGACAAGGTTAAATGGCGATTCCCGCGTATCACGCAGATGTATCGGATCCTGACGTCACAAACCTATTCACCAATCAGATCCCGTTTTCGCTCACCCTGTCTTTTTTAATTATATTCAATATTTCAATAATTAATTACTAATTAGTGGTTCACTTTAAGGGGAGTTTACTTGTAGACATATATTTTTTGAGTGTTTTGCTGTACTTCAAATACGTTTTTTATCAAAAGTAAATTATATGCAACTTCCTTATTGTATAATGTGAGTCATTTGGAATGTAACTTAGAGTGGTAAATTCCTTCCTGTGGACATTGAATTCAAGAGAGTCTTTATTTTTAATAACTACTACATCTAGAAATGGAAGGTTACTGTTAACGTCTATCTCGTGGGTGAATTTTATTGAATCAAATTGACAGTTCAGTCTTTGAATAAAATCATCTATTGTGCATACACTTGAGTTAAACACTGCAAAAATATCGTCCACATAACGAAAGCATAGTCTAGGAAAATACTCACGTTCATTTTCTAAATGCGTCTCAAATCTACTCATGAAAAGGTCTGCAACGAATAGGGAGAGTGGGTTGCCGTGCCTTCAGTTTTTTTTAAAAATTCACTGTTAAACTGAAAAATATTTTGTTTTATACACAGGTTTGTTAAAGCTAAATATTCTTTGCAAACCTCCCTAATTATGTTGTTCAATTTCGACAACTGTTCTAAATACGTTAGCGTTTCTCTCGTGGGCATGCTAGGAAATAAAGACGCTACACCAATGATATCAAAACCTCGCCTTCAACTAATTTAAGATATTTATTAATAAATTCAAGTGATTTTGGCACTGAATGCCTTTTTTGTGTAACATGTAAGCTTTTAAACTCATTTGACAGCGACTTCGATAGATTATATGTCGGAGAATCGATAGCCGAAATAATAGGTCTCATTGATTTTCCCGCTATACAATTTTTGGGGGACTTTGGGATTTGTAACCTATAACCGTGTAATATTTTTTAATTTAACAATAAGTTTTCTGAACACACTGAAGGCACGGCAATGGGCAACCCACTCTCTCCATTCATTGCGACCTTTTCGTGAGTAGATTTGAGACGGATTTAGAACCGCGTATCACATGGGGTCTCGAGAGCATTTCTAGCTAATTTTCGTAGAAAAAATTGGTTACTGAGGAGACCGAGACTTTTGAATTTTAAAAAGAGTTCTCAAATGAGTACAAACTAGGCTCTTAAGATTACATATCCGGGTTAGTTTTAATTTATCTGTTTACATATGTACAGGGTGACGCATTTCTACGGTAAAGCTAAATATAATTGTTATTATACAAGATACGAGAAAAAGTTATATACGTTAATTATATGGTATCTTGAGCTGCATCTCATAAAATTATTTTGACAATCACAGGTGTCCCATAAATCGTTGGTGATACCTACCATTTTCTTTGAACAGTCCTTATATTTTTGCATTTTTTATCGAAACATGATGCATATTTGTAAGAAAAAAATCGAAACACACTAAGTGCGTTTCAGTAGCGAATTTTCATTAAATGCTTCAAATTTCAATAAGTAATATTGCTCTTAACCTAAGGTTCGTTGGCTACGAAACCAGTTTTTTCAGAAATGTTTTAAGTAATTTTCAAACAATAAGTTATTTTGATCAAATATGGTACATTGTTTCTACTATATAGGTTACACTGGTACCCGAATTGATGCCTGCTTGCGTCAAGAGATATATTCGCTCTTAAAAATATTTTATGAAAATTCACTTCCATAACGCACTTGCTGCGTCCAGGCTTTTAAACCATTTAGATCGACTGTTACGCCCGAAGAATTCTAAATAGTCATAGTTGGTTTTTTCTTCAGTCAGATTAAGATTTTTAGGACATTGTGTAATATAATATAGCAACACCATCTCGCTCGTAACCAGGGACACTGATTTTTTATAAACTCACTCATATATTATGACAAACTAAAATGTTTAAGAAGAATATAAGCTAAACATATACGCTATATATTTAGAAGCATTCAATGAAATATTATGTTGATTCTGATTATGTGATAAAGTGTATTTGCTTCAAACAGTTTTCTGTGTCTATATTTGTGCTTACTTTTGTTACTACCGCGTAAAGCATAAGGCCGTAGTGATATGCGCCATCTGGTTTTATCTTTGATAAATGCCTTCTCTTCCAGACTATCTTTTCTCACATCCCCTTAGCATTCATGCCAGTTTAGGTCTGTAAAATTTCCTGCTTTTCTGAGTGCTGCACTTCAAAACCTTCGTAGCAATATTTTGTCAGTGCCTTCTCCTCGTGTATGCTTGATAGACCCCTTTTTACTTTTAGTTTCTGAATATTTCAATAATCATCAGTAGTTAGTTTACAACATCGAGATAGATTTTATAATTCTTATAAGCTTGTAAAAATTTCACTACAGTTAAATATGTGCGCGAAGCCAGTGTTATTAAACTAAGTATATATATATATATATATATATATATATATATATATATATATATATATATATATATATATATATATATATATATATATATATATATATATATATATATATATACAGAGGGTGTCCTGCGAACTTGGACTCTTAGCTGTATATCAGGAACTACTCTGATTTAAATCTAAAAATTTCTAGAGGTGTGTTTTCTATAATTATAAATGTATAATAATTATAAATAAAAAATAAACTGGGACGAAATGCGGGATTACTTTTCTCGCCTTTGCAGTCAGCAATTCTTTAGCCAATATGGTTCAGCAACCGACTTACTTTCCTCGCATTCCAACACACAGCTCAAATCCCTTGGATCTCCTCCTTACTACAAATCCTGACTGCTATAAGATATCAGTCACCGCCCCCTTGGTCGCTCAGACCACGACATGTTCACTGCTTCCTGCGCAATGCAACCCGAGGTCACACAGTCATCACACCCACGTATCGTTTGGCACTACAACTCCGCGAACTGGGAGGAAATGCAAGATTATTTTTCCTCATTTCCATGGGCGTGTGTCTGCGTCTCTCATCCTGACCCCTCTGATATCTCACAAAACGTCACCGAAATTATCCAGGCTAGCATGGAATTATTTATTCCACGTACACAGAAAACCTCTTCAGCCACTCAGAGCAATGGTTGTCTAAATCCTGTGACAAGGCCAGACTTGAAAAGGTCAAAGCTCACAAAACACTTCTAAACAATCCCAGTCAAGAAAACCGTCAAGCATAACGACGCAAGAAACCGCTATGTCCGCATTCTTTCTGTGGCAAAAAACTCGTTTAATAACCACATCAAAAACAAAGTCCTCTCAAGCTCCAACGGCAGCAAAGCCTTCTGGACTCTTGCTAAATCTATTGGGAATAATTTCTGCACCTCTTGTTTCAGGGAATGAAATTGTTTCTACCGCTCTGGGCAAGGCTGAACTTTTCGCTTCGTTGTTCGCCGGCAATTCTACTCCCAACCCACCTCCAAATGTTCAACCACTAACAATCCCCAATGTCGCGCATAAAATGACGCATATCATTTTCAAAGCTAAAAATATACGGAAGATGCTCTCTTCTCTTAATACGAGGAAAGCCTCTGGCCTTGACGAGATCCCAGAAATTGTTTTCAAAAATGCGCACCAGAACTGACTCCTATCCTGACTCGTCTGTTTCAGACATCTTACAATATAGGCATATTCCCTAGTAACTGTAAAACTGTTCGAGTACAACTCGTCCCCAACAAAGGATCCAAAGCGCTTACTAGCAACTACAGGCTTATTTCTCTCATTTCAGTCGTCTCTAAAGTAATGGAAAAGGATATAAACAATATTCAAAGTAATGAGTCTTTTTCACTTGTTGGCATTTCTGTGGAATTAAATCTCAATTGGCACCAACATGTCACATCAATTGCAGAAGCGGCTGCTAAGAAATTAGGTTTCCTCTTCCGGGCTCGCAACTACTTCTCACCAACTAATCTCTATACCTTATATACTTCACAAATAAGACCAAACCTTGAATACTGCTCCCATATCTGGGGTTACGCTGCCGCTTCTACATTCGCTAGCCTGGACTCAATTCAGAAGAGAGCTATACGTCTCATCAGCGACCCTACCCTCACCCAAAGGCTGCCATTCCTTGCCCACCGACGTGTTGTTGGTGACCTCTCCCTTTTTTATAGATTTCTGCACGGGCACTGCTCAGAGGAGCTTTCTTCCATAGTTCCTCCACCTGCTGCCCCCCAACAGATCTACCAGAGGAACAGAGCGAATTCACCCTTTTACGGTCCAGGTCACCAGACATAGAACATCTTGTTATGCCCGCTCTTTGGTACCGAGGACTTCCAAGTTGTGGAATTCCTTGCCGGCACATGTTTTTCGTTCTCCTCCGAACCTCCAAACCTTCAAGTCCAGAATTAACAAGTTGCCTCTTTCCTCCTTGTCGACACCCAAGGTACGATAGTATTTAGGCTGTAAGCCCTCGTGGTGTGTTGTTGAAATATATATATATATATATATATATATATATATATATATATATATATATATATATATATATATATATATATATATATATATATATATATATATATATAAATCTGCGTAGACAGCCCTTCCTCGAATCCAAACTGCGAATCCGCTATGATGTTATACTTTATTAGGTAGTTTGTTGTTTTGACATATAATTTTTTTGAAAACCTTGGCAATATTCGGTATTAATGATATCGATCTACAATTAGGCATTTCGTCACTGTTGCTCATTTAAATGCTGATTTTATTACAGTAGTCTTTAGAATGTCTGCGAAAATACGAAGTTCTATGAACCTGTTGAGTTAATTTCCAATATACAATTTTCCGCATATTATGTGAAACTTTTCACAAAATAACTAAATGCAAGTCATGTTCTAAAAAGTTTGTGTATTAGTGAATTTTCTTAAAAAAAATTCACTAATGAGGAGATCCCGTCTTTTGAATTTTGAAAAAATTTCTTCAAATTACCGCTAATTAGGCCCCCCAGAACACATATCCAGGGTCAGTTAAAATTTTTATATGTTTATAAATATATATATATATATATATATATATATATATATATATATATATATATATATATATATATATATATATATATATATATATATATATATATATATATATATATATATATATATATATATATATATATATGTATGTATCACACCAATAACTCAAAAAATAATAGGCAGATTTTAATTAAATTTGGTGAATACCTTCCTTTTGCAAATGGATTGGATAAGCTCGTTAGCCAGGAAAATCGGCCCAGATTTTCCCGGAAAATTTTGTGTTTTCTTTCGAAAAAAAATTATATCTCCGGAATTAACAAAGTAAGGGCAACCAAATTTGGTACACGGGTTTACATCCTTATATGTAAGTCATCTACTAAAATTTAGGTCTATAGGTCAAAAGACAAAAAAGTTATAGGTATTTAAAGAAAAATAAATTGGGGTTTTCCTCAAAACGTAAAAGTTGCGATTTAAAATATAAATATAAATTTATTTATATTTTATTTATTTATATATTATTATATTTTATTTATATAAATTTAAAATGTCAAAAATTGCAACATTTAGGCAAAGAAC
The DNA here is from genome assembly GCA_964006375.1 of Tillus elongatus. NCBI lineage: Eukaryota > Metazoa > Arthropoda > Insecta > Coleoptera > Cleridae > Tillus > Tillus elongatus. The sequence goes on from OZ023264.1 coordinate 31,117,423, forward strand.
ACACATATTTGCATTTAAAAAATATTTTTATGAAAATTCACTACCATAACGCACTTGCTGCGTCCCGAACTTTTTTTGTGCATTTTCTCACCCAGAATTTATTTTCAATTTAGTCCAAATCTAAGAGGCAATCCAAAAAAGTGACTCAAATTCACAAAATAATGAAAGATTTTGGTAAGACGCAAAAACATATATACATACACGAGTATATATGACATACTTTTACTTCTTTATCGAATTTTTTTCTATAGTAATGCAGTCTTCAACTGTCCTGTAAATAACATTCTTAAAAACATTATATTATGTTGTATAAAAAACGATAAAAGTAAACACAAAAACAAATTTATCAAACTTTTCGACCCATATATCCTAATCAATTAATAGCATTTTGATTGTAGTATAATTGGATCACACTTGGCCCTAATCACAAAATCAATAGAATGTCTCATTTAATAACAAAGGTAATCAAATTTGCAATTCGGTTTCGGGTTTAACAGGCAAGCAATTTATTATTCAGAAGAGCAGGGCAGTAACACTGGCAGTCTGTCGATAAGTCGTAACAAAAAAAGCTTACGTATAAAGACAAATAGCTCTATAAAAGTCAATTTAACGCAATAAGCTTTCAAACTGATATACTCCTATACAGGTCATCATTGACGTTTTGTTGCGTGGAGAAGGAGAAAAATAAAAAAATTCCCATGAGATATCACTGATATCAAGGCTAGATTACTTTCTATCTCTTCAAAAAAAAAAAAATCTACCACGAAAAATAATCATTATGATTAGAAATAGATGATGCTTTGCTTTCTAAAATATGATGTTAACAGTAAGTGATGCTTTTTGCGGCTATAGGTTTGAAATTGTTTTATTTCATTTTTGGCGAAATAATTCGCATATGTGGAGATCACAGACTGCGACCATCTCCAGTATCTGTTCGAATTTTGATACACACACACATTTATATATATATATATATATATATATATATATATATATATATATATATATATATATATATATATATATATACTTGGTTCTCGGGTTAAACCGCGTCCAGAATTTATGGAAACTCGACGTTTCGGCTCCTGTTTTGGAGCCATTTTCAAGAGGTAAAGGAAATATGTAAAACACTCTAAGGCCTCAATCTGCCTACTCCTTAAAGCGGTGGACAAAGGTGGTATGGGTTGTTGTAGCTCAATTACGGGGCCTCAATCTGCCTACTCCCCAAATCTCGCCGGAGATCATCTTTGAGGTCTCAGTGTGTTCAACCCTAGGCCTCAGAGAGATCTGCCAGTTCGTTGCAAGTCTTGTCTTATATATGTTGTTCCGTCTACCTGCTTCGTTATCAGTGAAAGTAGTGGGGTCACCGTCAATTAAGTGGGGGACTTTGGTCACGATACTTAGAGGAGGATTAAGAGTATTGTCTGTGGAATTTATTTTCTTTTTGTGTGTTTGTAAAGAAGATATAATAGGTTTCCAAATAGTCGGAAGGCGAAGACCATCATCTCTCTTATTTAAACAATCGGGACGTTTTTCAATCTCCATTGCTTTGCGGATAATTCTCGTTTTGAAGTTGTAAACCGGTGCTATTATTTTGGCATTATCAAAGTCTATTTTGTGCCCTGTATGAATATGATGCATGTCCAGCGCCGATGAGGGGTCGGATTTTCTAACTGCGAGGGTGTGTTCATATATTCTATTGTGGATACGTCTATTTGTTTGTCCTACGTAAGTTCGGGAACAGTCGGAACAAGGAATTTCGTAAACTCCGTGGGATTCGTTTCGAATCGTATCCTTGGGAGTTTTTATCAGATTTGACAGTTTTTGCTCTGTTGTGAATACGGTTTTGATACTATGGGTTCTAAAAATTCTGCTGAATTTGTCAGTGACACCTTTAATGTATGGTAAAAACGCTGTGTGTTGTTGTGTGGACTGTGTTTGTTCTTGTTGTGGTGTAGTGGTTTGTTGTTGTGCGTTTCTAATGTTTCGTAGTATGTGATTGTTGTCGTATCTGTTTTCTAGCAATGTCTGTCTTAAAAAGTTTAATTCTGTCTGTTTGTTTTTGTTGTCCGTTAGTCTAAGGGTACGTATTACTAGTGTTCGAACAACGGAATTTAGTTGCGATGGGTGATGGTGAGATTGGGCGTTGAGATAACGATTAGTGTGGGTTGGTTTTCGGTAGACAGTGTACGAAAATCCTCTGACTGGGTTTTTGGTGATGCGTACATCTAAGAAAGGCAAAGAAAAATTATTTTCTATTTCCATGGTGAACTGGATTTGGGGGTTGATGTTAGTTAGGTAAGAAAGGAATTCGTCTAGAGATTCTTTGCCGTGTGGCCAGGCAGCGAAAATGTCGTCAACGTATCTTAACCAACAGGTTGGTTTAAGTTTGGATGAATTGAGGGCTTGTGTCCCGAAGTTTTCATGAATATGTTGGCCAATGCAGGAGAGAGAGGTGAACCAATTGGAGCACCTCGAACTTGTTTGTAAAATTTGTTTTGAAAAAGAAAATTAGTGTTAGATGTGCAGTGTTCTACAAGAGCTGAGGTATCGTGGGAAATTTTGTGTTTATTATTGAGAATGTCAAGGGTTTCAGATAGAGGTATATTGGTGAATAAGGAAACTATATCAAAGCTAACTAGGATGTCGTTTTGAGAAATGGTGTTGTTTTGAAGAAGGTCAATGAAATCGGTGGAGTTTTTGACATAGGATGTAGCGTTAACTACTAATGGTTGGCCATGCATCATATTCAAACACGGCACAAAATAGACTTTGATAATGCCAAAACAATAGCACCGGCTTACAACTTCAAAACGAGAATTATCCGCAAAGCAATCGAGATTGAAAAACGTCCCGATTGTTTAAATAAGAGAGATGATGGTCTTCGCCTTCCGACTACTTGGAAACCTATTATATCTTCTTTACAAACACACAAAAAGAAAATAAATTCCACAGACAATTTTATTGCATCATTATCTGCCTCAACAAATGCCGGTGACCCTCTTAATCCTTCTCTTAGTACCGTGACCAAAGCCCCCACTTAATTGACGGTGACCCCACTACTTTCACTGATAACGAAGCAGGTAGACGGAACGACATATATAAGGCAAGACTTGCAACAAACTGCCAGATCTCTCTGAGGCCTACGGTTGAATACACTGAGACCTCACAGACGATGTCCGGCGAGATTTGGGGAATAGGCAGATTGAGGCCCGGTAATCGAGCTACAACAACCCAACCCACCTTTGTCCACCGCTCTAAGGAGTAGGCAGATTGAGGCCTTAGAGTGTCCTTACATATTTCCTTTACCTACCTTTGTCTACCACTCTAAGGAGTAGGCAGATTGAGGCCTAGAGTGTCCTTACATATTTCCTTTGCCCACATTTGTCCACCACTCTAAGGAGTCGGTAGATTGAGGCCTTAGAGTGTCCTAACATATTTCCTTTACCCACCTTTCTCCATCACTCTAAGGAATAGGCAGATTGAGGCTTTAGAATGTCCTTACATATTTCCTTTACCTCTTGAAAATAGCTCCAAAACAGGAGCCGAAACGTCAAGTTTCCATAAATTCTGGACGCGGTTTAACCCGCGAACCAAGTAGTCTCACATTAAAGACCCGCATAAATCTTTCTGAACATATATATATATATATATATATATATATATATATATATATATATATATATATATATATATATATATATATATATATATATATATATATATATATATATATATATATATATTGAAGTGGGAAAATATTGCAAATGATACTCAGTTTGCATGAGACATGAATGCATAATTTTTTGTAAATTGTATTTTCTGTCATTTAATAACAGAAGCCATTTCAATGCAAATTGTCCAATACACCACAATAGACACGGAAAAACCATAAATAATAACACATAAAGTTGTTGAGAGAAATATTCTTTGTCGCTGTTAAATTTGATACTGCACGAAATATCCATACGCCAAAAATAAATGATTCGTTTAGATCATTTTTGTAAATGAAAATATAACCCATATAATATTGAGAAATATTAATAGAAAGAAATAAAATACACACTTAATTATGTATGTATAGCCTGATGCTTAAAAACAGGTAGAATGATTTATATTGTCAAAGAATTTTGTGTTGCAGTTTAAAAAGGCAACAAAATGTATTAAAAACACGCTGTATAGTTGTAAGAAGTGAAACGAACGTTTATAATGAGAACAGTGGTTTTTATAATTTAAACAGACTTCCAAAAACAAGAAACAATGTTTAAAAGTGTTTTAGTTAAGTAAAAAAGTTATTGTTTAGCTGTAAGTATTTATAGGTTATCCAAATGTCATATTTAGCTATAGGAAATTTCGGTTTGTAATTGACGTTACGTGCAGGATTTGAACTTGGCTGGCATCAAATTTCACCTACCTGTCAGATTGAAGAACAATGATAATTTCCACATTTGATACTGGTTAACTTGGAAAAACCAGATAAGGAATAAAATAAAAATTTCCAAAGTAGTTTGCCATGGCTTCAAAAACAGGAAGAAAATTTAGACGATTTCCGTTTGAATAGAATTTTCAGGAAGGTTTTTTTGGTTCATTTAGAAGTAGAGAACATCATATATTAGCTCCGAGTAATAGTGTCGATTTTATCTAGATTATGTTAATAAATGGTGAAATTGTATGTAACACTTAAACAGGCAATCCTGTAGATGTTTATACAGAAGAAATAATAAGTAGCTGACTTCATTTCTGAACGTCACACAGTCTGAGATAGACATCACTAAAATCTGAATGAAAAGGTTTCTTACCAGACAACATATTTATTCACTTAATCACTTTCCAACGCGTTTCGACCTCCAAGACGTCATCCTCAGGGGATAAATCTATAATCACAATAAGAAGTTGTGTCAGAAAAACAGTAGTTTTTCCCGTAGGCAATTGTGCACGTTAGAGCACAATGATGACAAGATATTATCTACAGAAAATGTCAAAAGTTAAAAATCACAAGTCACACAGTAAAATGTTAACCAACAGTTACGCTAAAATCTGAGAGAGCTACAAAATAACACAAGCAGATACAGTAACACAAGCTAAAAACTATGTTACAGCTAAAAACATGCAATTAAAATCAAATTAACCTAAGTATAAAGCAAAATGAAAAGTGTTGAAAGCCACAATATTGCAACAAATGTATTGTCTGAAACAACTGAGTATTAAAGTCTCCTGTAGAAAGCAATGCAAGGCCAACGAGTAAAGCTGACAGGTCAAACAACACAAGCAGGCATGCAAAATCAAGGAGAAACCCAATGAGAACCACTAATTTAAAGAAATTTGTGAAAAATTATTAGTGAACAAAACAAAATGGACACCACTTACTTGAAACAATTCTCAAAAATTGTACTTGAAAACTATACAAAATATTCAATAGGCCAAGACTTACTTCATCCTCTATACCAGGAGGCCTGTTACACTACATCTGAATTCGCCAGAAAATTTGTCTCTAAACAAAAATCAATAATATATCGCCGATCTTTCTTATTGATTTTTGTGATGCACAATTGCCTACGGGAAAAACTAATGTTTTTCTGACACGCCTTCTTATTGTGATTATAGATTTATCCCCTGAGGATGACCTCTTGGAGGTTGTGATAAGTGAATAAATTTGTTGTCTGGTAAGAAGCCTTTTATTCAGATTTTAGTGAAGTAGCTGACGTATGGTCATATAAATCAAATTTACCAGGAGCAAAAATCGACAACACAAACAAGGTACCAAATAATTCAACTATATAATATATGACCGCTAAAGAAAGTTTTTCCCATGAGCATGAATATATGATGAATATTCCATCTTGTTTCGTAAAGTAAATGTTTCGAAATTAAAACAGTTTTCATGAATACTAATAGCAAAAGTTTGAACCAATTATATTAGCGTTGTACAAACAATCCAATAGAAGGCCACACTGTAAAACCTCAAACAGAAGAATTCAATTTAGCCATTTTGTTAGAAAATCCAAAAAAATAAACAAATACTGTAACTTTAAAATAAAAATTTTGTTAATAACATTAAATTAGTGGATCCAATGGGCGAAATTCTAGAATTTTCAATATAAAAATAAATAAAATCTTTGTTAAAAGTTAAAATTCTCTTAGGTATTTATTATTTTTTTGAGATCAATTTTTATATAAAATTAGGGGCATAGGGTACTCTTAAGCAAATGGAATCGACTAACTGAGAAGAGAGTCACATGCAGAGCAGTCGGTGGAACAACAATTAAAAAGTTAAGTATATTTTGTGTAGATATTTTGTCTTTCATTGCTGATTTGACAGAGAGGAAGAATAGACCACCCAAAATACATGCAACATCACACAAAATTAATAAAGATTCAAAATAATAGAAAATAAGCCCTGAGATATATTTTTTTTTAATAAACTCATCATTATCTAAAATTAAACACATTATTTACATAATTTGGGCATAAATATTTAATGAAAATTGTATGTATTATTGTCTAATTTAAAATAATATAAAAAATCAACATATAATCACTTTAAACTAAATTATAATCAAATTTACATACATGGTGACCCTAAAAATAAAAATAACAATATACAACTTAAAAAGTATATTAAAAACTAAAAATAATATAAAAATTGTTGCACAATCGTGTGACATTATATATATTAGTCATATTATTACAGAATTTATAAATTAAGGGGGTAAATAACCATATCAATATATATATATATATATATATATATATATATATATATATATATATATATATATATATATATATATATATATATATATATATATATATATATATATATATATATATATATATATATATATATATATGATCGAAAATAGTCAAGTTAAAAATATACATAGAAATTAAGTACCTGCAAATGTACAATTCATGCTCTACACAGCCATACTCAGAGTCAGGGGTAGTAAGAGAGTTAATTATCCAGTAGAACCTAAAATAAAAGTAACCAACATTAATCCCAAGGCCTTAAATAACACAGAGACAAAAGATAAATGCCTACAGCCCCAAGTTAAAAGCGATGGTGTTTATAAAGTCAAAGTAATTGAGATCAAGCATAACATAGTTTATAAGCAAAAAAGCATGCAACCACAACATGACTGTATATTTAATATGAACTGTGGCAAACAATATCTAAACTTCAAGTGGCACTGTGTTTAGAACAACAAAAAACTCTAAAGTCTGAATGCAAAACTTTTAAAAAAGACCAGTGTAAAGTTAATAAGTTCATAAAAATGTTCGTTAATTTTTGTAATCAATTTCCCACACAGCACACGGACATCCATTAGATATCTAATGGATATCCACGATGGATATCCAGGACGTCCAATGGATATACATGGATATCCAATGGATATCGAATGGACATACAGATGTCCTACTAATATCCATCGATCTGGATATCAACGTGGATATACATTGGATGTTGTATGGATATACATGTGGTCATAAAATGGATATCCATTATACATCTAATGGATATTGTATGGATATGCATGAGATCATGAAATGGATATCCATTATACATTTAATAGATATTGCATGGATATACATGTGGTCATAAAATGGATATCACTTTTACTTTTGCATGAAATGGCTATTCGATGCTAGCCATAAACCCTCCACTCTTGCTAACCACACCCCCCATGAAAACACTAATATAAGCAAATAAATGTTTTATTTTATTCTAAAATCATTTACATAACAACATTTTCTTCATCTATGACCTGGCTCAAGTCCGCATTCTTGCTGTAAAGAAAAAAAAGACTGCTAATAATCAAACTCATAAGGTCACCCAATAAATTCTCAACAAATGTTAATAAAATTTACTTTATTATAGCTATTATAATTACAACAGTTTAGTGATTATTCCAAAATAAGAGGTAACAGGTATTAATGTTGAGTATCACGACGGAACTGACTATACCCAATAGTTTCAATTGATGTGATCTATTTCCATAATCTACTGGAAGTGATCTGCTTCCAAGTAGGGACGATAGATATTCACCAGTGAAATGAACAATTTTACATATACATGAACTTCCATTATATAACTAGACAATTTTTGCTGATTACAATAAGAGGTAAAAATATTTAATTAATGATATGCACTACTTTAAATAATGAATTCATTAATGAGGTGACTTAGATCAAAGTATATTCCAAACATTTGCAACAAATTCAGACATCTATTAATTAATTAATAGTAAAGTAAGTCATACCTATTATTTCTCTCTCTGGTGCTAGCATGACGCAGCCAGTTTTTAATGTTATCCACTACTTCTTTTTCTGATACATTTTCTGCTAATTTATTTACACGTACAGAGGCTAGAAATTATTAGATATATAGGTCATTCATTGTATAAACTTCATAAAGAGACAATAACTTACATATCACAACCTCAGCAAGATGGAGACTTGAACAATTTCTTTTTTTTTTGGCACCCACCCAACTATATTCTTGGGCCACTTTGTTGGTGAATAGCCTTCTCAAAATTAATTTGGTGATTTCATCAGTTCGATGATCCCAATTTTAGCACAATAATTTATCTGAAGAAGAAAGAATCGTAACTGTGAAATCTTATTGATAAAACGATTGCTGTGAAGATATTAACTAGCAGAGGTTTCCTTACCAAATGCAACTTAAATTGAGAATCCTCCAGTTTTTTTTCCATATTATTCAACTCCTCTAATGATTTAAGAGGAAACATACTGATGTCCAATTGAGGATCATTGCTTTTCATTGGCACATCTGCTGCTTGTCTCTCCGAGTTCAATGAATGCTCGGTAAGAGTCTGATTCAATGTGATGACATTTACTTTAATAAATGCCAGATCTCTTAAAATTCTCGACCTGAATTCTGTAATAAATTGAGAATTGATTGGTCATTATGTTATATTATATCATCGCACCATATCTTACCTCATCTGCAGCACGAGTCTCAGAAGAAGGTCCTGGCCTGGCCTTATTTGTCATTCTTTGTGAACATAATATGCCTCTAGGACTGGAGGCATCATCTGAAACAGGAGTCGAAGTCACAGTTGGAACAGGAAACTGCCTATTAAAACTGGATGTTGTAGGCGTCAAATGAACTGTACTCTCCTGCCTTCCTGTCTCTCATACATCTATATCAGTTGCTGCCTTTATGGACAGCTGTAATGAAGGAGCTTTGGGATACGTTGGCAGCAGAGGCAATTCGTCTTCTTCTTCTTCACTGCTTGATATTTTTCTTTTTTTCTTGATTTTTCTATTGGAAAATTCAATGTCTGAATTCAAATCGGATTCTTCTTCAGCCTTTTTTAGCTTCTTCCTGGCGATGTCATATGATGCTGAATAAGAAAAGGGTTGCCAAATTTCATTGCGTATCACAGTTTTTCTCGGGGTTTTCAGCAACGTTCGTGGATCATGTGGATGTTTTGACCCACATGGTTGTTTACGTAATATGTTCATTAGGTCAGCCAAGGCAGAGTGTTTTATTCTGTGTATTGATGCCCAATTTGCTAATTCATTTTTCAAACTATTATTGAAATTTAGATTGTCAGCATTATTGGTTAGTTTAGAACTATGATTAGTTTCACAATATTGTTGTTGATCACTATGTACATTTCCTTCACAAAATAATGTTTCATTGAAATCAAAATCTTGTGTTTCCGTCATACTTTGAGATCAAGTCATGGGAACATTTCCATCACAAAATAGTGTTTCATTGACATTAAAATTTTGTGATTATGTAATATTTTGAGATGAAGTCATGGCAGAATCCAACAAATCGGAATCACAATGTTCTTTGTGTTTTTTAATATTTCTGTCCTGGCTAGCATCTTTTATGAAACGGCGAAAGAGATTTATTTTCTAGTTCACGTCCACTAGCCATGTTATTAACAACCAACGTGCTTTTTCAGCTATAAATATAAATAATATTGGTATGTACGTAAATATAAACTATGTTCTCATAACTAAGAAACGTAATGTTGAGTACTCACCTGTAAATTATGAAATGTAATGACTGAAAATCACAACAACAGCCAACTTATTAATCAAAACAACGTAGGTACACTTTACACTTTGTTTTCAGAAGGATCTTGACCCTCTAACTCTAACCCTAAATAATTGTAGTTCATTTAGCAATTGATGCAGCAACTTTAAATTTCTTAACCTCAACTTCAGTCCAAATTCAAATCAAACAAAGCGAGGGGATTTTGTCATTGTAGCCAACAATTCAAGCATCCAATGCCCCAATGTGAGTTAATAAAATGATCCCGCGAGTTAACACATGGCTTCTCACGATATGTCACGTAGATGGTATCAAGTTACATTTGCATGCAGCAGTTCCCATAAGCAGATTCTACGAATTATGCCGACCGTTGCAGATAGTGCCAGCAGTGCGAAATCAGAGGAAGCTAGATCTGCATGTTCTCGTGAGAACCTGCAACGAACACTTATCCGATTATTATATAAAGCCACTGTTTTGTGTAATATTAGTTCAGTATTAATTTAGGCAGTAACTATGCTAGTTTGTTGTTAAATAGTTTAAGTAGTTTAATAAATTTTTTAAAAAAGCAACCTAAGTACAAGTGTTGTTAATTGGCGCAGTCGGTGACGGATCTCCCAGCAACCTAAGGCATCAAAAGAATATTGGTTCCTTGGTTTTTAAGAAGAACAAATGGTCATCTGGTTTCTACTATTACTGTAAGTTGCTCTCCTATATTTTCTCTGTTCCTTTGTCTTATGTATGTGAATATATGTCGGATATTGATGAATTAATAAGCAGACTTAATCAGTTTAATTTTAAAAATAACTTAGAAGTCATTCCTGAAGAAAATAATTTAGATATTAATATTGTTGAACAGGAAGTTCAGAATAATTTTACTCGTAATAGTATTAGTCTTGTAAAACAAATTCATAGTAACTTAATTAATACCACAGAATTTAGCATAAACATGGCCCAAGCTAACAATATGGAAAACAACTTTAGTGAATTCTATTTAAAGATGATACCTGAGTTCAATGGGGAACCGGCAAATGTTGGTAACTTTCTTAAGGCATGCGATCTCATTATGAACACATTTTATAACGCTGAAGATGAAAGATTATATTTAAATCATTTTTTAGTTAATTTTATACAGTCAAAATTAACCAGTCAAGCTAGACTTATAATTAGCACAAAAATTATTAATAATTGGCAAGACCTAAGACAAGCTATAGTGCAAAACTTCACGGACCAACGAGACGACACTAGTCTTTTGAGCGAACTTTTAACACTCAAGCAGAAACATAATGAGGATGCTTTAACATTTAGTAATAGGTGTAGATATATTGAACAACTTCTGGTTTCTAATTTAATTTGTAATGAAGACAATCAACAAATATTATAAGTGAAAAGAGCAATTTACGCTCAACAAACATTAAAAGCGTTCCTCGGGGACTTAGAAACCCTCTAGGAATGGTAGTAAGATCCACTGCACCTGCATCTATTGAAGATGCTCTTAAGTTTATAGTTCTAGAAGAAAATTACGAGTATAGAGATAGGACATTTCTTAAATCAGGCAATTATACATCGCCAAATAATAAAACCCCCAATCCACAAACCAGGTCTTTTAACAATCATTCTACTCTCCAAAACTTTCCAGTTATGCAATTTCAGAAACCATTTAGAAATAATCCCCAATATCAGAGCCAAAGTAATCAAACTTCACAATTTAGGAATACTTCCCAATATCAAAGCCAAAATAACCAGAATTCACAATTTTCTAGACCGCCCTCTTTTAAACCAGAAAACCCACGAGAACATTTCCAAAACAGATATCCTGAACCCATGGATACTTCGAGTGGCAACACAAGGTTTACAAGACATTCCAATAATTTTTCAACACAGTCAAGAAGAAATAACTTCCCTGCTAATCAGCAAAGATCCACAGTTCCAGGAACAAGGTTTAATTCTGACGAACTATTTACCCATGAGATTGATACACCTTCCGAAATTTACGATCGTGAGGATCAAAATTTTCCTATAGCAGGCACGTCTACGGACATTCGATAGGAGATATTAATAGTGTAAATGTTCAAACAGGTAATGTACCTAAGAAGGGCAGTGATAGTAGTTGTATTTATAAGGAGATAATGAATGACTATAGAAATAATTTAAACCTGAACTTGAACAATTACGCAAGCGACCGTCGACAAATGCATTCTGTTGACCTAGCTGATGCATCAAAATCAACGAAGATAGTTCAAGAGGACAATGGTAGCATTATAAGGTATGTAAATTCTTGGTTTGCCAGTAATAATAAGATAATTCAATTAAACAAAAGCCCACATAGCAGTTTAGGTGAAGTTCCCACTACAAACGTATATTGTAATGAGGAGACTGATCATATTAGTTTAAATAATATACAGGATGTACAAAAAAGAAGCAAAAACCAGTTAAATTTTACTAATAAGTCAAGTAAGCATTCAAATAATGCACAAGGTAGCTATAAGAAAAGAGTAAAGGAACAATATGAGAATGAACCTTTAGCCCAGTACGATAATACAGGAAAAACTGGGTTAAATACAGCAAAACATATAATCAGCAAAGCAAAACCTAAAGTAGCAACATCTAATTTTAATAATAAACAAAATTTCGCAATAAATAAAATGAGTATTTTGGAAACAAACCCCATAAAAATTAAAAATTCCAATACGATTAATAGTTCTGAAACAAAAATAGCCAATTTGGAAGAATTAGAAACAGCATCAGAAATTAAACACAAAATCATGTGTTCTCATGTGACTAAGAAGCGACATCGAAACATAGATGAAACCTATGCCGAGATGAAAGACAAATTCTCTTTTTCAAATATGAGAAAGAAAATTAAAGATTATATTAGGACTTGTGAATATTGCAACAAAAAAGAATACAATCTGTTTATATTAAGCAAATTAAATAAACAATCGAATTATATTACCTAAATAAAATAAAAACTCGAAAATCGGATAAATGACAACGAGACAGGACTTAGGAGACAGTCTAATATGACGTAAAAACACACTTATCGTAACAAGTAAATAAAATCTACAAACATATAAACATTAGATAAGAATTTATATTCAGGACCGTACTCAACAATTCTACTCTTGAAACAGGACCAAATTATTCTAATAATATCACATTACGGACATTACGCCTCAAGTTCCTAGCAGCAAGAACAAGTGACTAAAATCACAAGGAACGATCTTGAAGGAAAAACACCAAATTTTAATATAAATAACTAAGCTCATGATTAAAATTGTCAAAAAAAAATATATATATGTATATTAAATTTTAAGGCTATTACCTTGTTAAAATTATAATCAGTAATTAAACAGTACATTACGTAATTTGAAAAAAATTTTTTTGGTGAAGATAATCCACGGATGGACAACTGTGTATTGCTTACAGGTTTAAAAGTCAGACTTTAAATTGTTCTGCCTTAGAACGATTATTTTACAGGACTTAGTGAAACATAACGATGGGAAGTACACGAAATAGGTTAACCCTATATAATATAATAACAATAATAACAATGATAGTAAAATATTATAAAGATTCATATCAAAATCGTTAGACAAAGTCACGTCTAAACTTCGTCGAAATTCAATTAGGAAAACACTCGTATCAGTTTAAACAATACTGCCATCGGACCCATATTATTACATCATTATTGTTGGTAAAATATTTTATATTTTTCCAAAAACAGGAATGCGTACACAAAAGAAAAGAAAAAAAATATCGATGTAAGTATCAGCTTACAGGTAACATACGGAATATACGAATCATTGATATCCCTAACTAAGAGTAAAGATATACTAATAAAATACCCAAATCTAAAACTTCCTTACTTAATACCCTACTGCATCCTAACTTACAATTCAAGCATTCACTCTCAAACTCTCAGACCACCTTTTGAGCTAATATTCGGATACATCCCAGAAATCTTCAACTTTGATCCCGAAGTTATACTCACTCAATAATATAACCAAAAACACAAACATTTTATGAAAATAGTTTATGATATCGTATTAGATCGGATTGAAAAATCGAAAGAAAAAATGCTCCTCAGAACTAACGTCGAAGTTAATCCGCCATTTAAAGAGGGCCAAACAGTATATAAAAGGATACCCCCTGGATTTCACAAGAAGCACAAAAACCCCTATACAGGCCCATACACTATAATATCCCTCTTAGAACATAATAAAGCTTTACTCATAAATCACAAGAATGACGAGCAATGTGTAACTCATTTAAGAAATCTTCGCCTTTCAGGTGGGCATGCGGAGGGCAGCCACAACTAGAAGATTTAAAGAACAACCCTGGGTTTTTACCTCGCAAGTTAGGTAGAAGCTATTGCCAAAATGACGTATGGCGCCTTATACATGTATATAATATGGAACCCTTATTTACTGACTACAGTAAACTTAAATATAAATATTATCTTATAGCCAATACTTTAAGTGATAATTTTAGATCTGAATACCATAATTTTATAATCGCCCTTAATTATACTGTAGATAACATAGATGAAACTTTCCTTAGAATTTTCCCTGATAAGTATAGATTTAAGAGAGGTTTACTCAACCCTTTGGGTACAGTTTTTAAATCAATCACTGGCAATCTAGATGCTGATGATGGCGAAAGAATCAACAAAGCCCTTCAATTATTAGCTGATGATCAAAATAGAATGCATGAGCTATTTGACGAACAAACATCTGTTATGATAAATGCAATAAACGAATTTAATCAAACAGTAAATACTTTAACTCATAATCAAAAAGAAATTGTCAAAAGAATGTTGGCACTTCAAAACATTACTAAAAATTTAGCTACTAATATCATGCCTGTTCTCCAGCGAGCACATATTCTAGAACTGTTGACTGAAATCGCTAACCTATTTAATGTCATAGAATCGATAATATTAACAACTGAAAATGCTATAACGTTCTCTAAATTAAATACTTTTCACACTTCTATCATCAAACCCAAGTTCATTATTAAAGAGCTTCCTGTAATAGAAAAATACATTTCACAATCTAGATTAGTAAGCAAGAATGACTTATCTTTGTATGAAAAATTATTTAAAATCAAGTCTATCCAAACTGGATATAAAATTATATTCCAAATTGATATTCCACTAATAGACAAATCTGACTATATTTACTACCAACTGTACTCCCTACCTATACAAACCAATCCTAACAGCTTCTCAATGATAATACCTCGATCCAAGTACCTTATCCTAAATGAGCAACAATACGCCTTCAGAAACAACCCCTGCCAGGAGCTTACGAACGAGATCTATGTCTGTACAGAAGATACAATAGCAGATGTCAGTGAAGATCCTCCCTGTGAAGTTAGGCTAATTAATTTTCAAAAGCCTATCAATAATTGCGAACAAGAGACTGTAAAAATTACCAAGACTATCGTTTCCAAATATGGCAACACACAGTTTATGGTGGTGGCTCCAAAGGAAACCAAGATGTCAATCAAATGCTCGGGAGAAGAAAACATACAAATTATACAAGGCACGTATATGGTGACACTCAAACCAAGATGTCAGTTGTCGATTGGTGGTAAACGATACAGTACAGTGCAGAGCTCAGTTGAGACACAACAATTGTTCTCCTTACCAAAGTTGGAAGAAGATCCAGAAAGCAAAATGAACATAGAAGAATTGCCAGCAATGGAACTGGAAAACGTCCCTTTGCACGACGTAAGCAACATCAGGGCTCAGCTGCAGTCTATAAAAAGTAGAATTCCCAACAAAATTAGACTTCCGTTGTACCACACAAGTGTTTGGACGATCCTACTCTACATCATACTAATCCTTCTAGCAACAATATTTATTACAGTTTTTGTCAAAAGAAGATGTGTCCAGCAGAATGAAAGAAGCAAAGCAGAAGCGGAAAATCCCTTAAGAATTCCGAAACCCAAGGGTTCCGTCCTCTAATGGGGGGAGGAGTTAACACATGGCTTCTCACGATATGTCACGTAGATGGTATCAAGTTACATTTGCATGCAGCAGTTCCCATAAGCAGATTCTACGAATTATGCCGACCGTTGCAGATAGTGCCAGCAGTGCGAAATCAGAGGAAGCTAGATCTGCATGTTCTCGTGAGAACCTGCAACGAACACTTATCCGATTATTATATAAAGCCACTGTTTTGTGTAATATTAGTTCAGTATTAATTTAGGCAGTAACTATGCTAGTTTGTTGTTAAATAGTTTAAGTAGTTTAATAAATTTTTTAAAAAAGCAACCTAAGTACAAGTGTTGTTAATTCGCGTTTTTATTCAGTAGAGCATAATAATGAATTACAATAGGATAAATAGGTTATTCTCACGAAATGACAGACATAAACAATGCTCTCTGTGTGGAAATGAAAATAATTTTACTATAATGTTATAACCGCAATGAGAATTTGGATGGAAATTTATATTGTTGCCGCTAGTTTTATACGTTTTGTGATTTTTTATTTGTTTACGTGGACGTGGACTGCAGTTTCAAACCGTACTGGTCCATCATCAACACGCAGTTTATTTTCATGAACATACCTATAACATATAAGTAATTCTTGTGCTAGAACGTGTTATTTTCCTTCCCTTATTTTTTACCTACGTAAATAATGGTATCTATAATTTTAATTTATCAATAATTGTATTTTCTGCTGGTGTAAACATACTAACGGAACATCAACTATGGATGTCGAGTGGACATCTAATGGATGTCTTTTGTATATCCATTGGATATCTAATGGACATCGATTGGATGTCTGATGGATATATACATACTTGAATAAAGTATATACACGCAGAAATTCGAATACATTCTTGATTTGATTTTAATGAATAATAAATGCTCATATGTTCAGATTATTTAAGTTTTATTAACATTTTTCTGCTCTAACCATATCCACTGGATGTCCACCTGATATCCATCATGGTTATGGATGTAAAATGGATATTATGTATATCCCATGGATATCCATTGGATATCCTGTGCTGTGTGGGTTGTTTAAATACAGTAAGTAAAATTATATGCTTGAGTTTATTAATATAAGGAAACCTTGAATTGTGACTAATTTTAAGAAAAGTTTGTGTACTTTCAAGCAGACTAAAGAATTTGATTGAGTTTGGAATAAACAGGTTACAAAATTGCAACTAATAATATTTTAAACTTACCGCTTAAAATAACATATCTTTAACTAGTCTACGATTTAATTCCATATTTGTTAATTAATATTTAGAAGTAAATGGATTTTTTTATTCATTTTGTGAATCTGCCTGTGATTTGAACTAATCTGAAAAACTAAAAAACGAGTTGTAGGAAATATTTCAAACTGTAGTTATCGAATTTTATTGCTGAATAGAAAACAATTGAGAAGATCCGGCAAGAGATAAAAGGAACCAAGGTGAGCACCGAATGCAGAAGTTAAAGGTAAGATGCTTACTGACAATTAGGCCATTGCTGGCCCTTTTTGCTCATTTAAACTAACCTACCCTCCACCATGAGCTCGATCTCAACGACGACAGTGATTTGAAAAATGATCCGCCGCCGGTGAGTCACGAACCATCGTCCCCCGAGTCCGTATTGGAAAGTCTGAATCGACTTTCCCGCACGGCCACGGAGGCCGTACTGAATGCAGAAAGGTTGTTAAAAGCTAGGCACGTTGAAGAGGCGATAAAAAAGTAAAAACACGACAAAGTATGCAGAACTAACGAAGTAAAAGCAAGATTTAACAGTACCTGATGTCAAATGTGAAGTAAATACAACCAAAGTCCACCGAACCAGTGATAATATCAAAGTTAATATCCATCCAAAAAGACGCCACTTTGAACAAGGGTGTCACATTGCATAAATTAAAAAACTTCAGTTCTAATACAGCAAATTGGAGTCAAATAACCTCAAAGCAAAGCATAGACAAGCAGCAGAGATAAAATAGAAACTGAAAGAAGTCAATACTGCCAAAATAAGGAGATTCCAAGGTAAAGAAAAGTAGTGAACAGAGAAGCCGCTAGATAGAGCAACGGACAACATTTGGTAATATAAATCATATCAATTTTTTCATTGAAATTTATATGTATCCATGGGAACATGAACTGAAAAAGCACGGTCCTTATGACAACCACTCAAGCATAACGAATTCAGCTGGAATTTTAAAACCCGAGTGTAATTTAAGATTTTAGAATTGCCATCACTTTTCAGTAAATTTAAGCACAAAAGAGATTTAAAATAATTAGAAAGGGGTCCTAAATGAGTAATTAATGAAAAAAATAATTTGTTCATATGAAATTAAAATATTTTTGAATCAACAAAATAAAATTTAGATGTTCTGTTTAAAAAAACACTAACAAGCTTTTGTCTTTCGTTGACTAAATAAAGATATGTTGTTGAACGGAAAAGGCTTTAGGTAAAGAAATCTGTAAGGGCGTAAAACAAAACTAACAGCAGTGAAATTTGTACTACAGAACTTTCTCTTAAACCCTAAAATAAAATAATCCCTGTAGAGATAGTTATTACATAGCTGTGGCAAAGAAAAGCAAAGAAAAAATAAATATTTATTTTCAATAACATAAACGAACATAATTGTACATTATAGGAATATTCACTATAGTTTCGTTGACTAAAAATATCTGAACAGTAACAATTTAAACATAATTACTAAAAGTTTAAGATTTAGTGAATATTATAACAAGTGATCAAAAAGCAAAATACTCTATAGACATAAATTATTAAAAACCTACAACCATAAAGCCATATTAAATTAACCATAATAACAAAATTGAAGATCCTAGCCATTCCTTATTATGGACATTTAAGTCACCAAGAATAGTGACCTCGGGGGAAGAATATTCAAAAATTAGATGGTCGGCTTTTTTCAGAAAGGTAGTCGAAGAGCTGGACAAAGTTGTTGTCAGAAGGTGACCAGTAAATGCAACAGATGAATTTAGTTGCAGCCCTGAGAGAAAGAGTTTCATCCAAAGTATGTCTTTTCTGCCAGCTTCTAAATTGGGGAGTCTGGTGCAGGGTAGATTGCTACGGACGTATGCGCACACACCTCCATGCAATCTAAAGAAAGTAAGGAGCTCGTGCCCTGGGAAATTAAGGTAATTAGTGGCTGTTTTGGCACTGATTTGCGTTTCGGTGAGGAAGAGGAGTTGGGGCCTATTAGCCTGGAGGAAATGGTGGACGGAGTTCAGCTTAGAATTTAGGCCACATATATTCAAGAAATTCATATATATATATATATATATATATATATATATATATATATATATATATATATATATATATATATATATATATATATATATATATATATATATATATATATATATAAGCATATAAAAATTGAAACTGGCCCTGGATATGTGTTCTAGGGGGCCTAGTGCGCGCTTATTTGAAGAAATTTCGTCAAAATTTAAAAGTCGGGATCTCCTCATTAGTGATATTTAGAAAAAATCACTAAATATGAGGCGGTATATCTATACTCGTTAGATCTCCTTAGAGCCAAGTAAAGTCAACTACAATTAGCAAAGTGGGCCATAATAATGAACGTTTTATTTCAGTGACAACCTTGCAAGAAAACTGAACTCCAGTTTACACTTATATTCCCATTTCGCAGAACTAGGATCCTAATTTAATTTTAATTTCCACTAAATGCATTATCATTTACTAAGAGCTCTGGAAGCATCATCAAGAGCTTATTTGGCAATTTCACCAGATAAATACTAAAGCTACTTTGCCTTTATCTCAGGAAATGAAAACGCAGTATTCATACCAAAATGGAAATCCTTTTTAGAAACTTATTTTATTGTTATATGGCAGAACAATATGCTTTATGCGGTATCGTTAAAGTTTCGCTGTAATTTTCTGCACCGTAATAAAACAAATGATAGTTTGCATGGGTTCGTGGTAATTTAATCTCATAAAACTAATTACGTTTGTTAAATCCGTTAGAGGAAACTCATTTATCACTCTTCGTTAACCAAAATCTCTGCGCTAAACTCGGTTTTTTGTTTTTCTTTCACTGGAGTGTTACCACATATACGCTTAATTCAATTGATTGATACTAGAATGCCCCCGTATTGCGAAGATTTGGCAAAATAAAAGCTTAATTGAAAATCTCATAATAGTTCCATTTACAGGGATTTAAAAATTTTAACTTCAAAGCTTTACATTTTTTTAAATTATTGTAAAGCTGAACTAATTGTTATGCCTGGGTAATACTTTGTTACGCCGTCTTTTAAAATGACATTTGTGGTTACAAGGACGGAGTCTAATTAGGAAAATTTTTATACAATTATTAAACAAAATTGCGATTTAATACAAGGTGGGGCAGAGCAACTTCTTATTTAGAAATTCAATTAAAAAAAAGTAACGCAAATATATATTTTGTTCTTTGAACAGTATCAAGTACAACAATTTTATGTTTACACTGTTTTAACGATGATATCAGACAGGTAGGGTCCATAATTCTTAATACACTGCGTTATTTGAACTCGGAAGTTTGATTCAACTCTTTCCAACATATATCGACGTGTATGTTGACGACAGCTTGACGAATGTTGTTTTTGAGGTGAGCCAGGTACCAGGGCGATCGCCGTAAACTAATTATTTTGATAGCCCTATTAAAAATAGTCGCAAGGTGTTAAATCAGGTGACTGTGCTGGCCATTGCAGATCGCCGCTCCAGAAAATGCGGCGTCCCGGAAAGTTAGCCGCATAGCTCAGTTCGGGAGGCGAGTAACTCTAGAATCAGACTAGGAGGTCGCGCGTTCGAGTCCCGTATTCAGAGAGTCAGTATGTTTTTGCCCAGGTCTTACTACGATGAATCGTCTGCAAGAATTCAAATTAAAATCTTAAATTTACTTATTGAGTTTTTCATGGCTTGATACAATTTCGCGTGCAAATTGGTGGAATGTTTAAGTGTTATTTTATATTTACCTATTATCGATAAACATATACTACACAATGTTGATAGCTGCATTGAGAAAATTTATTTTCCTAAAGGCTGGAAGGTTATGATAGGAAGTCCCCTTACCTAAGAAAAACCGCCCATTATTTTTTTCTGACTTACATGTTTAGTGTTCTTGTCAAGAATATTTTAGCAAATCGTCTATGACCAAATGTATAATTGTTTCAGTTTCAACAATTTGTTATCTGACACTCAGTATGGATTTAGGCAATAATTTTTCACAGCTACCGCTCTTGCTTGTATTGGAAATGATGTTTTATGGCTCTACTTGTGCTTTTTGACTATTCAAATACAATAAACCCTACGTCACTTCGTTTTAAATTGAAATATCGTGTTTTTGGTGAGGAAGATATACTCTTTTAGACTTGTATCTGTCCAATAGAAAACAAGCCCTACGTTGTCAAATTTAAATGTCAAATTTCCTAGATGTTGGATCTGGTGTGCCCCAGGGTTTAATTTTGGGGCCACCTCTTTTTATTATCTACACTTCCACTACAATAAAATCAATCAATAATGGTAAGAATCAAGCATATGCAAACATGTTATTAGTTTGGTCCTCGGGATTGCTCACTTGGTGCTGATCTTGTCAACAGTCAATTGAAGCTTTAAGACAATGGGAGTGGAGCAGCATCTATATTGAAATTCCGGTAAATCTACTCTCATATTGTTTGGAAATGAAAACAATTGACAGATGTGTAAAAATAAGATTTACATTGAAATCGGCGGTACACCTTTATCTTTTGCACAGCCTGCTAGGAATATTGATGTTGCGTTGGATTTTAAGTTGAAGATTAGCGACATCAAAGAAAAAAACATTTTCATCTTTGAGATAATTTTTTATCTTACATACATTCTAGAATTTATCTTTAGAAAGATGCTTTGTGACACTCTGTTATTAAGTTTCTTTAATGATTGTTATTTTATTTACGTTTCCTGTATTGACAGCATGTCGCTAGTTGTGTATAAGAGGTTCAGAACTATTTGTGTCCCCTAGTTAATAATTTACCAACTCCAAAAAATGTCTGGACGCAGCAGGTACGTTATGAAAGTGCATTTTCATAAAAATGGTTTTAATAGGAAATATATCACTCTAATGCAAGCAGGCATCAATCTGGTTACCGGTATAACCCACATATTAGAAACAATGTACCATATCTAATCAAAATTACTTATCCTCTAAAAATGTACAAAAATTTTCGGAAAATAAGCTTAAAATATTTCCGAGAAAACTGGTTTCCTAGCCAACATACCTTAGGTTAATAGCAAATTGAGTAATTAAAATTTGAAGGATTTAATGAAAATTCACTACCAAAACGCACTTACTGCGTCTCGATTTTTTTTCTTACAAACATGCATCATATTTCGATATTAATGACAAAAATGCAATAAGCGTGTTTGAAAAAGAAACAATTGTAGGGATCACGAACGACTTATGGACCACCCTGTAATTGTCAAAATATGTTTATAAGATGCAGCTTAAGACACCTTGTAATTAAGGTATACAATTTTTTCTCGTATCTTGTATAATAACAGTTTTTTTTTTTTTTTTTTACTTGTTTTGGCCTCGAGCAAAGCTCTTTTAGCCACGGTCACTCCAGGTCAACAACCAGTGCTACAGCGCCCTATTATAATATGATGTTTTACATTATAATAAAAAACAAAAAGGATTCTCTATGCTATCGTCTACCAAGCTCAGCAAACAAACACCTAAATTTCCCTTACTTCATGTAAACCAATAATAATTTACGAAGATAGACTATGCCCATCATACTTTACATTTTGTTTTTGTGGGTAAGGTGTATGTATTTAAGTCTTATAAACTAGGATTAAAAATAAGGAAAAAAGACATGGGATCACAAACTTCACGCCTAGGGGTCCACCAAGGCGACTTTATTTGAGACAAACTAGACTGAACCACGGTAAAGATGGGTTAGACACAGGGACAGACAAAAGGAATCTATAATTATATGCCTATTAACTATAATGTCAATTTCTTCCACAAAATTACTATAAAAAACAGAACAAAATTTTATATCTTTTTACGTTGAGCTAAATTACCTCATGTAATTTATTACATTTAATGAAGTTCAAAAGTATATGCATCATCTCTCTTTCAACATAGAACGCTACATGCAACAAATATGATATATTTAATGGTAGTGGAATTCCTTGATCAAGACATTTTTTAATTAGATTGTTACATGCATGGATGTGTTTCTTACAATTAAAAAAGATATGATTAATATCACACACACTTGTTCCATCACAACTACACAGTGGATTGTCTGCCAACCCCATTTTAAATAGTTGCTTTTTGGTAGCACCATGCCCTACGATGATTCTAGCAAGTGTTATGTATATTACTCTGTTAGTTGGGGCTATTTCTGAGATCGTTTTAGAAGGCAAGGTGGGAAATATTTGGTGAAATTTACTTTTTACTATGGCTTGTTGCTTGCTCCATTGGTCTGACCATTCTTTCCTCATGTGTCGTTTACAGGTAGGGAGAAGATCTCTCGTTAAGAGTATATTGCAACTCTCTCCTATTATTGTTGCATTTTTTGCCAGTTTATCTGCTTCTTCATTGCCCTTGATATGTGCATGTGCTTTTATCCACATAAATATAGCTGTTTTTCCAGCCCTCACTAAGTTCAGGTAATTGGATCTAATAATGCCTATAAGTGGGTCCTTGAATACCTTAGAGGGCTTCTTCAGAGCCAATAGTAACGACTTGCTGTCGGTTATTATTATAAATTTGGAATGGGATTCTATTCCCATGGCCATTTCAAGAGCTTTGATAACTGCTACTGTTTCTGCCGTATATATGCTGGTTTCTTTGTGTAGCTTAAAAACGAAACTGGATGTCGTCGATTCGCAGTATATACTACACCCTACGGAATCTGATGTTTTGGATCCATCGGTAAATATTAGGGCAGATCCTGGAAACTTCTGGATATTTTCACGGTAATAGCTTTGAACATCTATGTCTTCACTATGGCAATCTGGTAAAACAACAATTGGATTCCATAGTAAAATATCATATGACAACGTAAACACTTCTGACTCGTACAATATGGTTGGTGTTACTATTGTGGATGTGTAAGATAAAGCTTTTGTCAATGGTGGTGAGTTTTTATGCCGCCAGTATGTGTTATTTTGGGTATGCGACAAGATGGTGTTAGTTTGGATGCTGATTTTTCCTTGCAATGGTTGCTTTACCAGGAATTTGCTAAAAAGATATTCCCGTCTTAATTTGAGAGTTGGCTCATTGGCCAAGGCCAAGATTGATTCTGTGGGGGTTGATTTTATTAGCCCGTGGACTAATCTTAAAGCTTTATATTGTATTCTGTCAATTTTTCTTAAGTGTGTTTCCGCAGCAGACCCATAGAAAATTGAGCCGTAGTCTATGATCGACCTAGTGTATGACCTATAAAATTTCATCGCTGTTCTGGGATCTGCACCATATTTCTTTTTACATGTATATTTCAAAATATTCAGACTTTTTTCACCCTTGCTTATACAATAATCAACATGTTCCTTCCACAAAAGTTTTTGATCGATTATTACACCTAAGTATTTGTAGCTTTTTTGACATGGCATATTTTCTTCGGCAATCGTAAGTTGAGGGGTATACGGTGTTCTATGTCTTGTATAAAAAACGACTGAAGATTTATTGACAGACATAGTAAAGTTGTTTTGGAACAAGTATGCCTTGATTTTATACATGATGTAATTTAACTGTTTAATACATAGACTATAAGAGTTTTGTTTAGTATATATGCAGAAGTCATCTGCGTATTGGATTATCTCTGCAGCGCCATCAAAAAGGCTGTGGAAGTCATGTGTATATATATTAAATAACAAGGGGCTTAAAACAGATCCTTGCGGTAGACCCGAATAACACGTTCGTGGTTCAGTATATGCCCCATTCGCTTTTATATACACTATTCTGCCAGCAAAGATCTTAACGATATTACCTGCCATGTTTTCAGGTATGCCAACCTGGCTCATTTTTTTTATAAGCACGTGTAAATCTACGTTATCGTAGGCCGCCTGCAGATCCAAAAACATAGCTGCCATATATTTATTTTCAGAAAGGCTTATGTGAATATCATTTACTAAGGTGGCAATACATTGAGTGGTACTTTTATTTTTTCTAAAGCCAAACTGTTGAGCTGGTAATAAGCAATTTTGCTCAAGGTACCATTGAAGTCGTTGTTTTATAATTTTTTCAAATGTTTTTAGCATACATGGTAGTAATGTAATAGGCCTATAAGAGTCGCTAAGATCCCCGCCGGGTTTAGGCAAGAGAACCACCACAGCCTCCTTGATAGCAGTGCAGTCACAGCCATCTCTTAAAATACTGCTATATATATCACAAAGAAGTATTTTTGCAATAAGGGGTAAATGATATATCATGGTATAGTTTATACCATCTTTTCCAGGTGCCGAGTTTACAGTGTTTTTACAATTGATGTCAATTTCCTCTATTGTGATATGTTTATTTAAATAACTATTTGTCTGGTCATGGTAAACATTAAAATTCATACTTACACTCGGAGGCGCAATTTTTTCTGAGACACTATCCAGGACATCCGCCGAAATATTTATGTCTTTTGAAGTTCGCTTACTTTTAATACCATTGGCCCTTCTCCATATTTCTGAAGGATTTGAATGCGAATTTAACGAATTGCAGTACTTTTCCCAAGATTGCTTGGCTTTTAACTTAAAAACTTGTTTACATCGGGCATTAATTTGATGGTATTCAAGAAAATTATTCATGATCTGAATTTGCCGAAATTTTTTAAAAATTATTTTTCTACGATTGTTAAGTTCGCTGCATTCCTGGTCCCACCAAGGTGCTTGTTTATATTTTTTATTCGTGCTATGAGTGCTTTTAGGAATACTGGAATCAGCAGCTTTGTAAATTGCCGATATAATGAAAGCAAGTTTATCGTTAGTTGTTTCTAAACGGGGTTTTGTTAAAAATATTTTATTTATAGCAAGCTGATATAAATCCCAGTTAGCTTTGTTTGTCTGCCAAGCAACGCATGGGACAGGAACGGGCGAGGGGCACATCTGAGATGAATCTACGCCTAACGTTAGTAGTATTGGCAAATGATCAGACCCATAGGTGTCCTGAATAGTTTCCCAGCTAGAATCTTTAATTAGGTTTGTTGTCATTATTGAAATGTCTACTGCAGATTTAATTTCATGAGGTCTAGTGATACGTGTGATAGACCCATCGTTACGTATAATAAAATTAGGTACTTCTTCAAGTGCTTCCAATAAAATTTCACCCTGTCTTTCCACCTTACCAGATCCCAAACTAGTATGATGGGCATTAAGGTCGCCGCCTATAATGGCAACTGGTCCAAGTTGTTTCATTAGATTCACATAATCACTACTACAAAGAGAAATATTAGGTGGTCTGTACACCGAAGCCAATGATATATTTTTACCATCTTTACTGATAGAGATAGCACAGCATTCTAAATTTTGATTAAAATTAAAATTAAGATTTATATTGCTAAATGAAATTTTATCTGATATTATTATTGCTACACCACCCGCTCCGTGTGTGCGGTCTCTTCTAACTATATTATAACCTGGAATGCGTACCAGATGATGCGCTTTATACCACGTTTCGCTAATAAGAGCAACATCACATTTGGTTTCTTTAATTAGTTTCTTAAGGAACAAAGCATTACTAATCGCTGACCTAGAATTCAATTGTACTATCCGTAAATTTACCATCAGGTTGTGTGACTGAATGATCTAATAGCGTATCGTCAATGATCTTATTTATATATTCTGTGATGTCTATATCTCCCATATTACCGCCGTCACCACTACATATATTATTCAAATAGTTTACTAAGGTTTGTATATTATTTTTTAGCATTCATTTAATTTCCTCTAAAGTTTTTTGTTGGGAATTATGAGGGTTATTTAATATTGGGTTTCCAGAAAATCGCCAAGTTGTTTCAGTTGGGAAACTAGTAGGCGATGGACTATTGTCAACTTTTCTCCGCTTCTTATTTTGTTCCACTATAATTTGTTTACTCTTAAAATGATGACTTTGAGGTTCACGATTTATAGGCTGTTGCTTTTTTTTGAGATAAAATGGGGAATTCTTCAGAACAACTAATTAAAGGTGTAAACAAATTTGTGTTTGTTTTGACTTTGTTTGAAAATAATGTCGGGTTATCAACAGCTTTTTCAGCTTCTTTAAATGAAACATTGTGGCGCGTCATAATCTCTTTAATTCTTTTTTGTTTTGCAAATATGGGACACCCTCTATATGTAGTTTGATGATCTGAATTTTTGCAGTAAATGCAAAATTTTTCAGCGTTACATGAACCTAAATGCGTTTCTGCACAATTTTTACATCTAGAAGTTTTACTATTGCATAATATGGACGAATGGCCGTACCGCAAGCATTTGTAACACTGCATAACGGGTGGAATGTATACCTCGACTGGACACCTAACTCTATCAATAAAAACATAATCAGGGATTACAGAACCTCGAAATGAAATTTGAACCATTTGTCGTGGTATTTGTTGTTTTTCACCGGATTCATTCGTTATACTCCTTTTCATCCGTTTAACGCTTGCTACAGGTATAGCAGACTTAATTGTTTTTAATAACGTTTCTTCAGAAATTGCAGTATCAACGTTTCTAACTATTGCTTTTTTATACGTTAAATGCATTGGAATATACGCATTAAGCTGATTTTGTTTAAAAACGTTGTGACGGACCAGCAAATTTGCACTAGCAGCTGACTTTGTTATTATTTTAATTCTGTTTATGCCTACCGGCGCTACTTCAATTATTTCCGACTGGAGTTCACCCGTATCGTTTAACATTCGCCCCACTCTCATTGGATGTATTTTACCTACATGTAAATGTTCAGATTCGTGTTCCACAAATATGTAAAATGGTCCCTTATCATGAATGTTAAATCTGTTATCAAAATTTATCTTTCTTTCATATTTATTATTACTGTTTAATGGGTTTAATAAAATATTTTCGTCTTGATTTACTCTATTAGAATCACTGTTTACTATTATATGTTCGTCATTATCTGTAATATTTGTCGTAATATTTGTACTTACTTTATGTTTTTCGGGGTCTGGGGGTCTCCCTCCCCCTTCCCCATATGATCCACTCGACATATTACCTATATGCTAGGAATTCCTAGCATAATTATGTTAATTCACCAAGGTTAAATTAAATTTATTACTTACCAATGTAACTGATACAAGCCACTATAATTTGGTAATATAATAACTTAGCTTACCACCTTTAATAGGTTTTAACCAGCGGAGCACACGAACACACGTCTTCACTCTGCAACGGTCAATCACCGAAAATATAATAACAGTTATATTGAGCTTTGCCGTAGAAATGCGTCGCCTTGTATATATATATATATATATATATATATATATATATATATATATATATATATATATATATATATATATATATATATATATATATATATATATATATATGCAAGCAGATAAAAACTAAAAGTAAACTTGGATATGGATTGTAGGGGGCCAGTCTGCGCTCATTTGAAGAAATCTGTTTTAAATTGAAAAAAGGCGGTATCCTCAATAACGAATTTTTTCCACGAAAATTAGCTAAAAGTTATAGACTGTTAAACCATAAACTGAACCAAACCTACAACCAAAGCATCAGAGAAAGGGTCTATTTGAAAGGCCCTCGGATTTGTAAAATCGTTGCTCTCGGGGCATAAACATCTATTTATACTCTTGGTACATAAATAACTATTTTGTCTTTTTAATTAAACATATAATCCAGTTATTTTTCGCTTTTTAGTGCCTATTTTGAAGCCGGTTTATTTTTTTAAGTTTGTTTATTTAAGGAAAGACGATGATTTACAAATATTAAGTTCAAAATGTGAAAACCTCAAGAAAGGATCATTTTGTATATTGAATACCGTATCTTCTTGTGGGCAACATAATAATTTTATGTTATGTATTAGTGAAGATGTTATAATAAAGTTAATGAGCTTACATCAAATACTATGCAAAATATAGTTACAACCCGATATTGGAGTTATACATATTTGAAAGTAAAGCCGATAGTTTTAAGCTTGAAGGCAGAATCGTAGGAGGTGAGATTCATACCTCAAACTTGTTTAATATTACCATCTCTTGCGTATCAGAATTTACAAGCCTTAATTAAATCATCCAACATATCTTTTTCGATTAAAGCGACTTTAAGCATTTCTAAACTGTTCGCTATGTGAGGAAATTTACTAAAATTTATGCAGATACGGCGTAGACCTAACAATTAAATTTAATTTTTCAATATTCTCCACCACCCTCCCCCCTGTCATCAATGCGCTTCTTACATCATTTCAGTAACAATTCGATACCCCTAACAAAATATTCTTACGGTTTTCCCTCAAAATGTGCCCAAACTGCAGCTTTTACCTCTTCGCTGTCACTTAAATGGCGCCCGCAAAAGTCCTTTTTTAAATTTTCCAATAGGTAGTAGTCACTGGGGGCCATATCTTGACTATACGGAGTGTGATCAATTTGTTCAAAACCGCAGTCACGAATTTCGGCTTGTGAAATTTCAGCAGTGTGCACGGGTGCATTGTCATGGAGCAAACGCCAGTTTTCCACGCCTTTTCACCCGAATATTTTGCCGTAATTTATGAAGAAGTGTTGCATAGTATGTCTCGTTGAATGTGGTGTTGCGCTCTTAAAAGTCTATGGGAAGAATATCCTCACAATCGTAGCCAGCACTTTTTTCGACTGGTAAACTTTGTCCTTTCTCGGCGGGGCTTATCCTTTACGCCTCCCGTCCATCGAATCCCTTTTGTACAAAGGATCATAGTGAAAAACCACAGTTTGGTCCCCTGTGACAATTGTGTTCACTTCGTCCACAGGGTTTTCCCCACAGAAGTCCAAAAAACTTTGACCTTTCTTGGAGGTACTTCTCATTTACGCCGCTAATCCATCGAATCCCTTTTGCAGAAATGATCATAGTAGATAACCACAGTTTTGTCCCCTGTGACAATTTTCCTCACCACGTCCACAAGGTTTTCTTCACAGAATTCCAAAAATGATCGGCCACAGCAACACGACGTTGGCGCTGAACTGCTAAAAGATTGGGGCCCCATCTTGCAATAACTTTATTCTTGCCTAAATGTCCGTGGTGGATTTGGCGAAAGCCTCGACAAATTTAATAATTCCTTCACTTTCAAGCGCCGATGACTTAATACGGGACCCTCAACACGGGCAATCTTGTTGTTCGTCACCACTTCCACCGTCCTTCCTATTCTTGCTTCATCTTCCAAAAATTGCTGCCCTATTAGAAACCGCTATGAAAAGTCTTTTACTGCACCCCATGAACCCCATTCAGCCGATCTTTGATGCTTTGACGTGGAAGACATTGTCGAGTACGGAATTTAATAAAAGAAGAATTGACATAAAATCAATTTTTGTTTTTTCTATAACCAATAAGACCTAAATGGAAGTTTTACTAAATTATGAGACGCTGCGATACCCTGGATCTCTGTCAGGGCGAGAAATTTTGGCGCTTACCTCGTATATCAAAGAATATTTGAAAGTAGAAATATTTGCAAGTTTGATGCTCTGACTGCTGTTGTCAAAAAATTATGCAACCAAATATAGTTTAATTTAATCATTCCGTTATTACTCATTCATATGAATATTGATCCAATTAAATTTTATTTGAGGTTTCCTTCAAATAACCTCGGTGGTTCAGGAGTAAGAACGTCTGCCTTTGAACTGAAGGGTACTGGGTTCGATATCAGGATACTCCATTCACTTTTCCAGTACAAACTGTAACATTAAGATCAACCGAGGTTCTGCCATTGTACTTGAGCAAGTTTTACTTGGATTTGTTCTGGCATTAATTGTTTCTTATTGTTTGTTTGTTAAATGTAGTATTGTTCCCAGATTTCCATTTTTTTTGGTCTTTAACATGTTTCATTAGACATCACTCAATTACAACTAATGAAACATGCTAAAGACCAAAAAAAAAATGGAAATCTGGGAACAATACTACATTCAACAAACAATAAGAAACAATTAATGCCAGAACAAATCCAAGTACAAACATTTAAACAAAACTTAATAAAGGCCATACAAATAGACAAATTATCAAACCACAGTAATCAAGACGGGAGACCGATACACACGACACAGTCCGAATGCACAACCAATCAGAGAACAGTAAACCGACCAATAGAAGCTCACAGCGCAGGCACCACGTACAATCTCAGACGTAGACCACACAGGAGCCATAACAGTCAGTAGCGTGCTGATGATGAACCGGGACGGTTCGAAACTGCAGTCCACGCAAACCAATAAGAAATCACAAACGTACAGCAAACAAATAAAGTGTATATATATATATATATATATATATATATATATATATATATATATATATATATATATATATATATATATATAAACAGATAAAAATCGACACCGACCACGGAATGGGTTCTCGGGGCCCTAGATCGCGCTTCTTCGAAGAAATTTTTTCAAAATTCAAAAGTCGGGATCTCCCCATTAGTGAATTTTTTCTAAGAAAGTTCACTAAAACGCTGTCCAAAAGTATTGTTGTAAACCAAAAAAAAAAAAAGATAAAGTTCAGATGCGGTTATCTTGCAAGTTACTAAAGGTTAAAAGCTACCAACATGAATGGTTAGCACAAATAAGCAAACAGACAGCTGAACCAAGTGGTTTACGTTGATTACTGACCATTAGATAAGTAGGTTAATCTGTTTCAAAAGCTAACAGTAAAAATTCGAACTTGACAACACTAATAACTCCTCCCCAAATTGAAGTTCAAATGTAAAAATAACTAAAATTAATAAAAATGAAAAGGTCCCAGTATGAATGGTGAACCAAGAAAAAGTGTAATTGAACAAAATAAAATACTTAGTTGTTACCACTTTCAAAGTCTAAAAGACAATTGATTACTAAAAAATTAATTTCCTCGAAAATTACGAAATATTAAAATTTGACACAAATTCGGAACAATAAGCGAAAAGAGGAAATGAAGGAAATCAAACTGGACAGAGAGATGGGTCTGACAGCTCGCTTGGCAAACCTCCACGGCAACAACTGACCACAAGGATACAACAGGTTTAATGATTTTTGTAAATGTTACAATCTGTTTGTTTTTATTTATTAGCCACCTGATTTCACTCCGTAATTTACATTCAATCGTCGACAGTGAATTATTTTCAGAGATATTGATAATGTTTTATACCATTTTAGAATCTTTATAAAACAGGAAAGGTTTTAAAATGATGGGCCAGTAAATTCTATTTTTTTTTTCAGTGCGGAGGTTTATACGAAGTTTAAAAAAATTGCGGTAGGAAAAGTCCGTCCCTTTAATTCTTTTTCAAACTTTCTAAATAATAACATAAAATATTTCAGGTTGTGAGGATTAACATGCACAAAATCACAATCCGGAAATGTTTTTTCTGGTTTAGGGGGGGGGGGGGTGCAAAATGCCTTAACATTTGAAAATTTTAATTTTTTTAAATAAAATTATAAATATCGTGAAAACCGTAACCTTATATATATATATATATATATATATATATATATATATATATATATATATATATATATATATATATATATATATACATGCAGAATGTCCCAAAAGTCCAAAATCAAACGTTACATAGAGATGGACTAGCTCAAGCCCTTTCAAAAAGAACCCTATATAATCGTGTCAAAAAGTTTACTGTTTTCACAGATATTGCCGTACTGACGAGCTCTAATTAGAGCGAAACCAGTCTACGGTTCTAATTGTGGTGAGAATGCATCTAGCCGTACATACTTTGTCCCTATATTAAGGAAGAAATGGGCCAGGGCCGACAATTTACTAAATTGTTAGTTGGTTGTATACAGTCTCTATTTTTTAACATTCTGTGTTATTTGGAGCTGCCGTGACAACATACTACTTAGTTCCGCAACGAGGTGGCGGCACGTGCTTCGTGTCTTATATCTCACATAGTGCAAATTAAAAATTAGCTGGTACACCTTGTGACACAATCTAAAAGTTTTAACAACAGATACAAACTAAATAATCACGTTGACAAATCTATATCTGCAAAACATAATATCGGTACTCGACAGGCACTCGCAGTAAATAATGGCCTTGAGCGACTACATTTTTATATTGACAATTGCAAACTTGACTTTTTGAAGCTTTAGAAGTAAAAAACTCGGGACGCAGCAAGTACGTTATGGTAGTGAATTTTTATTAAATGCTTCAAATTTAAATAACTCAATTTTCTATAAACTTAGAGAGTTTAATTTTAATACGTAGTAAGGTCTTTCCTAAGGCAAGATATCCACAAAATTTCATTAAAATAACTTTGTCATTTTCGGAGAAAAAATTTTTTTCGAAAGAAAATTGAAAATTTGAATAACTAAATTTTCTCTGAACTTAGAAAGTTTAATTTTGGTACGTAGTAAGCTCTCTGCTAAGGCAACATATATAGTAAATTTCATTAAAAGAGCTTTGTTACTTTCGGAGAAAAAAATTTTTTTTGAAAGGAAACTTAAAATTTTTCCGGAAAACCCCTTCCGATTTTTCTGGATAACGAACTCATTCAAGCCATTAATAAAAGAAAGACACACGCCAAGTTTCATCAAAATCAGTTAATTCTTTTTGTGTTATCAGACGGATACATACATACATACATATATATATATATATATATATATATATATATATATATATATATATATATATATATATATATATATATATATATATATATATATATATATATATATATATATATATATATAAACATATAAAAATTAAACCTATTTACAAATGAACTTTAATAAGATATTATGCTGTGACAATACCTCTCTCAAGCAGTCGCGATTTCTCCTAGTGAGCTAGGTGTGCGCCGCACACCCTAAAATATAGACAAAATGTGCACAGTTATATATGTTTTATTTCTTTTTCCCTTAGTCTTAATACACTACATATTTTATGACAATCAATTTAATTTACTTATTTGATTTCATAAATAGTCGGTTAATAGTGACTTTGAATGAAGTAGATACCACGTCTTTTAACATGTTCAGAGAATATGAGTAAAACAAAGCAACTGGGAATGAATTCGGTCAGTCCCCCAGGCAGGTGTTTAACATAGTGAGGCAAATACCATTGATTCGAACACTGCAGTGAGCTATAAAAATTTGATTAACTCAGTTTTCTATAATCTTAGAAAGTTTAATTTTGGTATGTAGTAAGATATTTCCTAGGACAAGATATCCACCAAATTTCTTTAAAATAACTTTGTAATTTTTGGAGAAAAAAAATTGTTTCAAAATAAAATTTAAAATTTGAATAACTCAATTTTCTCTAAACCTAGACAGTTGAATTTTGGTACGCAGTACAATCTCTCCTGAGACAACATATATACTAAATTTCATTAAAACAGCTTTGTTACTTTCGGAGAAAAAAATTTTTCGAAAGAAAACTCAAAATTTTCCTGGAAAACCCCGTCCAATTTTTCTGACTAACGAACTCATCCAAGCCATTAATAAAAGAAAGGCACTTGCCAAGTTTCATCGAAATCGGTTAATTATTTTTTGAGTTAGCGGTTGGATATATATATATATATATATATATATATATATATATATATATATATATATATATATATATATATATATATATATATATATATATATATATATATATATATATATATATATACATATAAAAATTGAAACTGACCCCGGATATGGGTTCTAGGGGTCCTAGTTCGCACTCATTTGAAAGAATTTTTGCAAAGTCTCACCATCGATACCTCTCTATTAGTAAATTTTTTTAAATAAAAATTCACTAAAACAGACATATGACAATAACTTCCTTGTTTTAAATAAGCAAACTGATGAGAAGGATTTTTATACTTAAAAATTCTTCTTTAGAATTAAAGATATCGAACAAAATACGCCTTTCTATGTTAAAAATAGTTGTAATAATGTAATAAGCAAAACTGTTTTATTGCTTTTAGTGCTACTTTTTTATTTTATTACTACGATTATTGTTATGGTTACTATTATTGTAAGTTAATTCTAGTTTCATGTTAAATATTGACATACATCACATCGGGATTTTAAAAACGTCATCTGTCATTTTTGATACATTTACTTTCATCTAAAAAAAAATTGAAAAACTAAAGCGTAGCAACGAGTTTTTATTTGTAGTTGTCATAAACGCGTATAAATAAATTCAATTTTTTCCGTCAAACGGCGACACCAGCTACAGAGAATGAAAGAAACACTTGTGAATCCAGATAAGTGGTGTCTACATAAGTACATTTGGTGAACACCCAAATCACCAAAACACATATTTCATAGACCTTACGATCGTTTCGTTGACAATGTCAACATCTTCAGAGGAGGAAAATTCTAAAATAAAAAACTAGCTCCCGTGTATTTATATCGCGTCAAGGTAAACGAACTAGTCCGAAGTAAAGTTGTCGTCCAAGAACGATCATTTGTTTATTGCGTAGTGAAACTACGAGGTCAGAGACCTGCTTTAACCTTCTGGTCGACAAATTTATGACCCTTATCTAATATAGGTTTAAAGGACCCGAGTTAGTTAAGGAATCAGCACGTTTCCTTTCGATCTAGAGATGTAGTATGTGGATATTGGATCATGCCGACAAAGACATCTGGTGAGATAAACAACATCAACTCAACTCATCTTTTTTAAATAGAAAACTAAAACCTGGGTGTCTATTTCACCAGATGTCTTTGTCGGCATGATCCAATATCCACATAGTACATTTCTATATCGAAAGGAAACGTGCTGATTCCTGAAATAACTCGGATCCTTTAAACCTATATTAGATAAGGGTCATAAATTTGTCGACCAGATGATTAAATCAGGTCTTTGACCTCGTAGTTTCACTACACAATAAACAAACGATCGTTCTTGGACGACAACTTTACTTCGGACTAGTTCGTTTACCTTGACGCGATATTAATACACGGGAGCTATTTTTTTTATTTCAGAATTTTCTTCCTCTGAAGATGTTGATTTTGTCAATGAAACGATCGTATGGTCTCTGAAATATGTGTTGTGGTGATTTGGGTGTTCTCCAAGTGTACTTATTAGTGCTCATCACAGGTGTCAGTTTTCACATAGTTGTGTCTACATGCTAAATACAAATGTAGAGACTACTTCGGTGTCACCAAGTAAAAGCAGAGAGTCTCGCTAATCCAGTGGTAAGAACTTGTGCCGCTGGACACAAAGGTACTGGGTACGATTCCAAGGGTTCCCCTTTCACTTTTTTCAGTACATACTGTAAAACTAACATCAACCAAGGTTGTGGAATTGTATTTTAGCAAGTTGAATGTCTGCACGTTCTGCCCTTCAGACGGGGCGTATATCCGTCGCTCGCGTGTACCATACAATGTTGGGCACCTTAAAGATCTCTACCGTCTTTACATAAATGCGGGAATTCGGCAAAATTTCTAGGATAGTGAAGTAAAACTGCCCCCTGGCGTCAGTGATTGGTGTCGGTTGCCCAAATAGACCGACAAGGGGAAAAAGTGAGGGCAGCAACAATTAATGAATGTTTGAGAATACATCTTTGCGAAAGTTCGCTACTATAACACATTTCTTGTGTGCCGACTTCTTTTAGTACATTTTTGTAATAAACCTAATTTTATATATTATTGAGAAGATACCATAATTTATAGTGTTATGTGGCCAGAATACTCATATTTTCTTACCAAATTTCTGGTGGGACATTTAAGCCACACCTTGCACATTTAAATTTTAGGTTGTAAAATGTATTAAGAAAACTTTTGAAGATCTTGAGAATTATCCCTACGAATTTTCAAATGTCCCATGCATATACACAACCACATATCTGATCCTAAACAAACACCAGACTGTATTATGCATGGTATAAAGTCTAAACCTATCTCTGTTTGCAAAGTTTCTACAGTTGGCAGGTAAATCTGAAAGTTTAGTTTATTTAGGGTATTATACCTTGATCTGATACATTCATTTGGTTGATACTTGTAAGCCATCTAAAACTAAAACTTGGTGCTTTGCTGATTTTCTGTTCAGTGCTATTTAAAATGATAGGTAATTAATTGTTTCAGGTTGTTGAATCAGGTTATCTCCATAGAAAATAGCTTAGCAGAAATTAATTCGCGAAGTCGATTACCTTTTAGCCTAGGTAGTTAACCGACAACATATTAAGTGACTTTTCCAAGGTTGAAACAATGATGGTAGAATGTTCGTCTTCTGTGCTGTGTAATTATTGTTTTAGGGGCAAACGGACATAACAAAAAATTTCGGGACGCAGCAAGTGCGTTATAGTAGCGAATTTTCATGAGAATTGTACAATATAATTATACGGAATATTAGTAAAGTTAATACTTTAAACTTACACAGACCTTGAAGATCGATTTTAGAGGTCCTAGTACGCACACATTTGAAGAATTATTTCGAAAGTGTTATCATCGATATCTCTCTATTATCAAAAAAATAATCTTGCGTTCTAACTCCTTTTGAGAAAAATGCCCAAAACTCAATTTTCTATGAAGCTTAAGAATTAGATTTTGCTATATCTGTAGATAGTGTAAGTTCCTTTAAAATAAACTTGTATTAAAAATTTCATTAAAGTTATACAGAAGATTTCCAGAAGGAAACTTAATTCATATTTAGAAAAGTAAAGTATCTGCCAAATTATAAATGTAGCAGTTATTTTTCCTTATTAATCGCCAGTATGATTTCGTTTTAGTTAAGCTAATCAAACCGGGTTTTTCAATATCAACAATAACAAAATTATAATTTCAGACTTAAAGGTGACATATTTATTCAGGCGTTTTAAACCAAAATGGGATCTTGTTCAAAACGTATGAAATCAGTGCAATATTGTTTTTCCAAATGTCAAAATAAAACATAAAAGAACATACATTCATCGAGCTAGATTCGATCGCGTAACCTTCTGCTTAGAAGACAACCACGCTGTATCTGCACCTTGTAAGCACACGTTAGCTAACGTTTGGTTTGCATGATACTCCAGATCAGCTTTATGCCCGAGATATTATATTCAAAGTATACGTTACAATTAATTACAAAATACAACTACCATAGAAACACATCCCACAACTATTTCGGTCTTATATGACGTTTTATGTTTAAGTCAAAAGATAAAACAAACTCTTTTAGAACCATTCTTATAGAGACTTGGCTTCATTTTATTTACATTTCTACTATATTATGTGACAACATAATATATCTATGCTGCGCTAAAACTGTATTTGGGGGCCGTTCATAAAGCTACAAATATAGTGTATTTTAATAATTGATTAAATCCTCCAGTTAAGTAACAATCACTTGGAAAATTTTCAATTTTATGTCGTTTGTCATTTTCCATGATTGCATCCGAGATTTTAGGATTGTTGGTTTGGGTAATATGTTTTATGCCTGGTATATATTTAGTTTGGTTACCGTTGATGTATGGTTTATACCTGTTGTATTAATCGATCTACACGTGGAAGTTATTATTATTATTATTATTATTATTATTATTATTATTATTATTATTATTATTATTATTATTATAAACTCGACTTCTGTTGTACATGATTTATTTTTTTGGAAACAACAATAAAAACATGATACAAGAAACGATTTCAAAAAAAAACGCTAATGCAACGAAAATAACTGAAAAATCGATGCTCTGCAATACAGTTGCTAATGTAACCATAAAAAGTTGATTATTATACAAGGTGTTCAGGAAAAGTATAGTATATTTTAATTGAGATTTATTAAACGATAATTGGTTTTTTTTACAGATGTTTTTTTCAGATTTTGCAAACACCTATACATCGACACCTGACTTATATATATATATATATATATATATATATATATATATATATATATATATATATATATATATATATATATATATGTATATATATGTATATATATATATATATATATATATATATATATATATATATATATATATATATATATATATCTTAAAGATTGACAGAGCTATAAATCTCAGGAATTTGACGTGGCGCACCTATATATATATATATATATATATATATATATATATATATATATATATATATATATATATATATATATATATATATATATATATATATATATATATATATATAGGGTTGCGCATTGAAAACGAAACAGACCAATTTGCGTCCAGATAATTTTTTTAAGAAACGCTGAAACACGCCAATTTTAATATTGAGTGGGACATGTTTTTACATAAAACTCAACTTTGTCACATCAACCCCTTAAGGGTGGTAATAACAACCCTTATATTTTAAATAGAGAACATGGCTCGAGTGTTACATCATTTGAAAGCTCTTTCTTTTCTGAATTCAGCACACTAATTTTTTTTTTAAGTTTTATCAACTCGTTTAAAAATGATTCACAGTTGAAGATGCAAAAACGCATTTCACTCATTCCGATAAGAAATGTGCTGATAGTCAATGTTTTGTTAGTTTGTAAACAAAAAATTGACTATCAGAACATTTCTTATCGGAATGAGAGAAATGCGGTTTATTATTTCAGTTTATCGGTCGGTTTGATACTTGATAGTACTACCAAAAATTAATTTCACAATAGTGTATTCTGTAGAAGAAAGAGTTAAAATAATTGCTCTTTTTTTTCAAACGATGACTGTGCCAACCGTACCGCAAATTTGTTTAATGAAGAACATCCGAACAGACAGAAAATACATTTTGGAGTTAGTTGCAAAGTTTCGACAAAGTGGTTCAGTAGCCAACAAAAAACGGGATCCTGAACGCGAATTTCCGGTTAGAAATGAGACTACTGAGATTGAAGTTTTAGGACAAATTGCTGCAGACCCAACTTTGAGTTCGACAAAATTGGCCACTGTTTCAAACATCAAAAGAAGCAGTATTAAGCGAATATTGAAGCATCATACATTTCACCACTATAAAATTTATCTTATACAACAACTGAATGAAGCTGATTTTGATCGGCGGCTGGAGTTTTGTGAAGTTAGGACTGCACGAATAGCTGATAACGGGAACTTTCTGTTCAATATCTGTTTTTTCAGACGAGTGTACGTTTTTATTAAGCTCTACAGTCAATCGTCATAATTGTCATTATTGGGCAGATAATAATCCAAGAAATTTTCACGAACTCCACACTCAAACTCCACTGAAATTGTATGTCTGGACTGGCATTTTTGGAGACCGTTTAATCGAATCAATTTTTCTTAATGACAATTTGAGTGGCGAAACGTATTTGGAGTTACTAGAAGATATCGTTTACCCTCTACTAAAAGACATTGTTGAAAATGATGATCGCTATCAAGAAAATCAATTAGTGTTTCAACAAGATGGAGCTCCTCCGCATTTTTCACAACGTGTTAGGGAGTTTTTGAACAGAGAGTTTCCAGAGCAATGGATTGGGCGTAGAGGTGCTATTGAATGGCCACCTAGATCACCGGATTAAACTCTTTTAGACTTTTTTCTATGGGGCCATTTAAAGAGTGGAATTTTCGCAACAGAACCGGAGTCTCTGAAAGAATTACGACGACGCATTGTTGAAGAATGCCGTCTAATAACTCCACAAATGCTCCAGAATGTCAGAGCTCGTTTTAAACAAAATTTCTACTTTTGTATGGAAACTGGTGGTCAACAATTTCAACACTTGCTTAACTGAATAAACATTTTTGAACGTTTGGTTTTGTTTTTTAGTTTTTTTTTTAACGACAAATTGACTAATTAGTGCATTTCTTATCACAATGAATGAAATATGCTCTTGCAATTTCAACTGTGAACAATTTTTAAACGAGTTGATAAAACGCCAAAAAAAAATTGTGTCCTGAATTCAGAAAAGAAAGAGATTTCAAATGATGTAACACTCGACCCATGTTCCCTATTTAAAATATAAGGGTTGTTATCACCACTCTTAAGGGGTTGATGTGACAAAGTTGAGTTTTATGTCACAACATGTCCCCCTCAATATTAAAATTGACGTATTTCAGCGTTTCTTTTAAAAAAATTTATCTGGACGCAAACCGGTCTGTTTTGTTTTCAATGCGCCAACTTGTATATATATATATATATATATATATATATATATATATATATATATATATATATATATATATATATAAATTGTAGAACACCAGTCTGGGTTTATTCAAGAAATTTATTTTTTATGTATGCAAAAATTCATACGTGTTTTTGTTAAACGTGTTGCATTTGCATTTACGCGTATAATTTATTTTTTTTACGCAATTTGTCGCCATAAATGAACTGCGAATTATTGAGATGAGGTGATTAATGCCAGCGGTGACGGACAATTCTAGTTCAATTATTGGTAACGCCACATAAAGCCATCATTTTAGAATTGATTAATGCGTCATCTAAGAGTCTTTAACGGCGTGACTAGCTTTTTCTATTTGTGCATTGCTCAATACCGCGAACTGCCAATTTAATTAAGAATTTGCATTTATTTCATTAATACGGTTTCCCAGCTAACGACTAGGGAGGAAGTTGGAGGTTTTTAATCAGCAGATTGTGGATCTATTGTATTGGGGTCGGTTAGTCGGTTATTGTTATGTGACATGATTACTACATTAGATCTATTAACTCGGAGCAGCGAAGGTGACGGAAAAATGATAGAAAAAAACTGTCAATAATTCGTTATCTCCTGACTTTGGATGATTTATGGTTGATGTTGGCTTTTTTTTTAGTTCACTTCCCAGTTTAATCTTGTCTCGGTGCCTAGATTGTGAAGCTTCGCTTCTGTTGGCTACTATTAATTATAATAAATAAACAGGGTGTTCAGTCTAAAATCTACACCTAGGCAAATAGTACGTGCATGCAGGACATCCCAGAATATAGTAGTTTAACTCCACTTACCTCTATGTCAAGTTTTATCCCTGAAGAAATAATATTTACCTGGCCTAAACATAAAAAACTCGGGACGCAGCAAGTGCGTTATGGTAGTGAATTTTTATTAAATGCTTCAAATTTAAATAACTCAATTTTCTATAAACTTAGAGAGTTTAATTTCAATACGTAGTAAGGTTTTTCCTAAGGCAAGATATCCACAAAATTTCATTAAAATAGCTTTGTAATTATCGGAGAAAAAATTTTTTTTCGAAAGAAAACTTAAAATTTGAATAACTCAATTTTCTCTAAACTTAGTAAGTTGAATTTTGGTACGTAGTAAGGTTGGGGCAACATATATAGTAAATTTAATTGAAACAGCTTTGTTACTTTCGGAGAAAAAAAATTTTTTCGAAAGAAAACTCTAAATTTTTCCGGAAAACCCCGTCTGATTTTTCTGGATAACGAACTCATCCAAGCCATTAATAAAAGACAGGCACTTGCCAAGTTTCATCGAAATCAGTTAATTATTTTTTGAGTTATCATATATATATATATATATATATATATATATATATATATATATATATATATATATATATATATATATATATATATAAACATATAAAAATTAAACCTATTTACAAATGAACTTTAATAAGATATTATGCTGTGGCAATACCTCTCTCAAGCATCCTAAAATATAATCAAAATGTGCACAGTTATATATGTTTTATTTCTTTTTCCCTTGTCTTAATACACTACATATTTTATGACAATCGATTTAATTTACTTATTTGATTTCATAAATAGTCGGTAAATACGGACTTGGAATGAAGTAGACACCACATCTTCAAACATATTAAGAGAATTTTTTTTTTTTTTTTTTTTTTTTTAATTTCAACAACACACCACGAGGGCTTACAGCCTAAATACTATCGTACCGTGGGTGTTGACAAGGAGGCAGGAGGCAGCTTGTTAATTCTGGACTTGAAGGTTTGGAGGTTCGGAGGAGAAGGAAAAACATGTGCCGGCAAGGAATTCCACAACTTGGAAGTCCTCGGGATAAAAGAGCGGGCATAACAAGATGTTCTATGTCTGGTGACCTGGACAGTAAAAGGGTGCATTCGCTCTGTTCCCCTAGTGGATCTCTTGGGGAATATGAGTAAATCAACAGCAACTGGGAATGAATTCGGTCAGTCGCCCAGCCACGTGGTTAAAAAACACTGTTTGTATGAGTGGTTACAACTCTACCTCTAAATAAAAGGACTGTAACAGCGGCAGAAGCAGAAGACAATGGAAGGTGTGTGTATTCGGAAAGAAACTATTGACTATTAATAACAACAATTGACTAAAAACGCTGCGAGTTGTAAGGCAAAAATAATTATACTACAGAGGTGATAAATGATATCAAATTACAATAGGGTTATATATAATCGTAAATGCTTCCAATGATTAACAATCAGTGAATTCAGTATTATTGACATTTCTCGGAAACTTACAAATGAATTTCATGAGTCAATAAGAAAAGCATTGACTAACCAACAGCAACCACATACTTATGATTTAAACATAAATGTTTCAAATTTGAATAGCTCAATTTTCTGTAACCCTAGAAAGCTGAATTTTGGCACATAGTTAGGTATTTCCCAAAGCAATATGTACACCAAATTTTATCGAAATTTTCGGAAAAAAGAATTTTTTTTGAAAGAAAACTCAAAATTTTCCCGGAAAACCCCGTCCGATTTTCCTGGCCAACGAACTCATCCAAGTCATTAATAAAAGAAAGGCACTTGCCGAGTTTCATCTAAATCGGTTAATTATTTTTTGAGTTATCATATATATATATATATATATATATATATATATATATATATATATATATATATATATATATATATATATATATATATATATATATATATATATATATATATATATATATATATATATATATATATATATATATATA
Organism: Tillus elongatus; assembly: GCA_964006375.1. Classification (NCBI taxonomy): domain Eukaryota; kingdom Metazoa; phylum Arthropoda; class Insecta; order Coleoptera; family Cleridae; genus Tillus; species Tillus elongatus. The sequence continues at coordinate 31,161,374 of OZ023264.1, forward strand.
TATATATATATATAAACATATAAAAATTCAAACTGACCCCGGATATGGGTTCTAGGGGTCCTAATTCGCGCTCATTTGAAAGAATTTTTGCAAAGTCTCACCATCGATACCTCTCTATTAGTGAATTTTTTTAATAAAAATTCACTAATAATCATGTGAACAAAACATGTTTAATCCCCAGAAAAAACGTATTCTATAAATTTAACCCTTTTCTCCGATTACTTACTAATTAATAATATATTTATATCGCAAGTCATCAATCTAAATGATAACGAATTATAGAATATCATAACTAATAAATTCATTTAAATAATTAAAAAAGTTCGGGACGCAGCAAGTGCGTTATGGTAATGAATTTTCATAAAAATGTTTTCAATATGTGTGTGTTTTTTTTTCAGAAATCAGGCATCATATTTGATTACCAGTATAACATATATAGTAAAAACAATTTGCCATGTTTTATCAAAATAACTTGATTGTTTGAAAACGTACAGAAATTTTCAAAAGTAAACTTAAAGTGTAACCGAAAAAATCCGTTTCTTGGTCAACCTTATAGGTTAATAGCAAATTGAGCTTTTCAAATATGAAGCATTTAATCAAAATTCGCAACCATAACGCACTTGCTGCCTCCAGAATTTCTTAACTTACAAACATGCATTATATTTCGATGGAAAATGCAAAAACATAAGGCGTTTTCGACTAAAAAAAAAATATTATTTGTATCACCAACGACTTATGGACCAGCCTGTGATTGTCGCAATAATTTTTTAAGATGTAGCTCTAAACACCGTATAATTAATGTATACAATATTTTTTCATATCTTGTATAATAACGGATATATTGAGCTTTATTGATTTTTTACGAAAATTCGACAAAAATTATATACCATTAAACGATAAACTCTATAGCCAACACTACTGACGAAGTATCAGAGAAAGGGTCTATTTGAAATTAATTTTCTGGAAATATTTTAGTAAAATGTAGGACAATGACGGTTGAAACTAAGACTTCGGTGTTTGTAAAACATTCTTCTTGAGACATTTTCTTTCCATAGCTCGTATTAGATTCAAGTTCTTTGCCTAAATGTTGCGAATTTTGACGTTTTAAATTGTCACTTTGACGTTTTGAGGAAAACCCCAATTTATTTTTCTTTAAATGCCCATAACTGTTGTCTTTTGACTTACAGAGCTAAATTTTGGTGGGTAGCACACCTAAAACGATATAAACCAGCTTACCAAATTTGGTTGCCCTTACTTTGTTAATTTTGGAGATATAAATTTTTTTCGAAAAAAAAAACACCAAATTTTCCGGGAAAACCTCGGCGGATTTTCCTGGCTAACGAACTTATCCAAGACACTTACGAAAGGAAGGTACTCACCAATTTTGACGTTTAAAATCGCGATTTTGACGTTTTGAGGAAAACCCAAATTTATTTTTCTTTTAATGCCTGTAACTTTTTTGTCCTTGAACCTACGGAGCTCAATTTTGGCAGGTAACTTTCCTATAATGATATAAACGCGCATATCAAATTTGGTTGCCCTTACTTTGTTAATTTTGGATATATAATTCTTTTAATTTTTTTGAAAGAAAACACAAAATTTATTATTTTTTGAGTTATTGGTGTGAGATATATATATATATATATATATATATATATATATATATATATATATATATATATATATATATATATATATATATATATATATATATATATATATATATCTTTAGAAATATTGCACTACACTGTAATCACTTTTAAATATACACTTTATTTATTTGCTGTACGTTTGTGATTTCTTATTGGTTTGCGTGGACTGCAGTTTCGAACCGTCCCGGTTCATCATCAGCACGCTACTGGCTGCTATCGCTCCTGTCTGGTCTACGTCGGAGATTGTAGGTGGCGCACGCGCCGTGAGCTTCTAGTGGTCGGTTTCCTGTTCTCTGATTGGTTGTGCCTTCGGACTGTGTCGTGTGTATCGGTCTCCTGTCTTGATCACTGTGGTTTAATAATTTGTCTATTTGTATGGCCTTTATTAAGTTTTGTTTAAATGTTTGTACTTGGATTTGTTCTGGCATTAATTGTTTTCTATTGTTTGTTTGTTGAATGTAGTATTGTTCCCAGATTTCCATTTTTTTGTGGTCTTTAACATGTTTCATTAGTTTTAATTGGGTGATGTCTGGTTTTTGGTGTTTTGTGTCGTGAATGTGTGTAGCTACGTTTGATTTGTAGCTAGGTATGTGTATTTTATCCAATGCTGTTATATGTTCTTTGAATCTTGTTTCTATTGATTTCTTTGTCATTCCTATATATTTTTTATTGCATGTGTTACATTCTATTTGATATATTCCGTTTAATTCATGTGGGTTGTGTTCTTGTTTTTTATTTATTTTGTTTATTATTTTGTTATTGGTTTTGTAGCTCATTTTTAAGTCATATTGTTTGAGTGTTTGTGTTATTTTTTTGATGTGGTGGTTATAAGTGAATGTTGTGTATTTTGTGTTTGTTTCCGGTGTTTTGTTTTCGGTTTTGTTGATTTGTTTGTTTTTGATTTGTTTTACTAGCTTTTCTATTGTTTTTTTGTTGTATCCATTTCTTTCTGCTATTTGTATTATGATGTTGTACTCCTTTTCTCGTTCTTCGTTATGAAGTGGTATATTTAGCATTCTGTTTATTAAGTATCTGTATGCGGCCATTTTGTGTGTATGTGGGTGTAGTGAGTGTTTAGGTATAGTGATGTCTGTTTGTGTGGGTTTTCTGTATATTTTGTATTCAATCTGGTTTTCTTTTCTGATTAGTGTTAAGTCTAGGAAGTTTATGGTGTTGTTTGATTCTTTTTCTATTGTAAATTTTATGTTTCTGTTAATTTGGTTTATTTTTTCGAGGATATTGTCTATGTTGGTTTTTTGATTGTCGTATATTATTAATATATCATCGACGTATCTTATCCATTTAATGTTTGGGTCTGTCTCTTTTATGATGGTGTTGATTTTATCTTCTAACTGTTGTATGTATATTTCTGCCATAATGCTTGATAGTGGAGATCCCATTGGTAGTCCATCTTCTTGGATGTAATATTCTCCGTTGAACTCAAAGTAATTTTGTTTTAATATGATGTTTAATATTTCGCTAATTTGTTGTTTTTTGTTGTTATTTTGCATTTTATTTTCGATTATATTTGTAGTTTCGTTAATTGGTATATTGGTGTACATATTTGTTATGTCAAATGAGGCAAGTCGTGTGTTTTTGTTTATGTTTATATTTTCTAGTTTATCCACTAGTTCTATGGAGTTTTTTATGTTAAATTTGTTTTCTAGTTGTATTTCTTGTTTTAGTACTTGGTCCATTTCCTTTGCTATTTTGTATGAAGGTGCATCTTTGAAGTTGATGAGTGGTCTTATTGGGTATCCCGTTTTGTGTATTTTTATTATTCCTGTCATTGGTGGTGCTTTAGGGTTGTTGTTATAATAATGTGTTGTTTTTTGGTTGAATATTGTCTTGTGTTTTTTTATGATGTTTAATATTTGATTTTGGAATTTTTTCGTTGGGTTTTCGTTCAGTTTTTTGCATTTGTTTGTTGAGATGAAAGTGTTTGTTTTTTCTATATAGTCCTGTGTTTTTATTGCTATTAGTGCGTCGCTTTTATCTGTTTTTGCTATTGTTATGTTGTTATATGTGACTTTGTTTCTTATTTGTTTGATCATTTTTTCATGTGTATGGTTTTTTGATTTAGTCTTGTCAATAATTCTGTTTATTTCTGTTGCTAGTTGGTTTTTCAGTGGTTCTAAGTTTGGGCTATTTATTGAGTTTATCAACATCAATACAGCAACATAACCACACTTACAAAAAAATTATATAGACTTCATCTTTTATTAGCAAACCAGATGAAATACGACACATGGACACAAACATATAACAATATAATGCACAACATAAAAACCGATTATAAACACAAATTAGAGAAAATAAACAAAAAACTACACAACCTTAAAAAGAACAAACTAGATAATGTAAACATAACAACCACAACACACCACATATTTCAGGATAGATTTATAAACATAACAGACACAAAATTCACAAAAGAAGAAGAAGAATTCATAGAAAACAACATAAAAACCAACTTTTTAGATACAAAAAAATCTACAATAGAGAACATAATAGTGGACACACAACACGCGATAAACTCAATAAATAGCCCAAACTTAGAACCACTGAAAAACCAACTAGCAACAGAAATAAACAGAATTATTGACAAGACTAAATCAAAAAACCATACACATGAAAAAATGATCAAACAAATAAGAAACAAAGTCACATATAACAACATAACAATAGCAAAAACAGATAAAAGCGACGCACTAATAGCAATAAAAACACAGGACTATATAGAAAAAACAAACACTTTCATCTCAACAAACAAATGCAAAAAACTGAACGAAAACCCAACGAAAAAATTCCAAAATCAAATATTAAACATCATAAAAAAACACAAGACAATATTCAACCAAAAAACAACACATTATTATAACAACAACCCTAAAGCACCACCAATGACAGGAATAATAAAAAATACACAAAACGGGATACCCAATAAGACCACTCATCAACTTCAAAGATGCACCTTCATACAAAATAGCAAAGGAAATGGACCAAGTACTAAAACAAGAAATACAACTAGAAAACAAATTTAACATAAAAAACTCCATAGAACTAGTGGATAAACTAGAAAATATAAACATAAACAAAAACACACGACTTGCCTCATTTGACATAACAAATATGTACACCAATATACCAATTAACGAAACTACAAATATAATCGAAAATAAAATGCAAAATAACAACAAAAAACAACAAATTAGCGAAATATTAAACATCATATTAAAACAAAATTACTTTGAGTTCAACGGAGAATATTACATCCAAGAAGATGGACTACCAATGGGATCTCCACTATCAAGCATTATGGCAGAAATATACATACAACAGTTAGAAGATAAAATCAACACCATCATAAAAGAGACAGACCCAAACATTAAATGGATAAGATACGTCGATGATATATTAATAATATACGACAATCAAAAAACCAACATAGACAATATCCTCGAAAAAATAAACCAAATTAACAGAAACATAAAATTTACAATAGAAAAAGAATCAAACAACACCATAAACTTCCTAGACTTAACACTAATCAGAAAAGAAAACCAGATTGAATACAAAATATACAGAAAACCCACACAAACAGACATCACTATACCTAAACACTCACTACACCCACATACACACAAAATGGCCGCATACAGATACTTAATAAACAGAATGCTAAATATACCACTTCATAACGAAGAACGAGAAAAGGAGTACAACATCATAATACAAATAGCAGAAAGAAATGGATACAACAAAAAAACAATAGAAAAGCTAGTAAAACAAATCAAAAACAAACAAATCAACAAAACCGAAAACAAAACACCGGAAACAAACACAAAATACACAACATTCACTTATAACCACCACATCAAAAAAATAACACAAACACTCAAACAATATGACTTAAAAATGAGCTACAAAACCAATAACAAAATAATAAACAAAATAAATAAAAAACAAGAACACAACCCACATGAATTAAACGGAATATATCAAATAGAATGTAACACATGCAATAAAAAATATATAGGAATGACAAAGAAATCAATAGAAACAAGATTCAAAGAACATATAACAGCATTGGATAAAATACACATACCTAGCTACAAATCAAACGTAGCTACACACATTCACGACACAAAACACCAAAAACCAGACATCACCCAATTAAAACTAATGAAACATGTTAAAGACCACAAAAAAATGGAAATCTGGGAACAATACTACATTCAACAAACAAACAATAGAAAACAATTAATGCCAGAACAAATCCAAGTACAAACATTTAAACAAAACTTAATAAAGGCCATACAAATAGACAAATTATTAAACCACAGTGATCAAGACAGGAGACCGATACACACGACACAGTCCGAAGGCACAACCAATCAGAGAACAGGAAACCGACCACTAGAAGCTCACGGCGCGTGCGCCACCTACAATCTCCGACGTAGACCAGACAGGAGCGATAGCAGCCAGTAGCGTGCTGATGATGAACCGGGACGGTTCGAAACTGCAGTCCACGCAAACCAATAAGAAATCACAAACGTACAGCAAATAAATAAAGTGTATATATATATATATATATATATATATATATATATATATATATATATATATATATATATATATATATATATATATATATATATATATATATATATATATATATATATATAAACATATAAAGTCTGAAACTGACCTCGGATTTGGGTTCCGGGGGTCCTAAATAGCGCTCATTTAAAGAAATTTTTTCAACATTCAAAAGTCGGAATCTCCTCATTAGTGATTTTTTTTAAAGAGAATTCACTAAACAGTCTGGACGCAGCAAGTGCGTTATGGTAGTGCATTTTCATAGAAATAATCTGGGACCAAATATCTTTTTATAACTTATTTCCTGTAAGATATAAATCTAAATTTTGGTACATAATTTTCTTTTAATGTCGTAAACTTGTAAACCAAATTTGATTATTTTATTTTTGGAGATAATTTTTTTTCCAAAAGCAAACACAAGATTTTCCTACAAAATCTGATTCAATTTTCCTGGCTAAGGAACTTATTCAAGCCAATTTCAAAAGAAAGGCACATGCCAAGTTTTATGAAAATCGGCCGACTGTCTCAGATTCGCTTCTCTATACAGGGATCTCGGCTCCTATTATGCATGCAGCAAAGGTTAAAGGGAAAAGTTTTAGAGGAAGCTTAGTGCATTCAATATCCGGCTTCAGATTTACGATTGGTCGATCGGTTTCGAAAATATCGCTAAAAAACGAAAAAAGGCGGATTTTTTCGTCAGAAAATCCGAAACGGTTAAATTGACAGCTGTCAAAATATGACATTATTCGGCCACTTTTTTAAGGCGAATAAGATGGCGTATATGACATGTCATCTAAAGCTAAAGGTTTTCCAAACATCACGGACACCCTGAACCCCTCCATATTCCTCTTCCTGGTGAATATTATCATCTCCGTCTTCGCTGGGTTTACGAGAGTCCCAGTTCACCACACCACCTTTCAATTATGCTTCAGGCAGCTTGCATGCACTCACCGACGAAATCTAGGAATTTTCCGGTGACTAACACCAGCCCATCATTAGCGTACGCCTGGGAGTAGCAGCAAATCTCGGAGAGCCGCTCCAAGAGATCGTCCATGACCAGACACCATAGATAAGGCGAAAGGCGGCTGCTCTGTGAACATCCGCCCGTCACCCCAACGTCCAGCCCCCGGCCATTCATGGTCAGCGAGAGTCCCATGTCCTTCAGCATGCTCGCCACCCAGTTTATTAGCGACCTAGACGATCCCCTGTTCTCTAGGGCGGTACAGACCGTATCCGTCCCTACCCTATCAAATGCCCCCTCCACTTCGAAGAACACAGCTAATGTGCTCTCCCCGTTGTTTAGGGCCCTTTCCACTTTTCGCGTCACAGCGTAGAGCGCCGTCTCTGTCGATTTCCCCCGCTGGTACGCGTGCTGATTTTTATGGAAGGGGTGATCCCTGAGGATCCCTCCCAACACAAAACTATCTACTATCTTTTCCAATGCCTTAAGCAGGAAGGGTGTAAGGCTGATTAGCCTGTACGCCTTGGCCAGCGTATAGTCCTCCCTTCCCGGTTTAGGAATGAAGACCCCCCTAACCCGGCGCCAGGCCTTTGGGACATAGCCCCACGCCAGGCTGGCCCGGAAAACCTCCCTTATATTGGGAAGCAGTATATTCAGGCCCCTATGGAGCAAGGTCGAAAAGATCCCATCACAGCCTGCGGGCTTAAATAGTACTACCTGACTCCTGTTTGAGTACCCTTATCAGCCTGGCTGCGCCCGGCAGGGAGTTAACTTCCCCGCAGTACACGCGCCAACCAGCTCGCTTACTCCGTCGTAATTACTTCCTAAACTCTCTTCTGGCAGTTCTAAACTGGTCCCAGGCCGCCTCACCCGATTCTCAGACGGCTCGGTTTAAGGCTCTCCGAGTCCGCCCGCGTAGTGCAGCGAGATCCCTGTTCCACCATCGGACTTTGATGGAGGGCTCTCCCCTGAATGGTGACGCAGCCTTGTGTGCTGCCATTATTTTACCTTCTAGGGCCTCGGCCTCGCTATCTAATGCCTCTATAGAGAGTCCTCTCCCCTCTGGGCTCCTTGGTGACCCACCAAGACCCGTTACGTAGGCATCCCAGTCGGTATTCCTTGGATTTCTCCTGGAGGGAGGACCCTCACGGTCCACATCCAATTCAAAGCTGATCATTTGATGATCAGACATTGATATGTGTATTTATTCCATAATATGTGTTAAATATATTATTGTTCATTACCGTGACGCACTTGCTGCGTCAGTATTACTTCCATAATATGTATTAATTACATTATTGTTCATTGCCGTGACGTACTTGCTGCGTCAGTATTTCTTCCGTGATATTATGTATTAACTATAATATTGTTCATTGCCGTAGCGCACCTGCTGCGTCAATATGTGTTATTTTTAAGTTCTCCGTTTTGTTTGATAATTTCCGCCATACACACTACCATAACTGCCTTGCTACGTCAGTATTTCTTCCATAATATATATTAATTATTATAATATTGTTCATTGCCGTAAAGCACTTGCTGCATCAATATACATCGTATGAAATATTATTTCACATTTTAGCGAATTTTTTTTTTTATTCGCTTATGGGGAGATCTGTGTTTATATATATATATATATATATATATATATATATATATATATATATATATATATATATATATATATATATATATATATATATATATATATATATATATCCGACCGATAACTCAAAAAATAATGGACCGATCTTGATAAAATTTGCAGAGTGCCTTCCTTTTGCAAGTGGCTTGGATAAGTTCGTTAGCCAGGAAAATCGGACCAGGTTTTCCCGGAAAATTTTGTATTTTCTTTATAAAAAAATTCGTATCTCCAGAAGTGACAAAATAAGGGCAACCAAATTTGGTACACGTGTTTATATTATAAAGAGTGAACTCTGTACCAAAATTTAGGTCTTTAGCTTTAAAGACAAAGAAGTTATGGGCAGTTAAAGCAACAAATTTTGGAGTTTTCCTCAAAACGTCAAAATTGGCAATGTTTAGGCAAAGAATGTGTAACAAATACCGTTTGTGAAAAGAAAATGTTGCAAGAAGAGTGTTCTGCGAACCCTTAAGTTTCAGATTCAACCGTCATTGCCCTTCATTTTACTAAAATATTTACAGAATATCCATTTCAAATAGACCCTTTCTCTGATGTTTTGACTGTCAGTTTAGTTAAGTTTAGTGGCTTTTTGGAGAGTTATTTGTAGGTTTGGTGAAGTTTATGGTTTAACGGTCTATAATTTTTTTAGCTAATTATCGTAGAACAAATTTGTTAATGCATTTTTGCATTTTTTATCGAAATATGCGTTTATAAGAAAAAAATCTGGACGCAGTAAGTGCGTTATGGTAGCGAATTTTTGGGTAAATTTGCAGATTAGCTGCCGAACGCTTTTCAAAAAACTGTTTTCAGAAACATGCCCCCATCCCCCCTGGATCCACAAACCCCAAGGAAAATTTCTTGTTCACACTCCCCAAGGAAGTTACGGGACCAGGAGTGAGTAGGCGTGTATAATTTTTTTTGGCTAATTTTCGTAGAACAAATTCGTTAATGCATTGTTCCATTTTTTATCAAAATATGATGCGTTTGTAAGAAAAAAATCTGGACGCAGTAAGTGCGTTTTGGTAGCGAATTTTCGGTAAATTTGCAGTTTAGTTTCCGAACGTTTTGCAAAAAACTTTTTTCAGAAACCTACCCCCCTCCCCCCCATGGATCTACAAACCCCAAGAAAAAATTCTTGTTCTTACCCTCCAAGGAAGATACGGGACCAGGAGTGAGTAGGGGTGCTGAGCGTGGTAGGTAGTAAAAAGGAAATATGAGCAGAAAATTCAAATAAAGCGGGCTTGAAAGCTGTCTTTTTCACATGTTGAAGCCATATCTCCCTTAAACCGTGCCTACCCCGCACACCACCCCTATTCACTCCCAGTCCCATAACTTCCTTGGGGGTCTGAACAAGAAATTTTTCATGTGGTTTGTGCATTCAGGTGGGGTCCTAGTAATGTTTCTGAAAACAATTTGTTGAAAAGCGTTCGGAAGCTAATCTGCAAATTTACTAAATTTTCATTAAATCCTTCAAATTTCAATAACTCAATTTGCTATTAACGTAAGCTTTGTTGGGTAGAAAACCAACATTTAAGTTTATTTTCGAATTTTTTTTATATATTTTCAAATCATAAGTAATTTTGATAAAATATAGTACATTGTTTCTACCACATAGGCTATACCGGTAATCAGATTGATGCCTGCTAGCATTTGCTATTAAAAACATTTTTTATGAAAATTCACTTCCATAACACATTTGCTGCATCTAAACTTTTAAACAACGTTTATATATTTTCAAACAATAAATTTATTTCAATGAAATATGGTACATTGTGTCTACTATATAGGCAACCAAGTTTGATGCCTGCTTTCATCAAAAAATACATTTGCTATTAAAACTAGTTTAAAGAAAATTCGCTACCATAACGCACTTGCTGCGTCCAGAGATTTTTTTGACAAACTGTTCCTACCGGATAGCCAGTTTGCTCAGCGCAACCTAATTATCTTTATAAGAAGAAGAACAAACTGCATTTCGGAATAGGCCTTCCAATTTAGCATTAAATAACAAAATTAGGCGATTGAATGGAGTTAAATAAAGATTCGATTCATAGCCATATCCGCAGTTACACAATTACACAAGTATCAGAAAATATGCATTCGTTAAAGGGTACTAAAAATGTGACATCATTTTAAAAGTGTGTTTTTTAAACCACTTTCCCATTAAAATTAATTTCAAAGACTTAATGAAATGATATAAATATACAATATAAACGTTTTAAAAACCATTTAGAATTAAATAATTTATGGTAAACCCGTAAAAATTTCAGAATAACGTGTTCAAAAAATAACTATGTAAAGATGCGAGAATTAAATTAGATTATTTAGACACAAATCATCTAACTATCTTATAATATATACAGAAAACTGAGTTTTTTTACCACCTCATTAATAATCACTTGATAAATAATTATGCTCATACAAACAGACAGTACCCAACTTGTTGCAAAAACTATATGTTTGTATATAATACATGATTTCCTTGTCCTCAAACGCTGTATAACAATAATATGACATTATTTGTCAGATGAAATGTGGGCGTCAAGCAATAGTTATTGTCAATGACATTGTCGACCTAAAAAATAGGTGAAAAGGATCAATTTAAAACCGGTTGAAGTTCGAGCAAATAATTTTGAAACCATCTTTGTCAAAAATTTGGCTGATGTGATTTGTTCCAGGTAGTCTAATTTCACGCAAAACTAACCGCTTTCCAGAAAGTTTATTCAACTTTGTTTAATAAAAAACTTTCCATTGAGTTTAAAAGAATAAAAGCCAACCTACCCAATGTAAAATGTTTTGGAGATTACGTTTTTACTAATGACGCGTTTCGCTGTCCTGTATCTTCAGAGGAGATAGACCCTCATCAGTGCACCTTTTTAGGCCAAAAGGCCAGTTTTGCTCTTGTTGCTCGGAATTTTTCAACCCGACATACCCAAAAAGTTGTGCCTCGATCAAATTCGTCCCTTTACGTTCCGGACGAACCGTTTTTTCCTGCAGCTTTCTGTTCGCTCCCAGCAACGTTCTAAAAAAAACGGCTTCTCCAGGCCCCCGTGTCGCTCCTCCCCGCTCGATCGCCCCCGTTCACCACTCAATGCCTGCGTACTTCACGTCCTCCACGTTCACTTTTTAGATCATTAAAATCCAACAATTTTGAACGACATTATTTACATTCATCCGTTTACTGTCAAAATCTGTTGCATCTTTCCTTGCTGTTTTAGTAATATAGATTATTCTACTGTAATAGATATTATTTTTGATTACTGAAATGGCATAATTTTAAATATTCCAGATGCTGGAGCTAGAATCCCCGTCAATAAAACACCCATAACCCAAAAAACAATCAATAGAAGCCAGAGCAGATGCTACTAGACAAAATCGTCTCTGTTTTAACGAGACAATGTATGTATTTTATAAAATTCAGTTGTTTTTTTCATTACAAATGGTTAGATTGTTTTTTGATACGTAAGGTAGCTTGCACGAATTGCGTTATGCATGTTTCTAATTTAGTAATATCATTAAACGATTAGCTCATCACATATTATTTTATAAACTTCATAAATCGTTGTGTTGTTCAGTATAGTAGATTACTTGATACAAAACTGGCCAAATTCCTAAGTTGTTTTGCTTGGTAATAACCCTAACTGCTTTAACACTCTCGCTGCCAGGTGTATCATTTATGATACAACCATACCCTAACCGCACCGGCCGGGTGTATCATAGATGATACACCAAATAATAATTGCCGAGCGCACTCATGTGTTGAAACTGATACACGGCTATATAAATTTATTTTATAAAATAATGATTGCGGCGTGGCAATGTAAGTTTTTACTGCGAGTTGTGGCCTCCTGCCTATTTTGAGTCTACAATCCGTAATTAAAAATTTACAGGTGTGGTATATAGCCTAGTGGATACTCCAGATACAGGCTGTCCGGTAATTGCATCGACAACGCTTAAGTGTAGATTCATGTGATCAAATGATGACGATATATAGAAAAAAGTTAGGTAAAAGGTTTTTGTTTTTGAGTTATAACCCCCCAAAGTTTAAGAAAAAAAAACAGTTTTCTGTTTATAACTGGGTAAAAAATTGAGCCATGTTAACGAATTTTGTAAAGTGACTCCAGCTTATTTAGGCACATTACTCGTGAAAAATCTAACAAATTTCGCAAACTGGAAGTAGGTTTTTTGCTTCCGGGGTATACTTGTAATAGCCGGAACTTTTACGGATGTTACTTTTTTAACCTAACTTATTTCATTTTGAAGCTGCTTTCATTATCTAAAATTTTTATTTCCTATCAAATTTGTCTAAAGCCAACCGCTTTCGAGAAAATTGATATTTTCGAAACCAATAAAACAACAGCACGGCGGCAGAGTGGGAGTTGACTGTGAGAATAATTGTGCAAGCCATATTTTAAAATCTGACAGCTGACTTCAGTTCACTGTCTTGATTTATCGTTTGCATTTTTATTAATTTCTTTTGTTATTATTATACTTTTTTGACTTTGTTTAAACTACGGAATAAACATTTCTCAACTTACTCTGAAATGCATCTCATATTGGGCAAGGCTGATTGTTGGGCTGCTGCTCGGCTGTACTCTGAAAAATACCCAAACCGACGGACTCCTCATCATGCAACATTCGCATTTGTTAATAGAAGACTAAGAGAATATGGTAATTTGAAGAAGATGTCTCGTAATGCTGGTCATACTCGTCAGTTACATCCTAGTGTTGGGGAATAAATCCTAAATACTATCGAAAACAGCCCGGAAGAAGTCTGGAGAATGTCCATACAATTCAATGTGCCAAAAACGTCAGTTCACGAAATACTAAAAGAGCAATTGCTACATCCGTTCCATTTGATGCCGGTGCAGCAGCTTCAAGATGCTGACGCCTACGCGAGGCTGGCTTTGTGAGTGGTTGCTGAATGGCTTTATAGCCGACGCTAACTTTTTGGGTAAGGTAATATTCACAGATGAAGCATATTTCACAAGAAACGGTGTGTTTAACGTTGATAATTTACATGTTTGAAGTGATGAAAATCCAAAAGCTAATCGCCCATCGTTTTTTTTTCAAAGGCAATTTAAATTAAACGTTTGGGCAGGTATTGTTGGTCATAACTTAATCGGCCTAGTGGTTACATCTTCTCCATTAACGGGACCTGTTTACTTGAACTTTATAAATAACAAACTGCCTCCATTGCTTGAAGGCCTTTGTTTGAAAATTCGACAAGACTTAAGTTTTATGCACGACGGGGCTCCAGCCCATTTCACGCTTCCTGTAATGAACTATCTCAACGAAAACTACCCTAGAAGATAGATTGTTAGGCGAGAAAATGCACCTATAAACTGGCCACCTAGAGCTCCTGTCATCACGCCATTAGACTTTTTCTTATGAGGCCCCTCGAAACAAAAAGTATGCCGTACCCTGTTGAAACCCAGGAGGAATTTTGGGAAAGAATAGTCTCAGCTGCTGACGAGATACTTCAAATTCCTGGTGAGTTTAGTAATGTAAGAAATTCACTTCTACGCCGAGCAAATGCTGTTGACCCGGCACCCAGATGAGGGTAAACTCATTATGCCCAGCCAGGTGGCTCGTCTCGTCTCGGCACTCACTCACCAGCCAGGAATTTACCCGTGGGCTACCTAGGGCCTTAAAGGCTGCCTGGCTGTCTACGAGGATCCGCTTGTTGGTGTAGCCCCTTCTCTTGTTCTCCCGCACACAGTGCAGGATGGCGTACATTTCGGCATAAAAGACCGTTGCATGGGCTCCGAGGGAAATACTATGGCTTACCCCCGTCCTTCCAAATAAACACCTGCCCCCGTCCCACGCTCCCCGCCGGATCCGTCCGTAAACCAGACGAGCGCGTCCTATGGTATGCCCGGCATCTCCTCCCGCCATGCCTCGCGGTCGGGGATTTCCACTGTGAGGTTGTTTTCCCTGCAGATTCGCAGGCTCGCGAAGTCTGACCTCATTACAAGCATGGGCTCCATCACGATCTCCAGCATTTTGCAGTGGCCCCTGAAGCCTCGGTTGGTCTTCAGTCTACCATTGCAGGCTAGTCTGTATAGTCCTAGCCTGGACCGGACACCCTGTATATTTATCAATTTTTTATAGTTTTTTTTCTCTCCCTCAGGGCTCGTGCACGGCCTTGTCACCCCGATAGCACCGCAACCTTGGGCTTATTGTACATGCCCCTAGTATTTTTACTCCACCCACTCCAAAATCATTGTGCCTTGAACTAGTCTGCACAGCAATTGGTTGGGTGATGTTTTATGATGCTCTATCTCCGGTCTAGACTGACCGTAGATCAGTTGTCTTCTACGGTCCAGAGCTTGACACTCGCACAAGACGTGCTGGGCTGATTCCTCCCCCTCGTTGCAGAGCCTGCATGAGAGGTCCCCCTCGAATCGCCCCATATTATGCATGGGCTCCTTGACGATACTTTTCAGTGGGCTCTGAAGTCTGGGTTGATCTTCAGCCTACCATTGCAGGCTAATCTGTATAGTCCTAGCCTGGCCTCCCCCATAATAACTAAGCGTAGAGGCGGGCAGATCGAGCAACACCTCCATGGCGGCTGTTGGGATTAAAGACCTGGCCCCTGTGATGCCTAGGCAAGCCTCCTTTGAATCTTGTCTAGTTTTTGTTTGTCACTGGATTGTGTCACCTTAGGCCACCATAACAGTGCCGCATATGTTAACGATGGTCTGACCACCCATGTGTACAGCCAGTGAGCCATACTAAGTCTTAGTCCCCACGTTTTATCATATACCCGCCTATTGACGGCTAAGATCATTACTGCCTTACGCAGTATTTTTTCAACGTGACCATTCCAGGTTAACTTAAAGTCCAATACGACCACAAGATATTTTACCTCCCTGGTCATTGGAATGTTCCTGCCGTATAGAGTGGGAGTTCTGTGGCTATCCCACTTCCTCCTCCTCCTTAACGGTATGGCGGTCACTTTCTCAGAACTCGCCCCGAGCCCTTGACCAACCGTCCACCCTTCCACCACTTTAAGAGCTGTCTGCATGCGCTTACACACTGACTGTGTAACCTTTCCTCGGACTATGATGCCAATGTCGTCCGCATAGCCCTGTACATCATACCCCCCTCCCGAGAGCCTCCCCAGCAGGCCCTCCACGACTAGACACCAGAGCAAGGGAGACAGAACGCTCCCCTGCGGACACTCCGCCGCGACCCCCGCCACCAAAGTCCCTTGCGCGAGAGAGGTGAACACCGCCCTGTCCCTGAGCATGGAACCGATCCACCTGCAGCATGTCTCCTCTATTCCACGCTCCCTGACAGCTACCAGAACCGATCCGAATGAGGTGTTGCTGAAGGCCCCCTCTATGTCTAGGAACGCCCCCAGCGTCACATCCCTGTTCTCCAGCGTTATCATGTGAATAATATTTGTAAAAAAACTCATAAAACATTAAGTTTAGTGTATGTTATTGAAACAGTCTCTACAGATGAACGGTGGAGATGTGTCACATGTGTCAGAAACTGTAGAAACTTGTGATGCCATTTTCTTTTGTCCATCTACGATCTTCCCATGTTTGCCATATTTTTGGTAGCATTCTGAACAGCGGCCTCTTCTTTTCTCAGCATGACTTATAAAATGATAAGCCTTTATTTTTGCGGAAACATTGACTTGATTTGTATCGCCCAGCAATGGTTTCTTTTCTCGAAACTTTGTAATTGTCAACTTAGTTGGATTTACAGTATACAGGGAGTATAGGTAGTAAGCATTCACGACTACAGTGCCCCCTATTACCCCAATCATAAGTTTTTTGTACAACTTAGTACATCTGCGCAACGATGTATTATGTGATGTCAGTTGGTCACTGACAACAACAGAAAACTGACCATCATCATAATCAAAAATACATGTCGGTTTTGTAACTTGCCTAAAAAAATTGATATTACGTTTTTCGTTTCTGTTGCGTTATGGAAAGCATAAATACATCACGCTTGTCTTTGCATTTCAGACAATTTCAGACAAACGAATTCCTTAACGATTGTTCCACCTTTTTGCAATTTAGCCTTTTTTATTTCACCCGGGATGATTTTTTTATTATTTCGGAGAGTCCCAACGACATGTCTTTTTGCCAAAAGCAGTGTTGGTGCTAAGGGCACACTAGTATAAAAATTATCTATGTATAGTGTCCTCCTGTCATTCAGCTGGTCTTTCACCAGTTTTAGCACAACATTTTCGGAAGCGGAATTTTTTTTTGCCAATATAAATGGGCATATTCCAGGTATAACCCGGGTATATTCCAGGTGTAGCCCTTACCTGTACAAAGTTTGTACAATTTAACTACATAACGATGCCGCTTTTTTGGGGATATTTTGACGAAAGCTAAGCCTTCCCCGCCAGGGTACCATTGTTTTGTCTATGCAAATTTTTGCTCCTGGCATATAAAAGGAATCTCGGAAGCTCGTAATAAATTTCTCAGGTATACACTTTATCTTGTAGATGCGATATCCAGGAACGGCCTTGTCGTTATTGGCAAAATTTCAAGAATTTTAGGAGAATCTCAAACCTGTTACGTGACATAACTTTTTTAGGAAGGTCAAAAGGATATATCTCGTTTCTGCTTCAGTAATCAGTCAGTTTTGGAACTTTTACCAATCCCATCAACCCAATTAAACCTATGAAACGCCTCATTTCTTCTAAATCAGTGGGATTCTAGTCATGCAGTCTTTACCTAACGGCCACATCAGCTCTCGCCAAAACTTGTGTGGCGTATAAATCTGTTTCATCGACCATGATGTTTATGATTTCTGGTATAAGAAACATTGTGAAATAATCGATAGGCTCAGCCATTGCCATTCCACTAATAGTGGGGTCCATTCCAGCATATTCTGAAAACTGAAAATATTGTTGGTTGCCTCTGGGATCGTCCCAGTTGATGCTCGGAGTGTTTGGGAATTTTCCAGAGGTCGACTGCTATATATATATATATATATATATATATATATATATATATATATATATATATATATATATATATATATATATATATATATATATATATATATATGTGTGTGTGTGTGTGTGTGTGTGTGTGTTTCACACTGACAGATCAAAAAATAATGGTCCGATTTTAATACAATTTGGCATGTACCTTCCCTTTGTAAGTGGCTTGGACAAGTTCGTTAGCCAGGAAAATCGAACTAAGTTTTTCGGGGAAGTTTTGGGTTTTCCTTCGCAAAAAAAAGTGGAGAAGCTATGGTAACCAAACTTGGTACTTAAGTTTAAGATATTAAAGGAAAACTACATACCAAAATCCATATTTATATGTTAAAAGAAAAAGGTTATAAACAAATATTTGGTGCCAGATCATTTCTATGAAAATTCACTACAATAAGGCACTTGCTGCGTCCAGACTTTATATATTTAAAGTGTGCGCTATAGAATATAAATGAGGTGAAGAAGAACATTAGACCTTTCCGGAATGAATTTGTTTTGCATACTATAATAGGAAAAAGAATTAAACGCCATCTGCATTCAGTTTTACGCACAATATTTTAGGATAAAATGCCGCGCAATATATTTATATGTAGCGAAAGTTTAACTTTATAAACACCCAATTAATGGACTGAAGTTGAACAAACTTTTGTCTTATGTTATGTAACGTCCCTTTTCGGCCTTTTTTTCATTCAGCCAATTCAGAGTTAATGTTTATTTTTCTGAAAATGTACCGTTGGAAGAAATAATTACATATAATATCCAGAAAAACCCCCAGCAGTTTACGAAATTCATTGAATAGAAATTACTAATTAAGAGATGAAAAATAATTGTTTGGCTCTGCTTTTTAAATTTAATTTCAGCATAAAAGTAAATTGCGCAATTTAAAGACAAGCGAAAATTACAAAATGCTTTTATCTCAGGCCTAAACGAAAGCTAAGTCACTTGCATTTGCAAATTAGATATCTAGTGTATTTACTTTTATACTCTATGTAGAAATAAAAACGCAGCAAGTGCGTTATGGAAGTGAATTTTCTTAAAAATATTTTTAATAGCACATATGTCTCTCTAATGCAAGCAGGCATCAATTTGGTTACCGATATAGCGTATATAGTAGAAACAATGTACCATATTTTATAAAAATTATTTCTTGTTCAAAAACGTACAAAAATTTTTCGAAAATAAACTTTAAATATTTGCGAGAAAACTGGTTTCCTAACCAACCTTAGGTTAAAAGCAAATTGTGCTATTGAAATTTGAAGGATTTAACGAAAATTCGTTACCAAAACGCACTTACTGCGTCTCGATTTTTTTTTTCTTACAAACATGCATCATATTTTGTAAAGAATGTAAAAATGCAATAAATAAACAATTGTAGGGATCACCAACGATTTATGTAGCGG
Source organism: Tillus elongatus (assembly GCA_964006375.1). Classification (NCBI taxonomy): domain Eukaryota; kingdom Metazoa; phylum Arthropoda; class Insecta; order Coleoptera; family Cleridae; genus Tillus; species Tillus elongatus. The sequence continues at coordinate 31,180,599 of OZ023264.1, forward strand.
GCTGTGATTGTTAAAATATTTTCATAAGATGCAGCTTAACGGTTTAGCTACTATAGGTGGATTGGGTAAAATTTCTATAAAAAATATTTGACTTTTCTGTGGTAATTAATCTTTTTTCGATTAAAACTATTCCCACGATATCAACAACAAAAAATTGCGAAAAGAAACAGAGACCGTGTCTCGAAAAGGTACACACAGTTTGTGAAAGAGAAAATATTATTTTTTACTGAATTTTTATTTAAAAAAAAATCACTAATAGAGAGGTATCGATGGTGGTGCAAAAAATTTTTCAAATAAGCGCGCACTGGGACCCCTAGAACTCATATCCGGAGTCAGTTTCAATTTTTTTTGTTTATATATAGGTTGACGCATTGAAAAGGAAACAGACCGATTTCCGTCCACATCATTTTTTTTAAGAAACGCTGAAACACGTCAATTTTAATATTGAGGGGGGCATCTTTTGACATAAAACTCAACTTTGTCACATCAACCCCTTAAGGGTGGTGATGACAACCCTTATATTTTAAATAGTGGACATGGATCGAGTGTTATATCACTTGAAAGCTGTTTCTTTTCTGAATTCAGCACACACTTTTTTTTGGAATTTTATCAACTCGTTTAAAAATTATTCACATTTGAAGATTCAAAAACGCATTTCACTCATTCCGATAACAAATGTGCTGATAGTCAATGTTTTGTTGGTTTGTAAACAAAAAATTTACTATCAGAACATTTCTTATCGGAATTAGAGAAATGCGGTTTATTATTTCAGTTTATCGGTCGGTTTGATACTTGATAGTACTAAGGAAAATTAATTTCACAATGGTGTATTATATAGGAGAAAGAGTTGAAATAATTACTCTGTTTTTCAAAAACGATGACTGTGCCAACCGTACCGCAAATTTGTTTAATGAACGAGATCCGAACAGACATGTTAACAAAAAATACAGTTTGAAGTTAGTTGCAAAGCTTCGACAAAGTGGTTCAGTAGCCAATAAAAAACGGGATCCTGAAATGAATTTCCGGTTAGAAATGAGACTACTGAGATTGAAGTTTTAGGACAAATTGCTGCAGACCCAACTTTGAGCACCAGAAAATTGGCCACTGTTTCAAACATCAAAAGAAGAACTATTCAGCGAACATTGAAGCATCATAAATTTCACCCGTATAAAATTCATCTTGTACAACAACTGAATGAAGATGATTTTGATCGGCGGCTGAAGTTTGTGAAGTTATGACTGCACGAATAGCAGATAACGGGAACTTTCTGTTCAATATCTGTTTTTCAAACGAGTGTACGTTTTTATTAAACTCTACAATCAATCGTCATAATTGTCGTTATTGGGCAGATAATAATCCAAACAATTTTCACGAAGTCCACACTTAAACTCCACAGAAATTGAATGTCTGGACCGGCATTTTTGGAGACCGTTTAATCGGACCAGTCTCTGCAACAATAAGTGACAGAATATCTCCAGCAAAAAGTAACTTAGCAAAATGGATTGGATCGTTACCCTCTCTTTTGTTAAAATCTTCTTGTGAAACACCTGGCCTTTCACTAAAAAGAAATTTCCTCAAATTTCCTAAAAGTAAAGAAAACAAGTAGATAACCATATCGATAATGAAATATTGGTATTTGCCTGTAGAGTCATTCCAAATCACTCACAAATTGTTTATTTCATTACGCGATTCATTCGATTCTATATTCATTTCTTATTTTTTATTTCAACAACACACCACGAAGGCTCACAGCCTAAATACTATCGTACCGTCGGTGCCGCCGATGAGGAAAGAGGCAACTTGTTAATTTTGGACTTGAAGGTTTGGAGGTTTGGAGGAGAACGATAAACATGTACCGGCAAACAATTCCACAACTTGAAAGTCCTCGGGACAAAAGAGCGGGCATAACAAGATGTTCTGTGTCTGGTGACCTGGATAGTCAAAGGGTGCATTGGCTCTGTTCCCCTGGTAGATCTGTTGTGGGCAGCAGGTGGGGAACTATGGAAAAAAGCTCCTCTGAGCAGTGCCAGTGCAAATATCTATAAATATCTATAAAAGAGAGAGAGAGAGGTCGCCAACGGCACGTCGGTGGGCAAAGGATGGCAGTCTTTGGGTGAGGGTAGGGTGACCGATGAGACGTATAGCTCTCTTCTGAATGAAGTCCAGAATAGTGAGTGTAGAAGCGTCAGCGGGACCCCAGATGTGGGAGCAGTATTCGAGGTTTGGCCTTATTTGTGAAGTTTATAAGGTATAGAGATTAGCTGTTGAAAAGTATTTGTGAGCCCGGAAGAGGAAACCTAATTTCTTAGCAGCCGCTTCTGCAATTGATGTGACATGTTGGTGCCAATTGAGATTTCGATCCACAGAAATGCCAACAAGGGAAAAGAACTCATTACTTTGAATAACTTGGTTGTTAATTGTGATGGCGCTAGAGCTGGTGTATCTCTTATGAGATAAAAAGCAAGATGGGATTTGGTGGAGTTGAATTGCACTTCCCCAGTGTAATATTTTTTGGAGATCCACAGAGACAGAACCCTCCATGAGTCTGTGATCCTCATCAACGACAGCAGAAATGCTCCGATTGGAGAGGAAATTTGCTGTCCAGGTACAGAGTTTTGGTGGTAGGCCATAGGCCGGAGGTTTATTAAGTAGCGCAGCGTGCCAGACCTGGCCGAATGCCTTGGATATATCTAGAGCGACAATCTGGGATTCACCGTGTAGTTCCATATACTTGCTCTAATAATGGGTGACAAAGGAAAGGAGGTCTTCAGTTGATCTGTGCTGACGGAATCCATGCTGCCTGTCGTGGATTAGATAGTGTTTTTCAAGAAATTTTAGTAATTCGGTGTTTACATACTTTTCCATCACTTTAGAGACGACTGAAAGGAGAGATAGGCCTGTAATTGCTAGGAGGCGCTTTGGATCCTTTCTTGGGGACGGGTTGTACTCGAGCAGTTTTCCAGTTACTAGGGAATATGCCTGTATTGTAAGATGTCTAAAACAAACGAGTCAGGACAGGAGCAAGTTCTGGTGCGCATTTTTTAAGAACAATTGCTGGAATCTCATCAAGGCCAGGGGCTTTCCTGGTATTAAGTAAAGACAGCATCTTTCGTACCTTTTTAGTTTTGAAAATGATATCTGTCATTTTATGCGCGACATTGAGAACTGTTGGTGGTTGAACAGTTGGAGGTGGGTTGAGAGTAGAATTGCCGGCGAACAACAAAGCAAAAAGTTCAGCCTTGCCCAAGGCGACAGAAACAATTTTATCCCCTAAACAAGAGGTATAAACATGCTCTCGCAGAAATTATTCCAAATAGATTTAGCAAGAGTCCAGAAGGTTTTGCTGCCGTTGGAGCTTGAGAGGACTTTGTTTTTGATGTGGTTATTAAACGAGTTTTTTTACCTCAGAAAGAATGCGGACATGGCGGTTTCTTGCGTCGTTAAATGCTTTACGGCTTTCTTGACTGGGATTGTGTAAAAGCGTTTTGTGAGCTTTGACCTTTTCAAGTCTGGCCTTGTCACAGGATTTAGGGAAGCAGGGCTTTTGAGTCGCTGAGGAGATTTTTTATGTGCGTGAAATAAATAATTCCATGCCAGCTTGGATGATTTTGGTAACAATTTGTGAGATATCAGAGGGTTTTTTTGGCCAGCGAACTTTATGAGTTAATAGTAAATTGAGCCATTCAAATTTAAAGCATTTAATGAAAATTCGCTCACTTAACTCAATTGCTGCGTCCCGATTTTCTTTTCTGTCAAACATGCATTATATTTCGATGAAAAATGGAAAAATGCAATAACATAAGACGTGTTCGTTAAAAAAAAAAAGAAAATTTGTATCACCAACGACTTATGGGCCATCCTGTGATTGTAAAAATATTTTTTTAAGATGTAGCTCAAGACACCCTATAGTTAATGCATACAATTTTCTTTCGTATCTTGTATAAGAACGGATAGATTAAACTTTATTGATTTTATACGAAAACTCGCCAAAAATTATATACCAATAAACAATAAACGCTGTAGCTAAAACTACTGCCAAAGCATCAGAGAAAAGATGCATTTGAAATGAATTTTCTGGAAATATTTTAGCAAAATGAAGGACAATGACAGTTGGAGCTAAGACTTCAGGGTTTGCAAAACATTCTTCTTGCGGCATTTTCTTTACATAGTATCTATTCGTTTCAGGTTCTTTGCCTTAATGTTGTCAATTTTGACGTTTTACACCGCGACTTTGGCGTTTAGCGCAGAACCCCAACTTTGGTTTAATGCCTATAACTCTTTGGCCTTTCATCTTATAAAGCTAGATTTTGGTACGTGATTTACCTTTAGTGGTATAAACCTGCGTACCAAATTTGATTGCCCTTACGTTGTTATTTCTGGTGATATACAAATTTTCCAAAAGAAAACAGTAAATTTTCCGGGAAAAACCAGGCCGATTTTCCTGGGTAACGTACTTGTCCAAGCCACGTGCAAAAGGAAGCTACTCACCAAATTGCTTCCAAAGCGGCCAGTTATTTTTTGAGTTATCGGTGTGAGAAGGATAAAAATTGTCTGAGGATGCTGTCAAGCACAGAAACGTTGAAGAACATTCGAGAACATCTAGAATTCATAAGGGTATCTTGCTCTTACCCAACAGTGAAGCCAGAGAAGTAGTCTCCAAGTCTGTATTTATTATAATTATAATTGTATAATGTAATTGTCGTTATTTGTTCTATAAGACAGAAAACTGCCTTAAAGAATCACAAAGTTCCCACACCATTATGTGTAACACGAATTTTTACACTTTAACTCAGACTTTTCCAGTTCTTGAACGTCACAAACCTGCTACTCATAAATATATTAAATATAGATAAGCAACAAACCTTCAAACTTTCTGGGTCCGGTCTGTTGTGGAATCTAGAAAATAGAGAGGTAGAGAAGTATGCGATGAAAGGGAGTTTAGAAGCAGACAAAGTATCTCTGCCATCTAAGTGAGACACCATATACAAGTTACTAAAGTAACATATTTGACCTGGAGCTCAGTAGTTAACCGTAATTAACGTACCTATTATGGACAACAATGTGTAAAATAATTACACAGGCTCCGCTAGAAGTCTTGCACCAAACGATATAGTATAGACGGGAGTTAACTTTTACGTTTACACAATTAACTTTTTATTTTTATTTATGAAAATACAATTAAACTTATACTAAAAAACGTTTGTACACAGCATGTGCGTTATGGTAGGAATTTTCATAAAAATGTTTTTAATAGCAAATATGTTTTTTCTAATGAAAGCAGGCATCAAATTTGATTACCCCTATACCCTATATAGAAGAAAAAATGTACCATATTTCATCAAATAAGCTTTTCGACAAAACCGCCAAAAAAGTTTTTTTGCATAAAAGTTTAGAATTTTTTCACGAAAATCCGAAACAAAAATTTTTGAATAACTTATTAAACATTTTTAATTATGCCCTTCGCTTCTGAAACACAAAATACACCCTGTTCTGTTTGCAACAGTTGAGTTACGAGCGTTTGTTTTCTTTTTTGAATCTGACACTATTTGAGTGCGCCCTGTGCATGGTTTTTCGTGTTTTTCATGAAATAATATAAACGAAAACCTCTTTTAACGCGTCATTTGCATTAGACTCCGACTTAGTTGGTAAAAACGCCGTATCAAAATTTTTGATACGTGCCAAAAATCTGATAATTTGCAAAACAATTTAAATAACTCGAAAAGAAACAATTAGATAGAAAATGCAAACGTGTAATAACATTAGGGGTGTTCGATTTAATGAAAATTCGCTATCATAACGTACTTGCTACGTCCCGAATTTATTTTCCTACAAATATGCATTATATTTCCATGGGAAACGCAAAAATGCAATTATATAAGGCGTGTTCGGTAAAGGAAAAAACCTGTATCACCAGCGACTTATGGGCTACGTGTAATGGTGGAAATAATTCTTTGAGATGTAGCACAAGACACCCTATAATTGGCGTATACAATTGCTTCTTGTATCTTGTATCATAACAGTAATATTGAGCTTTGCCGTAGAAACTCGTCACCCTGTATATATGTAGCAAGATAAAAACTGAAACTAACCCCGAATATGTGTCCTAGGGGACCTAGTTCGTGCTCATTTGAAAAAATCTTTTTAAAATTCAAAAGTCGCGGTCTGCTCAATAGCGAATTTCTTGTATGAAAATTTGCTAAAAATTATAGAGAATTAAACCATAAACTCTATAACTAAAACTATTGCTAAAGCATCAGAGAATGGGTCTATTTGAAATGAATTTTCTGGAATCATTGTAGTAAAATGAAAGGCAATGATGGTTGAAGCTGAAACTTAAGTAGTTGTAAAACACATTTTTGCAACATGTTCTCTACATATCCCGTTTTAGCTTCAGGCTCTTTGCCCAAAAGTTGTCAATTTTGACGTTTCAAATCGCGACAAACAAATTTTTCTGGTACTTCTTGAACTTTTTGCGTCAAAAAACTTAGTCCTTGTCTGTAACACACATGGGATTTTGTTACCCATACAAAACATTTTAATTTTGTGCGTTTATCTGGTCATCAGTGGCATCCAAAAAATTTTCAGCCTATAGGTCTACATTTTGGAACATAGTTTACCTTTTATGACATAAACCAGCGTACCAAATTTGGATGGCCTTATTTTGTTATTTCGGCAAATGCAAAAATTTTCCGAAAGAAAACACAAAATTTTCCAGGAAAAACTGGCCTGATTTTCCTGGATAACGAACCTATTCAAACGATTTGCAAAAAGAAGGTACCCACCAAATCTTATCAAAATCGGCCTATTATTTATTTAGTTATCGGTGTGATACCTACAGGGCCTAGGTCGCGCTCATTTGAAGAATTTTTTTTAATTCAAAAGTCTAGATATCCTCATTAGTGATTTTCTTAAGAAATTCATTTTGTTGTTACTCGAGTTTTATTGAAATAATGTCAATTTTCACCACATCGCCCCCTACGCCCTGAAACCATCTTACCGAAAAACAATTAGAAGCGTTCCTTTTTCGGGTGCTAACTGGATGCCAGATTTGGAGATAATATCTCAATTCGTTAGAAAGTTATTGCGCCTTTACTAGACTGACAGACAAAAAAAAATTTCGTTGCAAAATCAAGTTTTCTATATGTGTTGAGACATTTTACGCCCTTTTAGGATAAAAAGTTCTAAATTTTTGTCAACACTATTTCACCCCCACACATTTAACCCCTAATTTAATTTCATCACAGAATACCAGATGTTTGATGAGATTAAAAGTTTTCTGATAAATAAACCCTAAAACGTTACGTTGTTCGCGAAAAAATATCAATCTTCACCAAATCACGCTCTATTTATCCCCTAACGGCTAAAGCGATTTTACCTTAAAACAATCCGAACCGTTGGTTTGTCGAGTGCTAACTATATACGAAATTTGGAGGCGATATATCAATTCGTTCTAAAGTTATCGTGGCTATAAATATGTAGGCATACAGACCGACAGACTGACAGACGGACTGACAAAACAATTTTCGTTCCCAATTCATGTTTTCTATATGTTTTGATACTTTTTACGACGTTTGAGCGAAAAAAAATCTCTGGACGCGGCAAGGGCGTTATGGTAGTGAATTTTCATAAAAATGTTTTTAATAGGAAATATATTTTTTTTAAGAAAGCTTGCATCAATGTTGGTTACCAGTATAACCTATGTAGGAGAAACAATGTACCATATTTCATCAAAATAAGTTTATAGTTTGACAATATACAAAAATCTTCCGAAAATAAACCTAAAATGTGCCCAAAAAACTGATTTCCTGGCCAACGAACCTTAGGTTAATAGTAAATTAAGCTATCGAAAGAAACATTTTATGGAAAATCGCTACCATAACGCAGTTGCTGAGTCCCGAATTTATTTTCTTACAAACATGCATTATCTTTCGATGGAAAATGCAAAAATTGTAATACTATAAGGCGTGTTCGATTAGGAAAAAAATTGCATCAGCAGCGACTTATTGGCCACCTGTGATTGTAAAAATAATTTTATAAGATGCCGCTTCAGACATCGTATAATTAACATATATTTTTTTTTATCATATCTTGTATAATAATGGATATTTTGATCTTTACCCTAGAAATGCGTCACCCTGTATATATGAAAACAGATAAAAACTGAAACTAACCCGGATATGGGTTCTATGGGGTCTACTTCACGGTCATTTAAAGAAATCTTTTCAAAATTCAAAAGTCACTAAAATTGTATCCAACCCTATGAGTAAAATTGTAATGGCCAAAAATAAGTATGATTGTAAGAAGAAGAGCATGTCTACATTTGTATTATAAATGTCAGAAAACAAAATACTTATTTACATGTCACTTTGAAAGTAGATCTGACATTTATCAAAATAATTTGTCAGTTGAATATGACATGTACTGCTGCCGTGGGCTATCATTATGCACTATTGTATTACGCCTTATAAGAATCTTGTTGTTTTTTGAAGTACGAAAGCTTGTTTTACTGTAAAAACATTTTTCCATCCCTTAACCTGAAATGGTTCTCGTTTCATTTAACGTTGTTTCATTATAGCGTCACACTAGGTTTTAGAATCATGAAATTATTCTATTTTGTGTGAATTTTTTCGTTGCATTCCTAGAACAAATTGTATTTTCCTTCAAGTATACATGATAATTTTAAGTTAATTCCTGTATTTTCTGTTCCAAATGTGTTGAACGGATGCGAAACGGGAGAAGGAAATTTCATTAAAAGTTAAAGTGACGAAGAGAACTTTGTTCCAGGCACGAGCGTTGTTTCCATTTTTTTTTAATATTAATAACATTTATAGGTAATGGGTATTGTTCGTTTTTTGAAAAAAAAAATTCAGAAACATGCTAAGAGGAACCCCTTTATGCATTAACCATCGGACAAAGGCTGTGATCTCAATTCCACAATACAGTTAAGAGACCTAGAGTAATTTGAGGTTATGTGCAAGGTAAATATGCTACAACGGAGCTACAAATGCAAACTCTAAAAAACTCGCCTTGCAGAAGTCCATAGAAAGGAGAAACTACTTACCAACACCTTTTCTCCATAAAAAACTTCCACATTGCACAATTGAAAAAAAACGCTACATAATAAGCGTAATCTGATTCCTTAAAATTAAATAAATAACTGAAACTGCTACCAAAGCATCACATAAAGGGTCTATTTTAAATTAATTTTCTGCAAATAATTTAATAAAATAAAGAACAACGAAGATTGTAGCTGAAACTTAAGGCTTTTTAGCTCATTTTACGACATTTACGCTGCGTAGCCGTTCATGTAAGTTCTCTATCTAGAACATGTCAATTTTGACGTTTAGAAACGCGACTTTTTTGACGTTTTAAGAATAAAACTTAAAAGCTGATAACTTTGTTTTATTTTAACGTAGAGACTCAAATTTTGGTGCATGGTTTTCTTTTTATGATATAAACCCTCGCCGGGAAAAACTAGTCCGATTTTCCTGGCTAACGAACTTATCCAAGCCACTTACGAAAAGAAGGTACTCACCAAATTTTATCAAAATTGGCGCATTCTTTTTTGAGTTAGCGGTGTGACACATAAATATATAAACATGTATTATATATATATATATATATATATATATATATATATATATATATATATATATATATATATATATATATATATATATATATATATATATATATATATATATATATAAACATATAAAGTCTGAAACCGACATCGGATTTGGGTTCCAAGGGTCCCAAATAGCGCTGATTTGAAGAAATTTCGTCAAAATTCAAACGTCGGGATCTCCTCATTAGTGTTTTTTTTTTAAAGAAAATTCACTAAAATTGAAATTTTTGTCGCCGATGCGATACTTCCATACGTTTTGACGGTGTGAAAGTAAAATGACATGTTTCCTATTAAAACCATTTTAATGAAAATTCATACCATAGCGCACTTGCTGCGTCCAGACTTTTTCTTAATTAACAAGAAATGTGTTTTTTACTGCTGAGGGTATTAAACATGGTTTCTGTGGATGGCCAGTGTAGTAATTTTTTTTTTCAAATAATGTTTTGACTAGATTACTTCTCAGAGATGATATACACGATGCATAATTAACAAGTTGTAGTCTTAACCATGGTTGTGGTGCATTATCTGCTCTTTGCATACTAAAATAATAAAACCACCATGTTAGGATGATACCTTCTGAACAGGGAGTGCATATTAGAAGCTTTACTTTCTCGCTTCCTATTATTATGTTCCGCGTCTTGTGATTTTAAGGAAATGTAAACTCGGCTAATGCAGATTTAATAACTTAGCTGATACACAGTATATTTTGGGGGTATATAAAAATATCGACCAGCTTGAATTTACACACCATTTCACCATCACTTTAACAAGTGAGCACAGGTTTATCATATTTTTTCATGCATCAGTTAATCAGATATATTGTCCATGATTTAAAAAATTGGCAGTTAGCGAAGACATGATATTCTATAAAATATGTAAAAGGACGATAGGGAGACATAATAAAATTTATGTTTAGAATATGTAATAAACGTTATCGGTATAATTTATTATACTTATGTATTGTACCAAAAAAAAAAACAATCTATTTTGTATTTAATTGCAAGTCGTATTTTCATCAGACGTTGTGTTCCTACTTCTTCGGAATATTTTATTTGATAGGATCTGTTGTCGTCGACGGCATTGCAAAACCTTGACCTTTATAAACCTCTAAAAATTATTACCCGCATTACTGTTCCGCCTTTATCTAAATCAGAGGCGTTAAAATAATGTTTATGAAAATACATTCTTATTTTTCTTGCGTATATTCTTATTTACCTTCGAAAGGAGAGATTATGAGAGCTTTTTAACGGCCTTAATAACTTTCAAAAGCTCTTGGTTTTATCAATACGAATATAGCCTGATAAACATATAGTACTTGTCAGCTTGGTCTTTAGTTAGGGATATTTTCTAGGGAAAAATCCCTAATGAGGAGATCTAGCCCTAAAGGCTATTAAAAAGTCTGGACGCAGCAAGTGTGTAATGGTAGTGAAGTTTTATAAAAATGTTTTTAATAGCAAATTTGTCTTTTTAGTGAATTTTTATTTGAAAAAATTCACTAATAGAGAGGTATCGATAGTGAGACTTGAAAAATATTTTGGAAATAAGCGCGAACTAGGACTCCTAGGACCCCTGTTCGGGGTCAGTTTCAATTTATATATATATATATATATATATATATATATATATATATATATATATATATATATATATATATATATATATATATATATATATATATATAATATTATATACAAGGTGGCAAGAAAATCCGTAATATTGCATATATCTCCGAAACGGCTGGACGAATTACGATGAATTTTCTTGTGTTTATGAAATTTGACAAATCAGACTTGGGATATATATATATATATATATATATATATATATATATATATATATATATATATATATATATATATATATATATATGCATCTAGCCGATAACTCAAAAAATAACTAACCGATTTGAATTGAACTCGGCAGGTGCCGTTATGTTATTAATGGCTTGGATGAGTTCAACAGCCAGGAAAATCGGACAAGGTTTTCCAGGAAAATTTTTAGTTTTCTTTCGAAAAAAAAATATTTTTTACGAAAATTATAAAGGTATTTTAATGTAATTTGGTTGGAATGTTGCCTTGGGAATTACCTTACTACGCACCAAAATTTAACTTTCTAAGTTTATAGAAAATTGAGTTATTAAAATTTGAAGCATTTTTTTTATTTCAACAACACATCACGAGGGCTCACAGCCTAAATACTATCGTACCGTGGGTGTCGACAAGGAGGAAAGAGGCAACTTGTTAATTCTGGACTTGAAGGTTTGGGGGTTCGGAGGAGAAGGAAAAAACATGTGCCAGCAAGGAATTCCACAGCCTAAGTACTATCGTACCGTGGGTGTCGACAAGAAGGAAAGAGGCAACTTGTTAATTCTGGACTTGAAGGTTTGGGGGTTCGGAGGAGAGAGAAAAACATGTGCCGGCAAGGAATTCCACAGCCTAAGTACTATCGTACCGTGGGTGTCGACAAGAAGGAAAGAGGCAACTTGTTAATTCTGGACTTGAAGGTTTGGGGGTTCGGAGGAGAGGGAAAAACATGTGCCGGCAAGGAATTCCACAACTTGGAAGTCCTCGGGGCAAAAAAGCGGGCCTAACAATATGTTCTAGGTCTAATGACCCGGACAGTAAAAGGAAGAAAGCTACTCTGAGCAGTACCTGTGCAGATATCTATAAAAGAGAGAAAGAGTTCACCAACGGCACGTCAGTGGGCAAGAGAGGGCAGCCTTTGGGTTAGGGTAGGGTCACCGATGAGACGTATAGCTCTCTTCTAAATAGAGTCCAGGATAGCGAGTGTAGAAGCGTCAGCGGCACCCTAGATGTGGGAGCAGTATTCGAGGTTTGGCCTTATTTGTGAAGTATATAAGGTATAGAGATTAGCTGGCAAAAAGTATTTGCGAGTCCGGAAGAGGAGGAAACCTAATTTCTTAGCAGCCGCTTCTGCAATTGATGTGACATGTTGGTGCCAATTGATATTTTGATCCACAGAAATGCCAACAAGTGAAAAGGACTCATTACTTTGAATAACGTGGTTGTTCGTTGTGATGGGTCTAGGGCTGGTCTATCCCTTATGAGATAGAAAGCAAGACTGAGATTTGGCGGAGTGGAATTGTACAAGATTTCTACTTCCCCAGTCTAATGTTTTTTGGAGATCCACAGACACAGAACCCTCTATGAGTCTGCGATCCTCATCTAATTGGACTAAAGAGACAGGCTTAAAATATTGTATATTTGAGTGGAGGGTGCTGTCATCCGCGTAACTGTGAACTGGGTTGGATGTGCTAGAGGGAGGTCATTGATGTGGAGGAGAAACAAAGTACGGGATAAAGCTGAACTTTGAAGAACTCCTGCATTAATTAGATACAGTTTAGGGGAATGGCCATCCACGACAACAGAAATGCTCTGGTGGGAGAGAAAATTTGCTGTCCAGGTACAGAGTCTTGGTGGTAGGCCATAGGCCGGAAGTTTATTAACCAGCGCTGCGTGCCAGACCTGGTCGAATGCTTTGGATATGTCTAGAGGGACAATCTGGGATTCACCGTGTAGTTCCATAGACTTGCTCCAATAATGGATGACAAAGAAAAGGAGGTCGGCAGTTGATCTGCGCTGGTGGAATCCATACTGCCTGTCGTGGAGTAGACTGTGTTTTTCAAGAAATTTTAGTAATTCGATGTTTATATACTTTTCCATCAATTTAGAGACGACTGAAAGGAGGGAAATAGGCCTGTAGTTGCTAGGAAGCGCTTTGGATCATTTCTTGGGGACGGGTTGTACTCTGGCATTTTTCAGTTACTAGGGAATATGCCTCTATTGTAAGATGTCTGAAACAGACAAGTCAGGACAGGAGCAAGTTCTGGTGCCCATTTTTTGAGAACAATTGCTGGGATCTCGTCAAGGCCGGAGGCTTTCCTGGTTTAAGGAGAAAAGAGCATCTTTCGTACCTTTTTAGTTTTGAAAATGATATCCATTTAATAGAAATTCACTACCATAACGCACCTGCTTCGTCCCGAACTTTTTTTAATGAGAACAGGCACCAAACTTGGTTACCAGTATAACTTATATAGTAGAAACAGTGTACCATATTTCATTAGATAAGCTTTTCGACAAAACGCCTTTGGCATGAAAATTTACAAAGAAATTCACAAAAATCCGAAAACATTTTTTTAATATGTATTATTATGCCCTTTACTTCTGAAACACACAATACAAGCTGTCCAATTTGAAACAATTAAGCTATGACGGTTCGATTTTTAGTGAATTTTCATTAAGAAAATTCACTAATAGGGTGGTATCGATGGTAAGATTTTGGAAAATTTCTTCAAATGAGCGCGAATGGGGCCCCTAGAACCCAAATCGAAAGTCAGTTGAAAACTTTATATATAAATATAAATATATATATATATATATATATATATATATATATATATATATATATATATATATATATATATATATATATATATATACATATATACAGTTTTAACACTCACATACTTTCAGAAAAAAATGCGAAAAACTGTTTGAAAACGCCATATCTTTTAAATTAATATAAGTATAAAACTTTACACCCACGTAGATATCGTATCGCTTGTCCTCTCTAAAAAAAATTAACCTAATCGGTTCAGTAAATTATGAGTTATAACCAAATAAAAAATAGATAATTTAGGATATAACCTGAAATTATCTCTGAATGGGTGCATATAATGTTAGACAAGATCAGACAGATATATCAGGATTACGCTGCTATTGCAAACAAATGCTACAAATTAAACTTCAAACGAACAGGATACAAAAATATGTTACAATAAACAATCAGTGGGGTTGCCATCTTCCAAAACCGTCACCTGCATTTGAAGATATATGAGGAAAATATATAATAATAAATAAAAATTTTAATGAAAGTGATTCAATTTGTTAAATGGCAATCAAGAACTACGTTTTACTATGTATAAATATTAAGCTTCCCATTCTTCCAGGTATTTAAAACCCATCGCCCTCTCCTAGTTAAATCTGACAACGCCAATTAGCTATTTGTCATTGTCATTTGTTATTTTGCACACTGACAGGGGCAGTCTAATTCGAGGTTATCTTGTTCTACTTTGTTTACAGACGCCATAAACAAATAATAAGACTTAGCTAATACCTTAGAATCTTAGAATAATTGTTTACTTTTAGTTTTTAGTGAATTTTCATTATTATTTACTCTTCATTTCGTATATGGAAAATTTGAGGTAAATGAAACAACATAATATCATGCAGTAGTTTAATCTATACCTATAAACATATGTTCAGTGTAAATTATTAAAATTTTAATTCCAGAATTTTGTATTGTTTATATTTATTCATTTCATTTTCAAATAGTATGGATACAGCAATAGTAAATAAATGTTGAAAAGGGTTTAGTTACAGCTAGTGCGTTATGGTAGCAAATTTTCGTAAAAATATTCCAAATGGTGATAATTCAATTTCCCATTAAACTAGAATCTTCAGTTTTGATACATACTAAAACCTATGTAAAAGCAGCGTGGGTACTAAATTTTAAAAATAATTGAATTTTCGCAGAAAAAATTCACTAATGGGGAGATCCCGACTTTTGAATTTTGAAAAAAAATTTGCAAATTAGCATGAACTAGGACCCCTAGAACCCATATCCAGGGTCAGTTTCAATTTTTATATGTTTATAATAATAATAATAATAATAATAATAATAATAATAATAATAATAATAATAACACTTTATTAGCCCTTTCGATACAAAAATGTACATAAGGCAAGTCAACCAGTATACACATAACAATATCAAACAAGTATATATAACTAAACACAAACAAAACAGAAATATCACAGTTCATTATCAGATAAATACTCGTCAATACTGTAATAAGGCCTGGACGCTAGGAGGGCCTTCAAAATATTTTTAAATATCCTGAACTCAGTATGTTCCCTACATCTATTTGATAATTCATTATAAAACCTAATACCATTAAATATAAAAGATCTTTCATATTTCGCTGTATTATGGGTCACCGAACGTAAATCACCACGGCCACGAGTATCATAACTGTGATTGAAAGAATTTACATCAAAGTGGTGAATATTTTATATTTTATTTTTAAAATATATAGAATAGTCCTATTATATATATTCTATATTAAATAGTATAGATAGTCATGACCCTCCTTTCCACAAAAACCGGCCGACAAGTGCAACGAGAAGGCACATCAAATAAAAGGCTTAGTATTCTTTTTTGAAGGATTAGCAATCTGTTAACACATACAGAGCCTCCCCCATAGAATTACGTTATAGGCTAACACCGATCCCACAAGTGCATTGTAAACTGTGATTAAGATTTCAGTTTTCAGTGTATACTTTAGCTGTAGCAGAACAAAAAATGCTTTGTTCAAGCTCCGACAAACATATTCAACGTGGTCATCCCATCGCAGTTCCTGATCAATCAAGACTCCAAGAAATCGTGTGCACCCAGTGAAACCAACCTCAACGCCATTCGCCGTGAGACTGTTTGGAAAGGGCAAACTGGATAGTCGGCCAAAGCGCATAAAGACCGTCTTGGAATTGTTCACAACCAACTTATTTGTCCAACACCAATCTAACAAGTCAGAGTATACAATGCACAACTTCGCTTGAAGAGCCTCAACATCATCATCCACAACCACCAGGGTAATATCATCAGCAAACAATACTCTAAAATCACATCTTATAAAAGATGGTAAGTCATTTACGAATAAAATAAATATTAAGGGACCAAGGACGGATCCCTGCGGTATACCATACTACATGCATTGGTCGTTGGAATCATGACCAGCAACAGATACATACATCCTTCTCCCCCCAAGGTAAGACATCAGCCAACCCAACACTCGTCCCCTCAATCCAAGGGCGTCGAGTTTGCTAGCAACAAATTTCAAGTCGAGGCAATCAAAGGTCTTGGTCTTGTCAACAAAAAGTGCCGCCACATGCCTACCAGAATCAACATTGCCAGAATATATATATATATATATATATATATATATATATATATATATATATATATATATATATATATATAATGGGCCGATTTTGACAAAATTGGGCATGTACCTTCCTTTTGTAAATGGCTTGGATAAGTTCGTTTAGTCAGAAAAATCGGACGAGGTTTTTATAGTATTACTTTGCACAATTGAAATATTGTAAGGGATGGACTTTTTTTTTCATATATATTAAATATATATTGAATAATAGTGAACGCAACCCTTCGATGACACAAGGTTACAACCCTGTTGGTAAACAATAGAAGTAACCTATTATAATAATAACAATCGACTAACGGTCACATAATATCATTACATAGCTCAATAATCAATCACCAGTCGATATATTACTTAGCAGTTTTGTTATCTACTTAAGAGTAATCATGCAAAAGGCAAAAGGTTTATTACTTGTCAGAATGATGGCGAAGCCTTAATGTACGGGCGTAATGAGTCGGGCGAGCGGGTGCCAAATGTGTCCAGTAATAACATCACTAACCTGTAATTAAAAATATACCTGAACACACCGTTGCCTATCTAAAGCACTACCTAACATATATACGAGGAGCATTCAATTATTAGTTTATCAATCATTTACCAATTACACGCTCCACCGAGCGACTCATAATCAATAACTATTATACTCAAAGCTCCACTGAGCAACCTAACATTAAGAGCAGTTTCGACAAAACGCTCCACTGAGCAACTCCAACATTAACAGCAGTTCCTACTCAAGGCTCCACTGAGCCACATAATACTCTCTCAACAGCGCACATCAGTGCCTCAGAACTGCTTCTCAACAATGTCTCTAAATGCTCAACCATTAGGTTCTCAAAAATAATTACTCAGGCAATAATTACTCAAGTAGTTACTCACACGATAGTTACTCAAACAATAATTACTCAAACAATAATAATTACTTAAATAATAATAATAACTTAACCAATAGTTTAGCTTGTGTGTTTGTTTGGGTGCTGTACCCGACACCAGGTCAGTGCCGGCTTCCAGGTGTGCAATGAGGCACAGTTCAATGCCTCACCTAGAGTGCTCGCAACTGTCAGAGTTGGATACCGAGAAGTGCAATGGGCACACGATGCACACTCCAGGGTGTGCCCTTCTCCAAGTAGCCCAACTCCTACACTGGGACTGACACGTGCAATGAGACCAGCGGGTGAACTGACCACAGTGTCTCGGTCAAGCTACCAGATCGACCAAAATGCAACAACGGTACCACCGTGAATACTGAGAAGTGCAATGGACGCATCGGAGCACCCTCTACGATGTGTCCTCTCCAATATCCAGCTATCGACGGGAGTAGGTGCAATGGATACCTAGAGCGAGCTCAGCTGTACCCCTACCGAAATCCATTGATGCAAACAAAACAACCGTGTTGCGGTTACGTAACCTGGGCCTAAACCCTACGCCTCTACCAGTATGACGCCCTACTGGGTGAGCAAACAGCGAAGGTGTCCCACACACCTTCCAAACTAGCATCAATTTACTTCCCAACAGACTCTACTTTATTTACTCTAAACAAACTGACATAATTCAACTCTTACTTAATTTATGAATATTGACTTAACCTCGTATAAGTAACAACCCTCATGTAAACGTGGCTAATACCTAAATTATTTCATAAAGCCCCTTCATTTGAATATGATAATTACTTATGAATTTATAACTTGCCCTCGTATAAATAATAAACGTAATATAACTTAGCTATTTCTCAAATTATTTCCTGAAGCTCCTTTATTTGAATATGATAATTACTTCTCAATTTATAACTACCCTCGTATAAATAATAAACGTAATCTAACAGCTATTTCTCAAATTATTTCCTAAGGCTCCTTTATTTGAATATGATAATTACTTCTCAATCCATAACCTATACTCGTATAAATAATAAACTGACTTTGAACTCTAGCTACAATTTATTTTCATATAAACTAGTTATTAAAATGATTTGCTAAAACCAGCCTGAATCATATACCTATTGAAAATGCTCCTCGATGTATAACTCAAACAAATAAGAACAGGTAAAATAAATAAACAACGAGACATGTCCAATGAGCATTCACTCACCTGAATAAATTTATATATAACGTGCACTGTAAATCTCACTAATATCGAGCATATTTTAATGCAGCTCAGATGATGGTTCACGCACAAATGTGGAAGTATGCTTTACTTCAAACCAGTCCTCAAGTTTACAGATAAAGACGGTGTGAATAGGTTGAGGCCCTTGAATCCAAGAGATATAGTATTAAGACGCTATCTGAACTACATTGCAACCCCACAGCATGTGTTTCGTTCCGTAAACAATTTTTAAGCGCGTGTGGCTCAACTAACACTTTAGTTTTAATGGGACCACATGTAAAGCTTTACGTGAAACTTGTCCACATATTGCCGCGTATATTTAATACCTACAGAGAATTTTCATAATAAAATAGCCTTATGAGCAGGGTGAGAAAATACATTCCTTACAATATATAGCAACGAAACTGTAGCTGAACTTGCTACTTTTAATTTTTATTATTATTATTATTATTATTATTATTATTATTACTTACAATTTGTATCAACTCAACATCTATGTCACAATATTATGTTCAAATGGATTGACGCCGTTTAAAAATAACGAGTTTCGTGCCTGACATGGTATTTACTTAACCAGCAAATGTATATGCGACATAACTAATGATACTGCGTGGATTTTATATTCTCCCGCATGCAATAGCTTGCTGTTTACTCTTTGCGTACAAACACAGGATCGTGCCTATGTTGGGCGTATCTAAACATGGGTTTCGGTTGTTTTAATGAGTGATAAGCTGTTCCCTAATGAAAGCAGCTTGTTAATAAAATAGATAGGTTTCCATATTTATTAACCACCGAAATTTCATATATACATATTTATTCAACTGTAAGCATTTTACGCTTATATAATGCACGTGATACATCCGCACTGTTATTACGGGATATATGGTTTGTCTGTGTATAGATTTATTGCAATTTTAGTATATATTTTTAGTAAACAGCAAATGTGTAGGGAGATAAAAGAAGATAAAAGGAAAAAGTTAAAGAGCTTGTTAGATTAACAGGTTTTGCCATTGTGAAAAGCAAGGTCAGATGCATCCTTGTTCATTTTAAAGATTGACAGTGACTGAATGAGTCAGTTCTCAAAGTGAAAACTCTAATAAAAAAAGCCTGGACGCAGCAAGTGCGTTATGGTAGTGAATTTTCATAGAAATGATCTGGCACAAAATATTTTATTAAAACTTTTTTTTCTTGTAATATAGAAATCTAAATTTTGGTGTATAGTTTAGTTTTTATATCGTAAACCTACCTACCAAATTTGGTTATCATAGATTTTTTATTTTTTAAGATAAAAATTTTTTTCAAATGAAAACTTAAAATTTTCCCGGAAAACCTCGTCCGATTTTTCTGATTAACGAAGTTATCAAAGCCATTTACATAAGGAAGGCACATGCCAAATTTTGTCAAAATCGGCCCATTATTCTTTGAGAAAAAAATTTTTTTGAATAAAAATTCAAAATTTTCCCGGAAAACCGTGTCCGATTTTCTTGACTAACAAACTTGTCAAAGCCATTTACAAAAGGAAGGTACATGCCAAATTTTATTAAAATCGGCTTATTACTTTTTGAGATAAGAATTTTTTTCGAATGAAAACTCAAAATTTTCCTGGAAAACCTCGTCTGATTTTCCTGACTAACGAACTCGTCCAAGCCATTTACAAAAGAAAGGTACGTGCCAAATTTTATCAAAATCAACCCATTATTTTTTGACTTATCGGTGTGATATATATATATATATATATATATATATATATATATATATATATATATATATATATATATATATATATATATATATATATATATATATATATATATATATATATATATATATATATATATAAATTGAAACTGACCCCGGATATGGGTTCTAGGGGGCCTAGTTCGCGCTCATTTGCAAATTTTTTTTCAAAATTCAAAAGTCGGGATCTCCCCATTAGTGAATTTTTTCTACGAAAATTCACTAAAAAGATTTATTGCCTCAAGAGAGGAACTTTTTCAAATGTATTTTGTTAAATAAAGAATACTAGAGATTTAAATCACAGAGTCTATAACTTCAACTACTGCCAAAGCATCAAATAAAGAGTCTATGTGAAGTGAATTTTTTGCCTATATTTAAGTAGTAAAATAAGGAACAATAGCGGTTGAGGCAGAAACTTAGGGCTTGTTACAAGACACTTTGTGCCACATTTCTTCCACATAATTCGCATTAACTTTTAGAATCTTTGTTTAAAAATCGTCATTGTTGACGTATCGAATCGCGACTTTAAGAAGAAAAACTATAGCATTTTCAAAGTATTTTTTCTGAAATTTCTTGACCTTTTTGCACCAAGAAAACTTAATTCTTATGTCTAATATTAAATAAGTTTTGTTAACCATCCAAAATATTTTAGTGTGCTCTTCTCTAGTCCCCAGCGGCATCAATTTTTATTTCGTTAAATGCTTATAACTCAGTTTTTTAAGTATTTATCTAAGTGTCTGTATAGGGTACAAATTTGGTTACCAGAGTTTTGTTATTTTCAGAGATACAACAATTTTCCGAAAGAAAACCCTAACTTACCCGAAAAAACTGTTCCGTTTTTTTTTGGATAACAAAATTATCCAACCGTTTACAAAGGAAAGACATCTACAAAATTTTATGAAAGTCGACCCACTATTTTTTGAAATATTGATGTGATACACACACACAAATAGATATATATATATATATATATATATATATATATATATATATATATATATATATATATATATATATATATATATATATATATATATATATAGGGTGGCCCACCGCATACGCCCCGGGCTCTCACATCTGTATTTGTCATTGTTTCGAATTTATGTCAAACGGAGATTGTGTATTAGCTATTACGGTTTCCCAGATATCTTGATTTTTTGACGAATGTGAGTTTTTCAAAAAAAAATTCGTATCTCCATTGCCAGATGATATCGTAAAAAAACCTCACTAGTTTTTGATGGTGGATTTGGTACTTCATCAACTACTGTAGTCAATATTTCGCAATACTCTACAAAACGTTGAAAGATTCAAGTTCTATTATCGGCACATTCAAAGCAGATTCTTCCATTTATTTCAAGTAGAACCACCTATATTTTTTGCTGGATTTCATAGAGAAAATAACTCCCTTTCATATAATACTAGGGTTCCCTATACCCAAGTACAGCGGTTCTGGCGCTATTCACACTTTTATTATTGTTTGCGCATGCCAAGTTGATTATTGTGTTCATTTCAAATGGAACAGCCTGTATTTTATAGGCTAATCTAAAGCGATATTCGATTGCCTTAAAAACCACATGAGGCTATCTTATGGCTAACTGTAACATTTTTTGTATAGCTAAGACTTTTCTCTTGATAAAAAATGATCTGCATCGGATATTGAAATGAATTAAACGTACATGGTTACTTGATTGTACATATGTCTGTGACATTTATCAATTCTTGCACAGCTTATATTTCTTCAATTATATCGGTACTGTCTTTTGTAATTTTATCATTTCTAAAATTATTATGTTTGAAATGAAAACGTATTCTATACAGGAACGAATCGATATGATTCTAACTATTGGTGAATGTCACGAAAATTATTTACTGGCGTCACGAGTTTACGCACAAAAATATCCAGCCCGACATCATCCATCCAGAAGAATGTTAGGAGTTTTTCGAAGAACTGGAAGCGTAGCACATGAAAAGACTAATAAACAGAGCCCAATGACCGGAAATAAAGAAAATGTGTTTGCGGTCATTGGACCCCTTATATAAAATCCCCACATAAGCCAGCGTAGTCTGTCAAGGAACGGCGTTGAGTGGGCAGAGCATTGGCAGAATAATTAGAAAAAAGCAATTTCGTCCCTACCATATCCAACTAAATCAAGAACTTTCAGATGCTGCCTTTAATGGACGACTTGATTTCTGTATGTGGGCACTAGAGATGTTGGGTTAGGATGAACACTTTTTCGATTATGATCTGTTTACAGACGAATCGATTTTTCATAGTAACGGCTTGGTAAACAGACATAATTTTCATTACTACTGATGAAAATCCGCATTTTTGCCGCAGTATTAACCGTCAAAGGCGTTGGTCTATTAATGTGTGGTGTGGAATATTAGCATCAAGAGTAATAGGTCGTTAATTTTTTAATGGACACCTAAATGGAGATAGGTTTCAAAGGTTTCTTCGTCAAAGTATGCCTAAAATTTTGGAAGACGTCCCTTTATCTATTATAAGGCAGATGTGGCTACAGCCGGATGGTGCTCCGGAACATGTTCAAATGAGGGTGCGACAAGAACTTAGTAGACATTTTTTTGATAAATCGTTAGGACGAGGAGGTCCAAAAAGATTGGCCAGCGAGATCGCCAGACCTAACGTCTTGATCTTTTCTTGTGGGGACATATTAAGAATATCGTATATGAAAACAACGCATACGGAATGCTTTCAATACAATATCTACGCAACTGTTACTCAATGTCAGGCGGTTCCTTGAACAAAGGCTACTATTATGCATTGAACGTCAGTTTAAACATTTGTAAAACTGTGTTTATTATAATTACTCTTGGTTTGTGTACTTATTTTTATCATTTATTTACCTTGGATTAGTTTCCAGATTGAACTTTAAACAAAGCAAGTTAAAATTGTTGTTAAAAATGAAAAATTCTTATTTATGCAAAAACAATAATAAAAGTATCAACAGCGCCAGAACCGCTGCACTTGGGTATAGAGAAACCTAGTATCATATGAAGCGGAATTATTTATTCTGTGATATGCAGTAAAAAAAATATAGGATGTTATAAAATAATCTACTTTGAATGTGCCGATTATAAAACTTGAATAGTTGAACGCGCTGTAGAGTATTTCAAAATATTGATTACAGTAGTTGATGAAGCATCAAACCCACCATCAAAAGCTAGTGAGTTTTTTTTTACGATATCATCTGACAATGGAGATAAGAGTTTTTTCGAGAACCTCACATTCGTCGAAAAGTCAAGATATCTGGGAAACTGTAATAGCTAGGTATAGGGATCTTTCAAGTAATTCCTCTTAAAATTTTCGGTTTTTGCTTTTCCATAATTTTCACAGAAACTGGTCCGATTATTTTAGCCAACGAACTCCGCGAAGCTATTTAATAGAAATATAAAGAAATTAAAGCTGATTTTAAATTGTTTTCCAAAGGTTGTAGTTTGGGCTGGTTTAAAGAGATATTTAAAAGTCTTACAGTTGTGACCTTCCCATGAACAATTGTTTCCTTCTGTAAAATTTTGCAAAAACTTATGTCTTTTAGGCGCTATCCACAGAGAGAAACAGAAAACATGATACTGTTGTATGTGTGTGTTTTGTCTCTTTAACGTCAGTCTACTATGGCCCATCACCGACGCCAGGGAGCAGTTTCACCGCACTATCCTGGAACTTTTTCGGAATCCTGCAAGGAGGGTAGGGACCCCAAAACCGCATGGACACGGTACCGGCGGCTTTACGCTCCCTTCGAAGGGCGGAACGTGCAGGCATTTAACTTTCTCAAATACAATAACAAAACCTCGGTTGATGTTAATAATACAGTATGTGCTGAAAAAGTAAAAGGAGAACCCTTTAATCGAACCCAGTATCCTATGGTTCAAAGGCACACGTTCGTACCACTGAACCACCGAGGGTCTAATGATACTGTTGTAGCCGATATTTGATGTAAATCTATTTAATCAATCAAGCAGGTGTTTGTACACTATCGTATTATTACATGACAGCTGTTTCATAATAAAAAAGAAGCCCTGCGTGGCGAAAGAGCTGTCATGTAATCAGTGGCAGATTTGCAGTCTTGGCCGCCCTAGGCCCCAGGCCATGTAGTAAGTACCAGCCGCCCCTTTCTCAGCATCATATAGACTACATAATGAATTTACTTTATTGGCCGCCTCTAATACCTGGCCCCCTAGGCCCGGGCCTACTGGGCCTTAGGGCAAATCCGCCACTGCATGTAATAATGATATAGATGGACAGGTAATAGACATGCTTTACTCCACTTAAACTGTTACCAAAACAGATGTGTTCCTCAGGTGCTTTCATATAAATATTAGCATACCAAACATCAAAATATACATCCAGATGTACAAATAAATAACAAATACAACAGGTAAAAAGTGAAAGTAAAGAGTCCATTATTGATACAAACAACAAAAGCCTGGACACAGCAAGTGCGTTATGGTAGTGAATTTTCATAGAAATTATCTGGCACGAAATATTTTATTATAACTTTTCTTTCTTGTAACATAGAAATCTAAATTTTTGTATGTAGTTTACTTTTTATATTGTAAACCTACTTACCAAATTTTGTTATCATAGCTTTTTTTATTTTTTGAGATAAAAATTTTTTTCTAATGAAAACTCAAAATTTTCCCGGAAAATCTCGTCCGATTTTCCTGACTAACGAACTTATTCAAGCCATTTATAAAAGGAAGGTACATGCCAAATTTTATCAAAATCGGCCCATTATTTTTTGTGTTATCGGTGTGATATATATATATATATATATATATATATATATATATATATATATATATATATATATATATATATAACATATAAAAATTGAAACTGATCCCGGATATGGGTTCTAGAGGTCCTACCTACTTACCAAATTTCGTTATCATAGCTTTTTTATTTTTTGAGATAAAAAAATTTTTCTAATGAAAAGTCAAAATTTTCCCGGAAAATCTCGTCCGATTTTCCTGACTAACAAACTTATTCAAGCCATTTATAAAAGGAAGGTACATGCCAAATTTTATCAAAATCGCCCCATTATTTTTTGTGTTATCAATGTGATATATATATATATATATATATATATATATATATATATATATATATATATATATATATATATATATATATATATATATATATATATATATATATATATATATATATATATATAACATATAAAAATTGAAACTGATCCCGGATATGGGTTCTAGAGGTCCTAGTTCGCGCTCATTTGCAAAAAAATTTTAAAATTCAAAGGTCGGGATCTTCCCATTAGTGAATTTTTTTTACGAAAATTCACTAAAAACATACAGAAATTAACATGCTAAAAACACATATTTTCGGTCCTCCGATAAGATTAAAGACTTGACATTTTAAATAAATAAAATAACCAGGTCTTTGACACCGTTAAAAAAGAAAAACATCATGTTGTTGCCGAGAAAAATTCACCCACCAAATAAAAACACTCTCTTATCCAAAAACTCTGGACGGATGTTCTAAAAAATACTGAGCTTCCTGACAAGTCTTAATAAGCAAGTGATTACAAAGTGTGTCCGCTAGATAGTAGGGCGACGGCTCATTCGTCACATTAACAGTGTTTTTCCTGCTAAATTGATACTGGCGCTGCTTAGTGTTGCATCCGAATATTTCTGAATGTGGCTTTACAAACGTAACTGCCTTCAATATGTATATACAGGGCATACACAAAACACCATATTTAATGAAATGCGGGAGACAGGAGTCTCTTTTTTCAAACCAAGAATTAGCCCTAATATTCTCTTATGTGCCAAAAACACCCACTCTGCGTGTGAGCTGCATCCCCAGGCAAGTATATTATATGAAAACGCTGACTGGACCAGGGCATAATAAATGTTTATCAGAATATCCATGTCCTAGATAAACCTTAATCTGCTCATTAAAAAATGAACTATTCAGTCTTTTACAAGCTGAGTCCATATGACAACCCCAATTCAAATTGCGGCTAATTACGTTCCCCGGGGTAATACAGACTTTGGGCGCTTTAAACCACATGACATTAAACCGCCAAGAAACTGTCAGGGGCAATCCTTTTCTGGTAAAATTGACAACTACGGATTGTTCCACATTTAGTACAATCAAATTTCTTCTACATCACAATTTGAAATTGCCAACAACCTCAACAAGGCGTACCTCTGTGACGTTTCCGAGTTATCTGCAGAAATGATACCCGACACGTCATCGGCGTATATTGTCACATTACCATCTTCTAAGTGACGAGGTTAGTCATTTATATATGACAGAAACAATAGTAGGGAGAGAATAACCCCGTGGAATCCCAAGCGGCTCTTGCCGCTCCTCGGAAAATATCCAGAAACCCTCATAGACCTGTGCAAAAGATACACTTCGAGCCAAGCTATTAACAGGCTTCTAATATCCATTTTTTCGAAAAAACACTGTTACTGTGTGTATGGTTCGTGGATTGTAGTTACCGCTAGTTACGTAATTATGTGGACTGTATCGTGTTATGGAATAAAATCTCTCGGAAACACTTAACGTAGTTATATATTTAAAAACAATAAAACTATATACTATTGATATACGTGTAATACCACAAATGCACTCGGTGCAGAAGCTCTTCGAAGCTGATGTGTTAAACGAATAGGCTT
Source organism: Tillus elongatus (assembly GCA_964006375.1). NCBI lineage: Eukaryota > Metazoa > Arthropoda > Insecta > Coleoptera > Cleridae > Tillus > Tillus elongatus. The sequence goes on from OZ023264.1 coordinate 31,207,751, forward strand.
TAAAGCCATAAAACCTATATACCAATGATATGCATTATATATAGGCTGAACGTGTAATAGCACAACGCGTGCTCGTGTAAGAATCAAATGCACTCGGTGCTGTAGCTCTTCGAAGCTAATCTCATGAACGAATAGGTTTTAAAGCCATATAACCTATATACTAATGATATGCATTATATATAGGCTGAACGTGTAATAGCACAACGCGTGCTCGTGTAAGAATCAAATGCACTCGGTGATGTAGCTCTTCGAAGCTAATCTCATGAACGAATAGGCTTTAAAGCCATATAACCTATATACTAATGATATGCATTATATATAGGCTGAACGTGTAATAGCACAACGCGTGCTCGTGTAAGAATCAAATGCACTCGGTGCTGTAGCTCTTCGAAGCTAATCTCATGAACGAATAGGTTTTAAAGCCATATAACCTATATACTAATGATATGCATATATAGGCTGAACGTGTAATAGCACAACGCGTGCTCGTGTAAGAATCAAATGCACTCGGTGCTGTAGCTCTTCAAAGCTAATCTCATGAACGAATAGGCTTTAAAGCCATATAACCTATATACTAATGATATGCATTATATATAGGCTGAACGTGTAATAGCACAACGCGTGCTCGTGTAAGAATCAAATGCACTCGGTGCTGTAGCTCTTCGAAGCTAATCTCATGAACGAATAGGTTTTAAAGCCATATAACCTATATATTAATGATATGCATATATAGGCTGAACGTGTAATAGCACAACGCGTGCTCGTGTAAGAATCAAATGCACTCGGTGCTGTAGCTCTTCGAAGCTAATCTCATGAACGAATAGGCTTTAAAGCCATATAACCTATATACTAATGATATGCATTATATATAGGCTGAACGTGTAATAGCACAACGCGTGCTCGTGTACAAATCAAATACGCTCAGTGCAGAAGTGCAGAAGCTTTTCGAAGCTGGTTTCGTGAATGAATAGGCCCTGTCCAGGTCTTGAACATTGCAGGTACCCTCTCTTCGAGGGATGGGACATGCGTACAATACACTGCAGTCATGCCAGCTTCCTTGTGACATACAAGACTGCAGTCTTACAACTTAAATTGGCGCGGTAAAACTAAACAAACACTTCAACCACGCGTCGATCAGTTTTAAGGTTATGGTTGACATCATACAAGAGTTGAGTTGTGGTAGTTTCTGTGGACATGCCACCGCGAAAACCGTGCTGATTTGACCTCAACAAGCTATTTTTGTCACAAAATTCGAAAATCTTCTTGAATGCTATATTTTCAAAGATCTTGTAAATGTAAATCTTACATTAGTCAGCTTTGTTACATATTTCAACCAGAAAACACCCAAGCAAGTCTTCTGGACGCCCATGTTTAATTATGCATATTTAAATGTTGTTTTACTTTTAAGAAATATCTTCTTTTGTAACATATGCTATAAATATAAAGATTTTAGAAACTTCTCTACCTACATATGTAATTTTATAATAATAAGAGTAAGATAATAGTTATTTGGTAACTTTATTAAAATGTACTTATAAGTTTGCGGAACAACTACAAGAGAACGTCATTTTATCAGTCAATCAGATGTAATAAGTTTTTTAGTTCAAACTTTATTGTGATAAATCGATAGACTTCCATTTTCTACGTCCTCTAAGGCCGGGATATGAGGACGACGATATTGGATGAATCTAGATTTATAACCTTAGCAATAGCTTATATGTCCATATTTTAACTTTTCCACTCAGAAATATATTTTCGGAAATAAAAGTAATTTAGGATATGTTTCTAGTAATTTGCGATAAGACTTTTACCTTTATTTCCCGTAAATCTTATATATGTGACTTTATTATGTTAAAGACTTTGGCTTACGTTTATAGATATACGGGAGACCGAGGATGATCGCCCCCCTTTTAATTTTCTTTAAAAAATTCACTCATGACTCACGACTTTTGAATTTTGAAAACATTTCTTCAAATAAGCGCTATTTGGGACCCCTGGAACCCAAATCCGAGGTCGGTTTCAGACTTTATATGAAATAACAAAGTTAGGGCAACCATATTAGGTGCGAATGTTTATATCATAAAAATAAAACCATGCACCAAAATTTGAATCTCTACGTTAAAACAAAACAAAGTTATAACCTTTTAGTTTTTATTCTTAAAACGTCAAAAGTCGCGATTCTAAACGTAAAAATTGACATGTTCTAGATAAAGAACTTACATGAACGGCTATCCAGCGTAAATGTCGTAAAAGAAGTTAAAAAGCCTTAAGTTTCAGCTACAATCTTCGTTATTCTTTATTTTATTAAATTATTTGCAGAAAATTAATTTAAAATAGACCCTTTATGTGATGCTTTGGTAGCAGTTTACGTTATTTATATAATTTTAAGGAATTATATTACGCTTATTATGTAGCTTTTTTTTCAATTGTGCAATGTGGAAGTTTTTATGTAGAAACCGTGTTGGTAAGTAGTTTCTCCTTTCTATGGACTTCTGCAAGGTGAGTTTTTGACAGTTTGCATTTGTAGCTCCATTGTAGCATTTTTACCTTGCACAGAACCTCAAATTGACTTTAGGTCATTTAACTGTATTGTGGAGTTGAGATCACAGCATTTGTCCGATGGTTAATGCATAAAGGGGTTCCTCTAAGCATGTTTCTGATTTTTTTTTTCAAAAAACGAACAATACGCTAATCTGCTAATTTACCTATAAATGTTATTAATATTTAAAAAAATGGAAATAACGCTCGTGCCTGGAATAAAGTTCTCATTTTAACTTTAAATGAAATTTCCTTCTCCCGTTTCGCATCCGTTCAACACATTGGGCACAGAAAATATAGGCATTAACTTAAAATTCTCATTTATAATTAAAGGAAACTACAATTTGTTCTAGGTATGCAACGAAAAAACTCACACAAAATAGAATAATTGCTAGATTCTAAAACCTACTGTGACGCTATAATGAAACAATGTCAAATGAAACGAAAACCATTTCAGGTTAAGGGATGGAAAAAGGTTTTTACAGTAAAACAAGCTTTCGTACTCCAAAAAACAACAAGATTCTTATAAGGCGTAATACAATAGTGCATAATGATAGTCCATGGCAACAGTACATGTCATATTCAACTGACAAATTATTTTGATAAATGACAGATCTACTCTCAAAGTGACATGTAAATAAGTATTTTGTTTTCTGACATTTGTAATACAAATGTAAACATGCTCTTCTTCTTACAATCATATTTATTTTTGGCCATCACAATTTTACTCATAGAGTTGGATACAATTTTAGTGACTTTTAAATTTTGAGAAGATTTCTTTAGATGGGCGCGAAGTAAGTCCGATACAACCCATATCCGGGTTAGTTTCAGTTTGTATCTGTTTTCATATATACAGGGTGACGCATTTCTAGGGTAAAGCTCAAAATATCCATTATTGTACAAGATATGATAAAAAAAATTCTATGTTAATTATACGCTGTCTGGAGCTGCATCTTATAAAATTATTTTTACAATCGCAGGTGGCTGATGCATTTTTTTTCCTAATCGAACACGCCTTATAGTATTAAAAATTTTGCATTTTCCATCGAAAGATAATGCATGTTTGTAAGAAAATAAATTCGGGACTCAGCAATTGCGTTATGGTAGCGATTTTTCATAAAATGTTTTTTCGATAGCTTAATTTACTACTAACCTAAGGTTCGTTGGCCAGGAAACCAGTTTTTGGGCACATTTTAGGTTTATTTTCGGAAGATTTTTGTATATTGTCAAACAATAAAGTTATTTTCATGAAATGTGGTACATTGTTGCTCCTATATAGGTTATACTGGTAACAAAATTTGATGCAAGCTTTCTTAAAAAAAATTATATTTCCTATTAAAAACATTTTTATGAAAATTCACTAACATAACGCCCTTGCTGCGTCCGGAGATTTTTAATTTATATGCTTTGACATGTTTGCTCTAAGCAAATATAAATAGGTCTAATAGATGCATCTATGGCTTACGTGCATTCTTGGAAACTTTAATTTTTTTAGCGAGCTAAGTTTTAAAATAGATAATATTTTTTTGCTGCGATGCAAGTTGCGGCAACATACCGCACACAGGGCATGTTGCCGCATGCTTCTAATTATTCTTTTAGAGAATTTTCATTAAGAACAATTCACTAATAGAGAGGTCACGATGAAAAGCTTTTGAACAAATTTCTTCAGATGAACGCGAATTTGGGTATCCCAAAACCAAGGTCCGTTAAAAAGTTTATATATATATATATATATATATATATATATATATATATATATATATATATATATATATATATATATATATTATATATATATATATATATATATATATATATATATATATATATATATATATATATATATATATATATGTATATATATATATATATATATATATATATATATATATATATATATATATATGTATGTGTGTGTGTATCCGAGCGATAACTCAAAAAATACTAAAATGATTTCAATCAAACTTGGCAACAATCTTGTTTTGGCGAAAACCGAGGTCGAGTTCGTTGATCAACCTTTATGCTCAAGTTTTCCCTGTTAAAAATCGGGGAAAACTTTTTAAAACGCCTAATTTTTTTAAATATTAAAGTGAGTGGAATAGAGTTTTTCACCTATATAGGTCATTCAGATCTTCTAATATATTAATTTTGAGGCGTTTCTCTCAACACAAATTTGAGTTATTCTAAATTAAAGAAATTTAAAAGCTACGACGCGCTCTTAAAAGTTTAATGAGGCGTTGTGTAATGTGTGTGGGAGAGGTTGGCATAACGTATGTCTTAGTTTGTTTTCTTTGAATGTTGGAAAGCTACAAAATCTGCCTAATAAATTGAAACAGCCAGAGTTGTCAGTTTCAAAATTTTATTACACAAAGTTGGGAAGTTTCTCTCGTTAGGAGAATTAACGGCAATATTTATTTCTAGAATTGATTTATTATTCAAAAAGATATATGGTAAAATTGGCAGCTAAAGAGCTTAAGCCTGATTTTAAATTGGGATCCAAACAATAACTAAATAAAAACCTTATAAGTTGAATAAAAGTTTTACAATTATATCATTTTTTTGTGAATTTAGTCTAGGGAGTTTTATCTATAGATATGGCATTCTGAAATGACCAACAAGACAATTATTGGTCACGTGGTCGTAAATTAAATTTCTATTGGTTTGTTCTGTTATTTTTATTCCTATAGCAAATGGTACGGTTTATGTAGCGTCATATGTCATATCAATTTATTTTTATTTTAGGTTAATGAGAGAATAGGTTGTTTTTTGATTAATAATTTTAGTTTATATGAAAATCTTGTAGGTTAAATCATTGCTTTGTTTGATCATATTGCGAAATGAATGAATTGTCCAAGACCCTAGCCTTTAAAATAGGTTATGTTAAATTCTTTTACACAGAATACAGTACGCATGCAATCAGGACTGCTAAAAATTGTGTAAATATTGCAAAATTTGAAAAAAAATATTATTTATTTCAAATCGAAACTTAAAAATTAATAAAGACCATATAAACCTTGAATAAGTAATAATTTCAAGGCAACAGCTATAGGATGCTGGAAAAACCGATTCTCGTGCGATCAGCGAAGTTAAGCAACCTCGGGCGTGGTCAGTATCTAGATGGGTGACCGCGTGGTGCTACCATGTGCTGTTGCGTTTTTTTTAGGTAGAGACATTTCGGTTTTGTTCTTATTAGCGAATTTTTATTTAAAAAATGAAGCGCTTTTATTTAAAAAAAATCACTGAAAGATATAGTGAGACTGCAAAACTTAAAAAAATATTTTTTCCTGCAAAAATTTGTATCTCAAAATATAACCGAGTTATTTTGATTAAATTTGGTTGGTATGTTGCGCTTGTAAATAATTTACTCCACCAAAACTCAACCTTCTCGGTTTATAGAGAATTGAGTTATACAAATTTGAAGCATTTAATGAAAATTCTCTACCATAATGCACTTGCTGCGTCCAGACTTTTTTTTTATTATAAATAAAGCAATGCTAAATATAAAGCTTAGCTTTTTTAATGAAAACATAGAAAATAAAATATTTTTAATGAATCATTAAATATTAGGACAATGATTATCAGTCGCCCAGACAATGAATGCATACAAAAACATAATTATTTTCACCAGCATATTCAGAATGTGCCTACCTCTTGCAGGAAACACATCTTATCCTGTCTTGTCCAGACCTACTATTTTTTGATGTGTCAAAACAATATAGACACAAACAGTTTTCGTTTTCGTCTTTGCTAATAGAACTACTAACTTCTTGCGTTGATAAAAGCTTACTTCTTTTCTACGGTAAAAACGTTTCTTTTTTATCATCTTAAAACGCTTTATTTCTTGATGGGACTTTCTTTTTCTGCTCTTTTCTAAGGGCCTCTTTGATGGAAGTGTGCGTTAATATGCCGGTTTGGCATTGTTTTCTGCCTCGTTTTGTTATTTTTTTTTTGCAGCAGCTTTTGGAAAAGGCCTTTGTTTCAGAAGGGTAACTTGTTTCTCAAGAGAGACTTCCCCCAAGCCTTTAGGTGAGCTTATCATGGTTTTTGAGCAACATTCTTCTAGACCATCACCCGAAGGTCCTGGTTTAGTATTAGTTTCGAGAGATTTTTGACAAGTTCCTGAAGTTTCGGGCGGAAAATCTTCGTAAGTATTTGTAAGCACCCGATTATCCTGACCTCAATCTAAGATTTCTGTTCTGGTCTCTTTATTTTTGTTTAAATTGCCCTTTGCATATGGAAGATCTGTCGAATAAAATGGTAAAAGCTCCTATTTTGGAAATGTATCCTTATTAAACGGATCAATTCCTGGTACCTGAAAACCTGCCGTGATATTTTTAGGTGTAATTGCTAGCGGTAATGAAGTTGCAACGATATTTGGAATGTCATATATAGACATCGTTGTGCCAGGATGATTTGTGATCCATGCGTCGTAAACAGGGTTTACATATTTTTTTAATGGCCCATAAACGGATCTATCAAGTGGCTGTCATTTATGAGAATAGTGAGGCGGGAAGGACAACACTGTCACTTCGTTTTCTTTCAGGAAGTCGAAAGTATCCGTTGGCAGATGAGAATTATGGTTATCAAGCTACAGGATAATTGGTTTTTGTTCCGAACATTTACGGTGCTTAACAAAATGCTGACACCAATCTAAAAAAATGGCTGCTGTGATCCACCTTGAAGGATTTGCACCTCCACAGCTTCTTGGCGGAGCATTAGCTAACATATGTGGCCTAAAATTGACGCTAGGAAATATAAAGTATGGCGGAACAAAAGAACGGTTCGGATTGTTTTTCCGTAAAATCACTATATAGGGCAGGGGACGAGGGGTGATGTGGGGCGCTGTGGTGAAAATTGATATTTTTCCGTTAAAACTCGAGTAATACAACGTTTTAGGGTTTGTTTATTAGTAAGTTAATTTCATCCAACGTCTGGTATTCTGCGCTGAAATTAAGTTAGGGATTGAATGTGTGGGAGTGAAATATTGGTGACAGAAATTTCGATTTTTTTACTAGAACGGCGTAAGAAGTCTCAAAACAGATAAAAAACCTAGTTGTGGAACAAAAATGTGTTTTTCTGTCGGCCTGTACGTCTGTCTGGTAGTAGACGCAATAACTTTCGAACAAATCGAGATATCCTCAAATTTAGTATCTAGTTAGAAACCGACAAATGAACGCTTCGAATTGTTTTTGGTTAAAGGTGCTTCAGAGGGTAGGGCATCAATGAGGTCTGGTTTGGTAAAAATTTATTTTTTCGTTAAAACTCGAGTAGTGTAACGTTTCAGAAGTGTATTGGTACAGGACTACGATTATTTTCTCTGTGGTCAAGTCATGGACCCTAAATTCATTTCATGAGAATGTCTTTCTGGGAAGAGGAGATTATCACAGCTACGTGAAAGTTATGATTCAGTTTGCATCATTATTTTAAACAGAATCAGCCTATTTTTGGAAAAATTATCTTAAGTGGAACACCAAGTACGCATGCACATTTTTCTGTAAGATATTTGCAGAAATTAATTTAACCCTGGTGTTATATGTGGCTTGAACGATGCATAAACCTCCTGGACCTCTGACAATAAAAGGCTTTTAGTATGTAATGTAGCAACATTTATGTATTTACTCTGGTGATAAAATTGAATAGATAAATTAATTACAACGTTACAATTAAATCAAGCTATCCAGTTAAGTTAATAGAAATCTGCAATTTAGATACAGTAGAAGACGTTTGATTGAGTAATTCAATTTGCCCAGAATATGGCGCCAAATCATACTATAGGCCTACATACATTAAAAAGCTGCTATTCCCCTAATAAATATGATTTGACATTCACTGCCTTCTAGATTTATAGCTATTTAATATAATATCAAAGCAGCTGTATTGGCTTTGCGTGTTTTATTATGGCGTCCTTAAATCTCGTGTCGCATCAGAGTACCAGCTATTCATAGAGTTTGGATAAACATGTTTTAACCCCTTTACATATGTGTATTCCCGAGGTCTTGAAATCAAACTATGTGAAATATTTGTGGAGTCTGAGAAGACTTTAAATTGGTATGCTTTAAAATACAGGCTTTTTCACGATAGCCGTGTGTTAGAACTTTATAAAGTTCCCTGATATCCTAAATTTTGAAATTTTGGCAGCGGTCACAATTCGTAATTGTCTTTTATTCTAAAATATTTTCAAGGTCACATCACTTCCGGTTAGACCAGGAGTGGTCATCAACTTTGCTAATTTAAACAGAATGCCCTATTTTTTATTGCATATTCAAATTCTTCATAAAATTTTGTGAAGATTTATATTAGGCTTTCCTATCCCTATCTTCAACTGTTCCCAAGATGTTGTGATTTCTCTGTATTTCGGTGATTTTGCAACCTTATTTATAATAGTTTGTATTTCACATGTTTTTAAAGATAAAAGGCTAGAATTTAGAATACCATAACTTGTGGGACGGAGCTTTTATATTTTGTGCCTTAAGTTTACCGGTGTCATACAGGGTGTTCTAAATTTAGTTACTAACTTAGACATATTCAACGTGGCAAAAGTATATTTTTTTTCACATAGAACACCTGTATATTATTAAAAATTCGAGTTATAAATTTAATTCTACACCGGCTTGATATAAGTTTTTCTATACCTATCTTCAATATGTTGCTTATTATTAGCATTTTTAGGTACCAACCTCCTCTTCTAAGTACACATTAGACTACACAACAGATGCAGCTGTGATTGTCGGTCAGATAAGAAGAGTGATATGATTTCATAAAAATATTAAATGTAGTTATTTAAAAAACAATTTAAAAACAAATATTAACAATAAACAAAAAACTGAACAAAGACAAAAAAAGTTAATTCAAATTTAAATGCCACGATCACTATAAATGTTCTATGTGACCACCATCTTGGTCAAGACACAGCAAAATTCTACGGTTTATCTCATTCGTAGTAGCCCTTTTGATTTCATTTGGATCCAAATCTCTAAAAGCTCTGATTACACGATTTAAAAGATCCTCTCTACTTTGCACTGTTGTGTCATACACTTGACTTTTTACACACCCCCAGAGATAAAAATCGGCAGGCGTTAATTAATTGCGTTAAGTGGCAGTAAACTTCACCAGTGGAGTGGGCAGGCGCGCCGTCTAGCTGATACCAGCAGCTTTGCTTCATATCTAGTGGTAGCTTTGCCAGAAAATTACGGATAGATCCCCTTAATAGTCCCAAATACTTTTCACCGTTTAAATTTTCTTCGTAAATTCCATAAGAGACCTTATTGTCCATAATAATACAAAGCACATTAAAACTAAAATTTGTTTTAAAACGTCTTTCTCTAAATATATTAGGGTTTTCACTTTCCCAAAAATGACTATTTCTCCTATTCACAATTCCTTCTCTTCTAAATTTCGATTCGTCGGTCCAGATAATTTTAGAGAGAAAATTATCATCTTGTTGAATATTCTGAAACATGTGTTCGCAGAATTCCACTCTTTTTAAATGGTCATCAGGTCGAAGTCCTTGTAGTACTATATTGAATATGGGTGCATTTTATAAGAATTCACTATTCTATGCACATATGAACTTGATATTCCCATAGCTCGAGCAGCTGCAGAAATAGAGCTACCCGGGTAATCTTGAAAATAAGCCAAAACGTTTATCACATTATCTTCATTTACAGTTACTGGCTTTGGATCATCTCGTGTACTTTTGACACTTCCAGTCAATTTAAATCGTTCCTCTATCCCTGCGAATTTTCCTCTAGTCATTGCCGATAAAGTCGGATACCTCTCGTTAAACATCCTGCATGTTCTGCTTACAATCCGATTGCATTCCCTATGAATATAAAATATAAATTTAAAATATCCATATTAGAGTACTCTTCACTATTCTGCATTTTTATTGGCTTATTATTTCTATAACGTGAGTAATACAAACACACTCAGATTAACTTTAAAATATAAATGACGCTTTAGAATTCATGTGTTGTCAAAATTTTGTTTTCTGACAGCCACAGCTGCTTTTTTGTGCAGCGTAATGTATATTCTCTAGAAAAGGAGTTTGTTACCTAAAAACTCTAGTAGCAAGTAACTCGTAAGAGATAGGTATAGGGGAACTTATATGAAACCGGTGTAGAATTAAATTTAGAACTCGAATTTTTAATAATATACAGGGTACACTATTTGGAAAAAATAACTTTTGCAACATTGAATATGTGTAAGTTGGTCTTTAAATTTAAAACACTCTATATGATACAGGTAAACTTTAGGTAGATAATATGAAGGCTTCATCCTAAAAGTTATACTATTCTAAATTGCAGCCCTTTATCTTTAAAAACATGTGAAATACAAAGTGTTATAAATGAGGATAGAAGTTCCGCATAATGTAAAAAAATCACAATATCTTTGGAACAGTTGAAGATAGGGATAGGAAAGCCTAATATAAATCTTCACAAAATTTATGGAAAATTTGAATACGCAATAAAAAATAGAGCATTCTATTTAAGTTAACAAAGTTTATGACTACTTCCGGTCTAACCGGAAGTGATGTGATCTTGAAAATATTTTAGAATAAAAGACAATTACGAATTGTGACCGCTGCCAAAATTTCAACATTTAGGATATCAGGGAACTTTATAAACATTTAATGGACGACTATCGTGATAAACCCTGTATACACAGGGTGGGCCAAACTCGATAGAGTATTAGTAGTATATAGTAAAATAGATATAAATCTGAAATTTGGGTTGTGTTTATAATTGGTCACGATCTTCATTTTGAAAATATCTGTGGCGCTGCGACGTTGCTAGATATATCCTTACCAGATACCAAATTTGTTTTTTAAACGAAACAACCTGTATATTGTGACATTTTTCGATTGCCCGAAACACTTTCAGAGTTTTTTATATGATATATATTCCACCTATCCCGGGCCGTTAAGGAGATAAAAATTATTAGTTAGGAAATTTTGCGATCTGCATCGATTAATCAACATATTATTCTTTTCACAAGGAGCATAGGTGGAGGTCTGAATTTGTTATTGCTGTTTGTCAATAGGTTGTTATATTATCATACGTCATGCAAATCGAATTATTACAAACAAGGTGTCTACATAAAAATGGGTTTTTGGTAGAACATAGAAGGGCATGTATTGAGAGATTTTCAAACGGAATACGCTGAATTTTATATTGAGAATAGCAGGATCAATTGATTTTCTATCCGAAAGTATTGTATGATGTTAAACCTACTCTCAGCGGCTTTTGACTTATAAGCAAAAAACCAAAATATTACTAGTACAATTTTTAAACTCGGCGGAATAATACCAATTATTAATTCCTCAACAACCTGTTATCTGATCAAATAATGCTGGAAACAGTCTGGTCTATTATTTAAGACTTAAAAATTACACATTTAACAGTGATACTGCATATTACGAGCCAACTAGTAAAAGGGGTTAAATTGACTGAAGGCGATGTAACCTCATTGTTTCCTAGCGTTCCCACGGAGCAAACTTAACGTATTTAGAGCAGTTGCTAAAAATAAATAACATAAATGAAAATGTCTGCAAAGAATATTTAACTCTAACAAACCTTTGCATCAAACAAAATATGTTTCAATTCAACAATTAATTTTTTCAACAAACCCAAGGCACAGCAATGGGCAATCCGCTATCGCCATTTATTGCAGACCTTTTCATGAGCAGATTTTAAACAGATCTTGAAAGTGAGAGTGGTTATTTTCCTAGAGTGTGGTGTCGTTACATGGATGATATTTTCGCGGTGTTTAACACAAACATTTGCAGAATAGAAGATTTTATTGCCAGATTAAATAATAAATTTGATTCTATAAAATTTACCCATGAATTAGAAATCAATAATAAATTACCCTTTCTAGATGTACTAGTCTCAAGAATAAAGACACTTTAGAATTCGATGTCTATAGAAAAGAAACCACCACTCTAAGCTACATCCCGAACGACTCGCATAATACGTACGCCAAAAAATCGCTAGTTTGATTTTTTTAGTAAATCGGTTAATTATTTTTTCTTTGAACAGCAGTAGATATAATAAAGAATTAAACTATATTAAGAACGTGACCGAATATAACGGATACACTACTTGCCTAGTGGAAAAATTAATCAACAAACAGAAAACAAAGAAAATGTTGACGGAATCAACAACGTTCAAAAGAGAAAATTCGGAAAAAACTTTGTTTGCTTACCATTTGAACCTAGAATCACGAGAGGTCTAGACAGCATTTTTACAAAAGTTAACTTACAGCTAACATTTTCAACAACAAATACGTTAAAAAACTTGGTAGGTAACCCAAAAGACAAGGATAGCACGGACAAAATGTCGGGAATTTATGAAATAAGTTGTAAAGATTGTAATTTTAATACGTCGGACAAACAAAAAGATCGATTGGAATTAGATTCAAAGAACACTTATCCCAATTACATTACGGTACTGTAGATAAGTCTTCCGTCGCCCGACACATTTGGGATAATAATCATCACGTTGGTAAATATAATCTGAAATTAATAAAAAATGTTAGAAAACCAGGACACCTAAACGCGTTCGAAAGTGTATATATTGCGAAATATAGTTACAACAAAAAATTTATGAACGCTTCACCACCGCCAATTACGAGTCACCTGATCGATTGCTTTGTTAAATAATTCCCACGTTTCAGCACGTTCTAAAGATAACATAAGTATACAGATGTTGCCGCCAGTGGAATCTATGTTAATTTAGCTGTCGTTGAACCTTCTCAAAACTATTACAGATGGACACTTTTTAGATAAAGTAGTAGGGACAGTGCAAAGACCTTGTCCGGCTATAAAAATACAATACACTGTAAATTTTGCCTGCGACTAGTTTCCCATCTCAGTTCGATCTCTTTACCTAATGTTTCATCCTTTGATGACGCTAACTTAGTTAGTGAAACGATTGTCAGGTCTTTTAAAATGTGTTGTGGTGATTTAGGTTCTCCAATTGTACTTATCAGTGCTCATCACAGGTTCCAATCTTCACTTAGCCAACTAGTACTAGTTAAAGCGACTGCTGATATATGAATTTCACTACCTCAGGTGCACTTAGTATTATTTTTATGTTGTGGAAATTCGTTTTTGCATTGAGGGAATTTATTGTTGCCGAATTATTGATATTATTAGTTTGTTGCTGGTCACATACCGTGAGTTTAAAATTGTTTGAACTTTTTGCAAAATGCATGTTTTTTGCACTCTGCGGTTGTCTCCAACGTTTTCTGTTCAGGTCATGTCAGGTCGAGTTAGGTCAGGTCAGGTCAGGTCAAGTCGTTTAGGCTTGCTTGGTGGAGTGTTGTGTGCACTAATGACAAAAAAATGTTGTCCCTTCAACCCCTAAACAAGCCTGGAGCAAATAAAGATGCTGGTGTAAGAAGAACATTATTAAGAGAAAATGTTGATGCAAAATGTGAAAAAGGCTGCTTAAATCAGTCCAACTAAGCTGTTTTTGTCGAAATTGCTTTTTTATTTCCTTACACCTATGCTCCACCCCAGCACTCCTGTCCACTCTGGGCCTCATAACTTTAGGGGCATATTTTTCTGAATTTAAATTCTCCTGGTAAAAGCAGAATCTTAATTGGTCGTTCATCATTAAGCAAAAGACATTGAGATGAAAGTCATGTTGACACCCCGTTTCTCTAATGAAGTGCGGTTTTTCTGCGGCACAGTAATGTGAATTCCTCCGATTAAAAATACCTTCCTGATAAATTTGCTTTACTCGGTCTAAATAAGTTTCGTCAGAAAATCTGAATCTTCTTGTGCACGAATTAAGATCATCTCGTAGAAATCGACTCGTTTTTGGAAGATCATTTGGCTCGAGGAATTTGAGTGTCTCAAATTTATAATTATGCATTCCGTGGTTATGGATAATTCTTTTTATAGATTTGTAAGCTATTCCTAGGTCTTTTTCAGCGGAGGATTCATGAGAATTTGCAGAAAAATATACCAGGGCAATTATTTGATTGTCCTCGTTACACGTTAAAGGTTTAGTTTGGAGTATTTGACTTCTTGCTTCTTTACGTCACCGTTGTTCATGAAATTAGCTTCTAACTTGTTGAATTTCTTCTCAGTCATTAAAAGTGAGTTTGGATACTGTTCGTTGAAGTTTCTGCATGTTCTAGAATAAATCTTCTTACACTGGTAATGTAGCAGTATGATAACAGACTCGCAAACTTGCAAACATTTTGACAATCGGTCTCGACTGTTTGGAAGCATGGCGTACTGATGATAAGAAATGTGTTTCCATTCCCTCTCCACCCGGAGCATTTATCCTGTCGTGGATCGCCATTCCTCTAAACTATATCGAACTAATGCAAATGTTCCTCAAGGTTCCGCTGTAGCCCCTACTTTGTTTCTTCTCCAAATCAATGACCTCCTCTCTAGCACATCCAACCCAGTTCAGTTACGCGGACGACAGCACCCTCCACTCAAATATACAATATTCTAAGCCTGTCTCTTTAGCCCAATTAGACAAGGATCGCAGACTCATTGAGTATTCTGTCTCCGTGGATCTCCAAAAAATATTAGACTGCGGAAGTAGAAATCTTGCACAATTCAACCCCACCAAATCACAGTCTTGGTTTCTTTCTCATAAGAGATACACCAGCCCTAGACCCATCACAATAAACAACCAAGTTATTGAAAGTAATAAGTCCTTTTCACTTGTTGGCATTTCTATGGATCGAAATCTCAATTGGCACCAACATGTCACATCAATTGAAGAAGCGGCTGCAAAGAAATTAGGTTTCCTCTTCCGGGCTCGCAAATATTTTTCACCAGCTAATCTCTATACCTTATATACTTCACTAATAAGACCAATCCTCGAATATTGCTCCCACATCTGGGGTGCTGCCGCCTCTTCTACACTCGCTATCCTAGACTCCATTCAGAAGAGAGCTATGCGTCTCATAGGTGACCCTACCCTCACCCAAAGGCTACCTCTCGTGCCCACCGACATGCCGTTGGTGACACCTCTCTCTCTCTCTCTATTTTATAGATATCTGCGGAAGTAGAAATCTTGCACAATTCAACCCCACCAAATCACAGTCTTGGTTTCTTTCTCATAAGAGATACACCAGCCCTAGACCCATCACAATAAACAACCAAGTTATTGAAAGTAATAAGTCCTTTTCACTTGTTGGCATTTCTATGGATCGAAATCTCAATTGGCACCAACATGTCACATCAATTGCAGAAGCGGCTGCAAAGAAATTAGGTTTCCTCTTCCGGGCTCGCAAATATTTTTCACCAGCTAATCTCTATACCTTATATACTTCACTAATAAGACCAATCCTCGAATATTGCTCCCACATCTGGGGTGCTGCCGCCTCTTCTACACTCGCTATCCTAGACTCCATTCAGAAGAGAGCTATGCGTCTCATAGGTGACCCTACCCTCACCCAAAGGCTACCTCTCGTGCCCACCGACATGCCGTTGGTGACACCTCTCTCTCTCTCTCTCTCTCTATTTTATAGATATCTGCACGGGCACTGCTCAGGGGAGCTTTCTTCCATAGTTCCTCCACCTGCTGCCCCCAACAGATCTACCAGGGGAACAGAGCCACTGCACCCTTTTACTGTCCAGGTCACCATACATAGAACATCTTTTTATGCCCGCTCTTTTGTCCCGAGGACTTCCAAGTTGTGGAATTCCTTGCCGGCACATGTTTTTCCTTCTCCCCCGAACCTCCAAACCTTCAAGTCCAGAATTAACAAGTTGCCTCTTTCCTCCTTGTCGACACCCACGTTACGATAGTACTTAGGCTGTAAGCCATCGTGGTGCATTGTTGAAATAAAAAATTTAAAAAAATACATACAATACATACATAGAATATTTTGGTTTTTTGCTAATATGTCAAAAACCGCTGAGGTTAGGTATAATATGATATGGTACTTTTAGACAGGAAATTAATTTATCTTGCTACTTTCATTATAAAATACAGGTGTTCCATTTGAAAATCTCGCATTACTTGCTCTTCTATGTTTTACCAAAAGCCCTTTCTTTTTTAGACAGCCTGTATGCAATAATTGGATTTGCATGACATATCGTGATATACCGACCTCTTTACAAACAACAACAAAAAAACTCAGGCCTCCGCCTATACTGAAAACTCAGGCCTCCGTCTATACTGGTTGCGGAAAGATTTTTATTTATTAATGGAAGCAGATTGGCAAATCTCCTAAATAATAATTTTTATTTCCTTGTCGGCTGGAGATAGCTGAAAGATACATCAAATAAAGAACTTTTACAATGTTCCGCGCAATCTAAAAATGTCACAATATATAGGCTGTTTTATTTGAAAAAGCAAAGTTGGTATCTGGTATGGATGGATATGGCAACGTCACAGTGTCAAAAATAATTTCAAAATGAAGATCATTAAGTGAAGATTGGCATCAGTGATGAGCACTTGGGGAACCCATATCACCAAAACACATATTTTTAAAGACCTGACGATCGTTTCACTAACACAGTTAACGTCATCAGAGGATGAAAAGTTCTAACTGCTTACTACTAAAACACCACCTTTTATACAGAGTCTTAGGTAAAGAACGATACCGAGAGGGATACTAAATCGCAGGAAAATTTTCTATGTATTGTATTTTAGTTTCCAGTTGGGGTTTTTGAACTTCCTTCATCACTTTACCCGACAGGTTTAGGAATGTTTATCTGCATCAAAGACAGAGGGCAAACAGAGGACTACAAACCAGTGGCGGAGCTTGGTTTAAGGAACTTGTGCTTTTTATTGCCCTAGAAATATAAATACTTTCATACGCATCTAGCGTGGCTGGCGGTCTAACATTTTTGATAAGTTTCAGATTTTTTTATCAACGTGGTGGTTATTATCCCAAATATGTTGTGCCACGCATGACTTGTCTATACTACCGTATCTCAACTGTGCCAGATCTTCACGAAATCTAGTCTCAATGATTCTATTAGTCTGCCCAACGTATTTAAAATTGCAATCTTTACAGCTTGTCTCATAGATACCCGACATTTCAGTGACTGTGTCTTTATCTTTTGTATTACCTAACAAAGTTCTTACTTTTTTTTTTCGAAAAAGTTATCTGTAAATCGGCTTTCTTAGAAATGCTCTTTTGTGATACGCGGTTGAAAAGGTAGGAAAATAATTTTTTCTCTATTTTATCTTTCCTGAATGTCGTGCATTCCTTTAACATTTTCTTTGTTCTGTGTCTATTAATTAATTTATCTACTAAGCAGTCCGAATATGCGTTATATTTAGCCACGTTTTTGATGTACTTTAATTCTAGACTATATCTACTTTTACTTAAGGGAAATTAAATTAACATATTTAATAAGAAATGTAAACGGGCTGTTTTTTTTTGCAAACGTATGATGTGAGTCATTTGAGATGTAACTTAGAGTGGTAGCTTCCTTCCTGTGGACATCGAATTCAAGAGAGTCATTATTTTTAACAACTAGTGCATCTAGAAAAGGAAGTTTACTATTAATTTATAATTCGTGGCTGAAAATTATCGAATCAAATTGACAGTTCAGTCTTCTAATAAAATCATCTACTATGCATATATTTGTGTTAAACACTACAAAAATATAGTCAACATAACGGAATCATACTCTAGGAAAATACTCACTTTAATTTTATAAATCCGTCTCAAATCTACTCAGGAAAAGGAATGGAGAGAGTGGGTTGCCCATTGCCGTGCCTTTATTTTGTTCAAAAAGGTCATTGTTAAGTTGAAAAATATTGATAAGAATAATATATAGAAGTAAGTAGTTAGAATGTTTCATCCTCTAATGACGCTAACTTTGTTAGTGAAACCATCGTCTGGTCTTTAAAAATATCATGAGCACTTATAAAGATAACCCAAATTTCAGGTTTCTATTTTTTCTGGTTTGCTATATACTTCTAAATTCTTTTTTCAACAACACACCACGAGGGCTTACAGCCTAAATACTATCTTACCGTGGGTGTCGACAAGGAGGAAAGAGGCATCTTGTTAATTCTGGAATTTAAGGTTTGGAGGTTCGGAGGAGAAGAAAAAACATGTGTCGGCAAGAATTCCACAACTTGGAAGTCCTCGGGACAAAACAGCGGGCCTAACAAGATGTTCTATGTCTGGTGACCTGGACAGTAAAAGGGTGCATTCGCTCTGTTCCCCTGGTAGATCTGTTGGGGGCAAAAGATGGAGGAACTATGGAAGAAAGCTCCTCTGAGCAGTGCCCGTGCAGATATAAAAGAGAGTGAGCTCACCAACGGCACGTCGGTGGGCAAGGGATGGCAGCCTTTGGGTGAGGGTAGGGTCACCGATGAGACGTATGGCTCTCTTCTGAATGGAGTCCAGGATAGCGAGTGTAGAAGCGGCAGCAGCACCCCAGATGTGAGAGCAGTACTCGAGGTTTGGTCTTATTTGTGAAGTATATAAAGTATAGAGATTAGCTGGTGAAAAGTATTTGCGAGCCCGGAAGGGGAAACCTAATTTCTTAGCAGCCGCTTCTGCAATTGATGTGACAAGTTGGTGCCAATTGAGATTTCGATCCACAGAGATGCCAACAAGTTAAAAGGACTCATTACTTTGAAAAACTTGGTTGTTTATTGTGATGGGTCTAGGGCTGGTGTATCTCTTATGAGAAAGAAAGCAAGACTGTGATTTGGTGGGGTTGAATTGTACAAGATTTTTACTTCCCCAGTCTCATATTTTTTGGAGATCCACGGAGATAGAACCCTCCATGAGTCTGCGATCCTCATCTAATTGGGCTAGAGACAGGCTTAGAATATTGTATATTTGAGTGGAGGGTGCTGTCGTCCGCGTAACTGTGAACTGGGTTGGATGTGCTGGAGAGGAGGTCATTGATGTGGAGAAGAAACAAAGTAGGGGCTAAAGATGAACCTTGAGGAACTCCTGCATTAATTGGATACAGTTTAGAGGAATGGCCATGCACGACAACAGAAATGCTCCGGTTGGAGAGGAAATTTGATGTCCACGTACAGAGTTTTGGTGGTAGGCTATAGGCCGGTAGTTTATTAAGCAGCGCTGCGTGCCAGACCTGGTCGAATGCTTTGGATATGTCTAGAGCGACAGTCTTGGATTCGCCATGTAGCTCCATAGACTTGTTCCAAGAATGGGTGACAAAGGAAAGGAGGTCGGCAGTTGATCTGCGCTGATGGAATCCATACTGCCTGTCGTGAATTAGACTGTGTTTTTCAAGACATTTTAGTAATTAGGTGTTTATATACTTTTCCATCACTTTAGAGATGACTGAAAGGAGAGAAATAGGCCTGTAGTTGCTAGGAAGCGCTTTCGATCCTTTCTTGGGGACGGGTTGTACTCGAGCAGTTGTCCAGTTACTAGGGAATATGTCTCTATTGTAAGATGTCTGAAACAGACAAGTCAGGACAGGAACAAGTTCAGGTGCACATTTTTTGAGAACAATTGCCATCGAGCTTGGCTCACCCTGTCTAATACATATGTGACCTTCCACATAATACTAAAATACACCTTAGCTGTCTGACTATTATACCCTCTTCCAAAATAAGTAAGATCTCGGTAGACTGTGAAAAACGCAATTTAAATTGCCAATTTCATTCATTTGGCAAAATTCGATTTTCCAAATGAATTCTTCTGGATATGTGAATTAAAAATAAATTAAGCTTGGACGTTTCAGTTAACATAATCTTACTTTTGTATGGCTGGTCCACGAAATGAATATATTCTAACTTAATAACTTTTTCACTGACAAAATTGTGGCAGGTTCAAATTACAGAGCGAACATGTAACTTAATTTGAAACAGACTGGAATTTTTTTAGATATAAAAATATAGTAAATTAAAATATATCTCTAACACAAAATGCTCAAACAGAAGTTTAAATGTGAGAGTGGCATTGTCTAGACCAATTTGAATGCTTTAGGTTTGGTTACGTTAGGTATGCGTGCCGTTAAGTTTTTTTATCAGTTCATTATTTTTTTTATTGAATAAAAATAATATTCAGCAATCATAGTGTTGGCAGTAACGTTTCTCTTGTTTTTAATAATAAGGTCCACTGGAATACGTGCTTTATACTAAAGTGATTCAGGCCCTGAAACAAGTATTTTATTAGGACCTACTATGGTTTACATAACATGGCGAAAACAAGCTAACAATGTTGCTGTTAAGTTACAAATTTGTTAAGTAAATAAATTGCAAAAAACTTTTAAAAAATACCTTCCTCGCGAATAATTATTTTAACTTCTACCTAAGAAATAGGTTCATCAAGTCATACGTAGAGACAGAGAGACCGGCTGGAATTGGAATTTGCATGGCATATACAATGTGTATGATGCGGGCTTCTGAACTGTGGACATGAAGAAACAGTCCAGACGCAGCAAATGCGTTATGGAAGTGAATTTTCACAAACATTTCATTCCTAAACGTCACATGGTTTGGAATAGACATAATCAAATACTCCATGAAAGGCTGATCCAGACAGTAAATTTATTATTAAGACCCTACGCGTTTTGGCTACCTAGTAGCCATCCTCAGGGGCAAATTTTTTAATTTGCGATTTCAAGAGCGCTCTCTTGAGTTTCCACAAATGACCCACTTTTACTCTTGTCTTGTGGTTAAATTATCGTTTTATATTGATTGGATTACACCGTGAGACGCTTTTCTGGCACATTCGGGTGCGATGTTGTTGTACCTCTGGTACAATAGATGAAAATCCCAACTTTGTCAACCTGTGTATAGTTTTAACTCTAATTTTCAAGAATTAGAAAATTTGCCCCTGAGGATGGCTACTAGGTAGCTGAAACGTGTAGGGTCAGAAGCATTTCATGGAGTATTTGATTTTGATTTTACAAACACGTTTTGAATAGCAAATAAGTATTTTTAATGAAAGCAAGCATCCAATTTGGTTACCAGTATAACCCATGTAGTGGAAACAATTTACCATGTTTCCTCAAAATAACTTTATTGTTTGAAAAACTGAAAAAATTTTACGACAATAAACATAATATTTTCCCGAAAAAAATAAATAGTCTGTTTTATTAAGGATGACTAAACAAGGGCCTTTATCTGCCTTTGACAAAAAGAGACTGTTATTGCGATTCGTTTTTCGCAACGATGAGACCACCCTCTTGAGTGGATCGAACGGGGAAGAGGAGACTTTAGGTTTGGAGATCGTATTCGAGATTGGTCCTCGCTGAAATTCTGCATTTTCAACTCGAAACCTTCTCAGAAACACTTCAGTACCTTTGACTGTGTTGAAAACCTGCGATGTGAGCCTGGGCGGAATTGCGAACTTTATACCCTGTCGTAACAGATTTGACAGGGGCTCATCGAAGTCATCGAATGAAGATACGTTTTTGATTATATCGTGGAAAACATGGTCACTAAACTTAAGATTACCCTGACGTGAATTCCTATATTTAGGACGTTGTAAATGTGAATTTTTGGTAAATAAAATTTGTCTCTTTTGAGATTGAAAAAATCACAAGTATTCAAAATTATCTCTCTTGAAAGCATCGTACTCAAGCATACATAGCCTACCTGTAAATACATCATGCACTATCTTCTGCCGCAAATCGATCGCCTCCTTTCTTGAGTAAGCTGCTCAAAGCTCTCTCTTCAATATAGATCTACTAAATCTTTGAAGTGAATGCGTATGGAATTGACCTGCTGTACATGTTTTGAATAAATTTTGGAGACAGTTCTCTCCTGATGCAAGTTGTGAAGAACGAAATCCTAATGGGCAACAAGATTGAAGCCCTTGACCACCTTCTGTAAGAATTCTTGATGCTAGCCAGCCTAGCCGAACTAATATTGTTCCTCAAAGTCAAAATGTTTGGGGTTGACATCTTTGGGTGAGTTGAATAAAAGGCTTTTTCTTTCCAAACAAATGTCCCCCATCGGGGACAAGGAAAAATCATTTTATTCAACTCACCCAAAGATTACAATATAAGTACCCTAGTTTGTACAGATAAAAGAGAACATATCATAGCAAGTGCTGTCAAATGATCGAAATTTGAAAAAGAGCGGTAAAGTTACATAATACTTACCTTTTTCATTTCA
Source organism: Tillus elongatus (assembly GCA_964006375.1). NCBI lineage: Eukaryota > Metazoa > Arthropoda > Insecta > Coleoptera > Cleridae > Tillus > Tillus elongatus. The sequence goes on from OZ023264.1 coordinate 31,230,343, forward strand.
AACAAATGGGGTAGGTATGGCATTGGGCTGCAAACAACCTGCTAGCTCGCATTTTCTTCATTACAAAAACAATGTAGAAAACAAATAATATGTCACGGATCACGAACTCGCGACACATGCAGACTGAAACCACAACAGCACTAGGTAGAAGATAAAGAATGCACAATTTCAGAAAAAATGCCTTGGAACACATGAATAAGAACCTGATGACAGCGATATGTGTAGCGTACTAAAAGCGATCTGGTAGTGACAATAGAAGATACAATGGCAATATAGCCCAAACAATGGATTCATTCTTAAGTTTGAGACGGTTCTAAACCTCTCTTTATATTTCTGACAGCTTGTTAACTTCAGGGGTGAAAAACATAGTTAATATATGGTCATAATACTCACTTGTGAACACTCTGTAGCTAAAAGTTTGCATGTTTTGGTATATAAACAGTTTGTTTGTAATGCACACTTGTAAAACCTTTAAAAGGCACCAGTTATACTTTTACTTTTTTGTAGTTAAGGTAAAATACAAATAAACAACCCTCTTTATCTAATTTTACTTATAAAGAAACAGTAGACAAGTTTATATTTGGGGTTTTGTTTACATTTTTAATAGCAGCAATTGCCCTTAGGTATGTACTATCTCCTTCTCTCTTATGACAATTTATGTTTTTCTATCTCACTCTTCAGTGTATAGTGTCATCTTTTTCATTCTCTCTTTCTACCAAATATAATTTCTTGAATTAATCAAATTCATTTTTAAAGAAAATATTAACATCTTTCTTATCACTTGTCATCAAATTCCTACAAGTTTTTGTTCTTTGGTTAAATATTAATATTCATATGAAATTATATTTTTACTAATATTCCTGTGACTGAACAAGAAGGTTGCGATAAGAAAGATCTTTAAAAAGTTGACTGCAGCTAGAAGCTGGATTTTGTTACAACTTTACAATTATTTGGGATATGAAATCAATTAATTAATTAATTTAATCATTAAACCTAAGTGAAAATTATTTATATTTTTGTCACAAAAGAAACCTCGCACATTTGGGTAAGCTTCTATTATTTAATTATTTAATTTTCCCCACATTTATTCTGCCTAATAAAAAAAAATGAAATTAGTAGTACCTGCTGATAGAGCTATTTGTTCATTGTAGGGTTTCTTGTCGGGGGCTGATGGTGTTTTCTGCTTTAACTGGCTCAGCACCCACACCTCAGAGCCTAAAGAGGTTAAAAAACAAGGACTAAGTTCCAGATAGTCCACGAAGTTTTTTTGTTTGTTTATTTTGTGTAACTTGAGTAGTACACCTACAATCAGATCATTTATAAGCTATACATACGTTGATATTTTAACCTCGTCTTTGTGTGTAAACTCGAGCAGTCGACTGTAAGGGGGATCTCTGCATCTTTGTTAAATTAAATTAATAATTACATCTCTGGCACAGTAACACATTTTTTCCATCGCTGAGTGTCAGCCTTATATACAACAATTAATTAATGTAACCATTCCTCACTTATGGTATTGTGATTCCAGCTATTAAATTTCACTTACCGTTGATGTCGTTGTATTTATTTAACTATCAGATAATTAACTAAAATACTTGGTGTCGAATAATTTATTAATTTATAAACTTCTAACCCCCAAAACCGTTCTTTTAACATATGTTGCACCTGTCACTAGAAGTAGGCAAATAGTCGTGACATACCTGCTGAGCCTGGTACCAACTGCCGACGCTGAAGTTCCCAATTCCCGGGTGTAGCGTAACCATTCTCTATTATTTCTCTTTTACTCTTCCCCGTGGTTTGTTTAATTTTCTTTTCCTTCTTTCTTTATTTTTACGAAACCTCTCTTTTCCTAAATTGTAACGAGCCAGAGGCCGGGCAAGCTTTTCATTATTTTTTTTATTAAGAAAACCCGCGACAAGCTTACCTCAAATTTTAAAATATTGAAGGGGAAGAGGACTCACGGAACAGAACCGCACTGGGAAACTGTTTGAAAAGTGTGTAATGTGTACAAAACTTTAAATGGAAATAACTCACCAAAGACAAGAGAAAAAATTTTTAGAATTGTATCATGGTGCATGTAAGGTATCAAACTTTTTCTATCAGCAGACGTTTTACTAACTATTGGGGAGGTTGTCTGCAATTTTTTTACCAAATAACTTTGTTATTTCTGGGGATAATTTTAAAAAATTATCTGGAAGAAATGTAAGATCTTTTGCAAAAATTTTTTAACGAACTCATCTATGCTATTTACAAAAGGACTGTACCCGCCAAATTAATAATTAATAACTATTCATTTGTTGATCACGTTGGATGAGTTCAGCACAATTAAATCGATTTTTCAGAAAATAAAGTTTTTCTGGAATCAAATTTGTATTTCCGAACCTAATTATTTTGTTATTTTTCGTGATTTTAAATATTTTTATAAAAATTCGCTACCATAACGCACTTGCTACATCCAGACTTTTGTTATGTAATTTATTATAAAATCGGATAACTTTTAAACTAAAACTGGCAGAATGTTTTTTATATTATTTTTAAAAAATTTACTAGAACATTTCACTATTCACATAATGTGGCCTATATTTCAAAATAAAGTTTTTGAAAATAAAAAATATTGCAGACCTCAGTCATATATCAAGTAATATTTGTCCTTCTTTTCCGTTTTATAGCGCATAACAAAACCTAAAGTCGCATTCAAGGCAAAAATTATGCTTGCAAAAGGGATATAAAGAACACATTTGTTTTATGATTTGGAAGTTAAGTTCCTTTTTTAACGACACCATCCCATAAAATAAAAAATTCTTTACACACACACACACACACATATATATATATATATATATATATATATATATATATATATATATATATATATATATGTAGAGATGGTAAGCAACAAAATATCTTTACATTGTATGTAAAATTATACGCAAAATGTACATTATTAAGCTCGTAGTTTACTTCTTATACCGGGTGTTTCAAAAAACATCTGCCAAACTTTCACCCCATATTTTTTAATAAGAAGGAACGCAGAAAAGTTAATTTAACCATATGTTATCTGAGGCTTTGTTATAGAGATACATGGTGTTGAAAAAATTAATACAACCTTTGAAAAAACATCTAAACTAATCAAGCTGTTTCAAACAAATTCAATTGTATTGTTCCTTAAATATTGTACATTAGACAAGTGCCTAAAAAACACATTTTTATTTCGATTAAATAATCAATTAATTAAAGGGAAACTATAAAACAACGAGCCCACATGCTACAAAAAATAAATAAAATGGGCGTCATTACAAGCGCTAAGCCTTCTCTATAGGTTTCTTCTAACACTAACGCAAACTCTGCGATTCTTCCTTACTGTTAAAAAGGCTTATCTATTCTGCCTAATGTTCTTCACGAGTATTAACAGGGTTTTAATACCCAATTTCTTTTAGGTATCCCCAGAGGTAAAAATTTAATGGCTTAATGTCAGGTGGTCGCGCCGGCCAATTAACTGGTCCACCACGACCAATCAAGTGATCATCATTGGCTGCATTTAAATAGCCACCAGCATCAGCAGCAAAAAATGTGAAGGAGCTCCGTCGTGTAGAAACCACATCCTATTGTTCCTCATATTTAGAGGCAGCATATCGGGTAATTCGTCTTCTATGAAAGTTAAATATGATTCATGATCAAGGCTACTAGTTAATATAACGGGTACAATAATTTCGTTATCAATAATACCAACAAGCATTTATCGAAAACTGGTGTTGCGAATTGGCTATTCTTAGATAATGAAGATTTTCATCTGCGCACATATGTAAATTATTAAAATTAAAATTCATAGGTAATGCGTTTGCGAGTACAGGATGTCTTGTCCGTAAAACGTACGCGTCCTTAAAAACTTCGATCGCTTCTTAGTCTTCTTATATAGCTCAGGAGTCAAGAGGTGAACCTAGAGGAAGTGGTCAGGATGCGTGCGCTCGCTCAATGTTGGGCAATGGCGGCACCTGGAGACGACAGGAGGACCTGGGGTATGACGCCTAGCCTTTTTGGTTAGGCCCGAGGTGGCTCGCGTGCTGGACGGGCAAGGTTGGCTGCTGTACTTCGAGTTGGTGACTCTGAATGTAATAAGAGTTCCGACATGGAGTGCTGTCGCCTCCTCCCGTCCCGTGGCGGACACGCGGACGGGCACTGACCGGAAGGGGGCTCCACCCCGTCGGCGCCGCGACTAATTCGCGGGGCAGCGGCGGGTGTGCCCGATCAACCTCCAACATAGCCTGGATGCCACTGGGGAGCTGGCAAACTCCTCGCAGGCGGTCCAAGCGGCGTTGTGTTGATCCAAGAGCCTTATGTGTATAGGAAGCAAGTGAGAGGTCTTGGAGGGGTCGGCTTTAACATCCTAGTTGGTGGCGAAACAGAGGAAGAACAACCTAGGACCTGCATACTGGCGTCGAGGGATCTGGACATTATGTTGCTGCCGCAGCTCAGGTCTAGGGACGCCACAGCAGCTATCCTAGAATATAAGGTGAGTAATATTAGGCTTAAGGTTATGTTGTGAAGTCTTATGTTCCCTACGATCGGCGGGGGCTGCCTCCTTCGGAGGATTTGGTGCGTGCCGTCGATTTTGAGAGGGAATATAAGTTACAACTTATTATAGGCTGTGACGCCAATTCTCACCACAGACTGTGGGGCAGCATAAATACTAACCCACGCGGTGAGGCTCTACTAGAGTATTTGGCTGCAACAAACCTGAAGATATTAAACAGAGGTACAGCTCCGACGTTTGTCAATCGTATCCGGCAGGAGGTGATTGACATCACATTGGCGAGCAGAGGAATAACAGAGGATATATTTAGCTGGAGGATGATGGAACACATATCAATGTCTGATCATCGTATGATCAGCTTTGAATTGGATGTGGACCGTGAGGGTCCTCCCCCCAGGAGAAATCCAAGGAAGACCGACTGGGATGCCTACGTAACGGGTCTTGGTGGGTCGCCAAGGACGCCAACGGGAGAGTACTCTCTATAGAGGCATTATATAGCGAGGCCGAGGCCCTAGAAGGTAAAATAATGACAGCCTATGAGGCCGCGTCACCACTCAGGGGAGAGTCTTCCATCAAAGTCCGATGGTGGAACAGGGATCTCGCCGCACTACGCGAGCGGACTCGGAGGGCCTTAAACTGAGCCGTTCGAGGATCGGGTGAGGCGGCCTGGGACGAACTTAGAACTGCCAGAAGGGAGTTTAATAAGGAATTACGACGAAGTAAAGAACTGGCTGGCCAGAATTAGAATGAATAAACGTCTTACCACTACCTGTGTGAATGCGAGGCTTTTGGGAGTCTTTGGGCAAAATTGTTCGGTTCGAGGACTCTGCAGAGGAACCAGGTAAGTACCGTCCAATGGAAGACCATCATGGCCTTCATTTCGGTTTTCTTTGAGAAAAAAATTTGACCTCTGAAAATAACAAAGCTATGGTAACCGGTTTTGGTACCTAGGGTAACGTTATAAAAGGTAAACTGTATGTCAAAATCTAGATCTCTATGTTGTAAGAAAAAATAGTTATTTCCATTTTCTTTAATTGTTGGGCGAGTTCATTTCTATGAAAATTCACTACCATAACGCACTTGCTGCGTCCAGACTTCTAATTAATTAATTAATAATTTTCTGCGAATACTGGAGTTTGAGATATTTAAATAGTAGGATTATGACAATTCTTTGTTACATTTTTAAGAACTCTATACTCAAGGTTATTTTTTCCACTTTTAATATTTAGTAATTATTGCTTGCTTCTATATGAAAGAATTTTACTTAAAAATATTTACGTTCTAAATTTGTTTTTTGAAGAAGCTTGATTAGGCATGTTCTAATTTAAAATCGTCCTTTTATGAATTAAGTCTTATGACCAAAGACTAAAGAGAACTTAGCTAATTTTAACGCCTATCAAAGAAAGAAAAAATAAAAGATGAGAAACATCTGAATAAAGGAAAAGTTAACTGGCAGATATGAATAATTTATAATATAACCTACCATGTGGCAGTTTTTCCCTCTTGCAGCGTTACAGAATTTATTACGCCACTTTAACCAAACAGCTTGTGATAACTTTATGGGAGCGCGAAGTTTTGTCACTTAGTGTTTGTTTTTTAGGTGGCCATTTAATAAAAGAGAAATACAGGTTTCGTAAAAAAATAAAAATCAATAATTAAATATAACTAAATAAATCTTATTTTTAACCTAATAAAATAGTGTGAATCTTTGCTTGACTTCTCAGACCCATAATGTTTAAGTAAACATAAAAACCTCTTAGCAAAACTTCAAACAATATATATTATTATGCTCAGGGGAGTTTTATCTCGGCTAACTAGGAGGCTGATTGATAGGTGTAAAAATATATCTGGCAAAGCTACTGAAGATAATTCTGCATATGCTGGTGAAGATGTTCAGTCATTTTCCTTAGACCCACTAATTCAAGTGAAGTATACAATGCATTATGTCCGTAGAGAATATAACAACAATGAATTTCGATGGAATACCGGAGTCTTTTAAAGTATTGAGTAGCAGTACTTGCGGGTCCTATATCCAATCTGGTTGAAACAGTGTTTGAGACGGGACAGTAGCCAGCAAATTTAAAAAAGTTTATTGTTGTCTTAGTGCATAAAGGTGGTTTAATAATTGATTTGGAAAATTGTAGACCTATTTCGCTGTCTTTGAATGTTGCAAAGATAGTAGATAAGGTATTAGCAACTAAAATTTATGACTTTAGAAAAATGTTTAATTGTTAATGAATATCAAAATGCCTATATAAAGAGTAGATCAACAATCGCGTCCATATATCAGAGATATTTTGAATGGCATCAATTTAAGAGAACATGTTGCTGGAATTTTCGTAGCGAATGATCTGGCAAGGCTTGGTTCCCGGCGGCCGTTATGTGGCCCGGAGCCTGCGATAGGCATATGTAGGAAGACGGTCTCGCCTTAGACAGGTGGACTGAGGAGGTCATGGAGAGGCACTGGGGGTCGGTTGGTGGCTGCAGGCAGGCGAGGGACTTCGTGGAGGGGCCGGACAGAGATAAAACTGTCTGGCTACTCGGTAGGAGTCGACCTACGCTTCGCCGCATCCTTGGGGTGCTGACAGGCCACTGCGCCCTTAGAAGACAGCTCACATTGATAGGCGTAGAGAGGGATCACCTTTGCCAGGAATGCGGCGAGGATGGAGAAACGTCTTACCACTACCTGTGTGAATGCGACGCGTTTGTGAGTCTTCGAACAGAATTGTTCGGTTCCAGGACACTGAATAGGAATCAGGTAAGTACTGTCCAATTGAAAACCGTCATGGCCTTCATTTCGAGGTCAAGGCGTTTTGGCGACGGAACCGAGGAAGTCTAGAGCATGGTTGCTGCGTTGCTGGGGTTGGCAAAAAGGGTCCATTGTGGCGTACTTGCTTGATGTTAGCCTCCCCACCACTGCTACTACTAATACTACTACCCACAAACAATTTGAAGCGTTCCTTTGTCGGGTAATAAGTGGATACCGAATTTGAAGATGATATCTCAATTCGTTCGAAACTTATTTGACAAACAGGCGTACATGCCGACAGACCGGCAGACCGTCCCACAGACAGACTGACGGACAACAAAATTTTCATTCCAAAGTCAAGTGTTCTATGTGTTTTGAGACTTTTACGCCGTTTTATCAAAAAAAAAATCGAAATTTTTGACAACAATATTCGACCCCCACACATTTAACTCCTAACTTACTTTCAGCACACAATACCAGATGTTTGATGCAATTAAAAGTTTTCTAATAAATACACCCTAAAGCGTTATATTACTAGAGTTTTAACGTAAAATTCTCAATTTTCACCAAATCACCCCCATTCATCCCCTACCCCCTAAAGCGATTTTCCCCAAAAACAATCCGAACCGTTCGTTTGTCGAGTGTTTACTATATACCAAATTTGAATACGATATTTGGACTCGTTCTAAAATTATCATGGCTACAGACAGACATACAGACCGACTGACCAACAGAGCGACAGACCGACAGATAAAAAAATAGTCGTTCCCAAATCATGTTTTCTATACGTTTGGATATTTTTATTTAATTTTTACGACGTTTAAGCGATAAAAATTTTTTGAAATTTTTGTCGCCGATGCGATACTTCCACAAGTTGTGACAAGTGTGTATACAAAACGTCTGTCAATATAGGATATCAATTTCCTGTTGGTTTTGAAATTTTCCTTTCTTTAATAAATGTGCTATTTTGTGCTAAATTGGACTGACTGTACATTATTACTTTGGGGCACATGCAGATACAGCTCCTATAGGCAGCATATAGTGACTTCTATTTCTCCTGCCTGACTATGCTGTCAAAGAGCTAAACCGGTTACAGAGAAGATAATAAACCTTTGTGAAGCCAGAAAAATAGCCTCTACGTCTGTATTTACTATGGAGCGGTTTTGCCAGAACAACGACAATTATTGATGGATCCTATTTTTTTTAGACATAATTAGCCTGATGGCCAGCTACATTGAGACGGCTTTTGTACAATGCTAACCAACAGCCAGGAAAATAAAGAAAATTACTCAGTGTTAATTATATAGTTAGTTAGTGCCAAAATTTACATTACAGTTTAATTTATTTCGTGGGAAATTAAAGTTAAAATAAACAAAATAAACATGTGTTTGATATAAGATTATGTAAAACCCACTGTGTTAAAATAAATATTTCATTAAGATGAGTTTAAATTTAAAACATGTTTAATACATAAAGGTCAAATTCATCGCTCAATGCATTTCCTGTAGTAGGCGGTTTTGTTTATATTTTTGAATTAAATTCAGCTCTACGTCTTTTTATACAGGCTGATCCAGAAGTAAGTGGTGGATATACAATTAAAAAGGTTTACCGACCGTCGATACCTGCAATGCTTAGCATAATGTATGTGACTGTAGTCGCTGTCTACAAGAAGATGGTAGCAATACAATGAGGAAAATGGGTTTGGAAAACAGACAGACATCAAACTGTCTGGTTGACATACACTTCACAGATAAACATATAATGTCTTCTACATAGTCAAATATAAAATTCCTTAGCATTACATTTCTGAACTCTGAACGGCCTCCCCAAAATTCATAAAGAGGGCTGCCCCATCCGCCCGGTGGTATCTTTTGTTGATTGCATCTCTTACAAGTTGTCGAGATACCTTTCTACCCTCTTGATGTCGGAGTTGACTTTCCAGTCACCTTACTCTGTTAAGAATTCTTCAGAACTGATAGAGAGACTCAGTAACGTAGAACTGAGAGATAATTCTTTGTTAGTATCGTTTGATGTCTCTAATCTTTTCACCAGTGTCCCAGTGAATTAGACTCTCCTACTCTTGAAGAGTTTACTCACCTCTTCCTCATTCGGTATTGAATTCCAGAGGGCTCTCCATCCTTTGGTCAAGGTCTGCTTGACTCAGAATTTCTTCTCGTTTGATGACAAAATTTTGGTCCAAAAAAATGGTCTCCCCATGGGCAACCCATTGTCACCCTTCTTCGCAGAGGTGTTCATGAGTTTCTTTGAAAGGGAACTGGTTTTCAAAGACTATAACCCCCAGTTAAGTTATGTTTATTCCTGGTCACATGTTGATGACATCTTGGTGGTTTGGTCTGGCACCGTAGAGCAGCTTCACTTGTTCCAGGGTGGGCTCAATGCCCTGCACCTCAACATCGATTTCACGATGGAGTTGGAAGCGGAGTCGTCCATAAGCTTCCTCGACCTGAAGATGAAGAGGTCCAACCACAGCATTTTGTTTGATATTTATAGAAAACCCACTTAGACAGACCACCTCATTCCATTCAAGTCGTGCCATCGCATGTCGCACAAGATGGCCTCTCTCAGATTTTTGGTTGACAGATTGTTCAGAATCCCACTGTCGAGGATTGACTTCATCAGAGAATTAAACCTCATCAAACAACTCGCAGTCGACAACGAGTACCCATTCAACATAGTCGATAAGTTTGTCAACAGAATGAGCCGTCAGCTCTTGATAGAAGCGAGCACCAGCTTACCCCTCGCTCAACCTGAGAGGATATCGTAATTCCCGTTCACTTATTGTGGTCCCGTTTCCAATGCCGTTGTCAAGGCTCTCAAATGTGACAATGTCAGGTTTTCATTTAAGCCTTTGAACACTGTCAACAATTTATTCATTCGCAACAAGGATAGCATCCCAGACCTGAAGAAGTCGGGTGTTTATTGCTTAAAATGTGGTACCCCCGGTTGTAAAGCTGCCTACATAGGAAGAACCGGTAGATCTTTGGGCACCAGAGTCACGGAGCACCTTAGGAGTAGAAACCAGCTCAACAATGACACGTCAGTATTTGTTTGCCATTTCAGGGAGAGCTGCCACTGCTTCAACAAAAATGCAGATGCTAAAATCTTGCCCCCTTCAAGCTTTGGCGTAGAACAATTCGTCTTAACTAACTACTTAACTAATTTTCCTTCATTCTATAGCCAATTGGTGTAATAGTGCTGTTGAACTCTATGGTTTTCTACATGACCATGAACATTATGTTTTGAAGATGGCTGCTCTATGACTCCCCTTCCATTCCTTGCTCTTTTGTCATTGACATTTTGCTTCTGACACTTCTTTCGCACCTGTGCCGGTGAACCTGCCCGTTTCAAGTTCACATGATGGCCGCTCTTCATCATGGCTGTCAATAATCGCCGATCTTTTCCATTGATTTTTGTTCTCGAAGACAATTTTCTGGCATTATGCAGATGTAGTGTTGCATGCCCCCCGGCACAATGGATGAAGTTGTGACCTGTTGAACCTTCCTGTACAGTTTCGAGTTGAATTTTTTGAGAATTGTTCAAGTGAGTATGGCTCTTTTTGTTTCACTTAATGTTTCACAGTTTTCTTTGCCCTAATGGTTCTCGTCGGGTTTTCTCACTTGACTTTGCCTACCTATTGTGTTGTTTAACCTGTCAGTTTCGCTCATTGGCTTTGCTTTTTGCTTCTACAATAGACTTGTTTACTTAGTGTTCAAATATCAATTATTGGACTTTGGCAGTTTTGTAACTTTCAGTGCTTTTCAGTTGCTTGATGCTTTTAACTTTGTTAACGTAGTTGCATGTTTAACTTAACATTTTTTAACTGTTGTTACTGTATCTGTAGTTTTTTAGATTTTAACTTGACTGTTGGTCGATATTTTACTGTGTGACTTGTGACTTTAACCTTTGACTTTTCTGTGACGATCACCTTGTCATCATTGTGCTCTGACATGCACAATTGCCTACCGGAAAAACTAATGTTTTTATGACAGACCTATCTTGTTATGTTTGTAGATTTATCCCCTGAAGATGACCTCTTTGCGGGTCGAAACGCGTCGGGAGTAAGAGAAATCTGAAATAAATTTTGGTGTCTGAATGAGAAGCCGTTTCATTCAACGTTTAATCCTTAGCATTGTCCGTCCTTTTCTAGTCGACAAAGATGGCTACATTTTAAAAGATCGTCGACTTACCTGTGTGTTGTGTTTCCGTGGTAACGGTAAACAGAGCAAGGGGAAAGTATAAGCATCAGAACATCACAATTTAGCTAAATCTACATTGGTCAAAACGTCAAATTCAAAGGTTATACTGTGTGTTGAATTAAGCAGCTAATATTCATATTTTACCACAATTATCCCCCTCCTCTGTAGTGTAGTGCCTAAAAAAACTGATGCAGCTGTAGTGAAAACCATAAGTATTCAAAATACACTAGATAAGTGATTAAAGCACACTTACGTAGCAAAAAACAGGAATCAGTATTTAAACAACCCAACCTCTAGCCTACTCAGGTAGTCTCAAACCAAGTCACGAACAAAGTGGCGTAAGGTCGCATATTTCCTCCCCAGTGAGAAAACCTCACCAAATCTAACACCCGAGAAAGTAAACTCCAGGTTTCTTTCTGAAAGAGCCAACGGCCTAAAACGTTAATTATTGTGGTCGACGAAGAAACAGAACCAGACTTTCAAGATACCAGCCTCGAATACAATAGGCTATTATTGCCACTTACGAAACAATAGACAGAAGATCAACAAATGAAGCAATCTTGTGAATAGACGAGGAAGGCTGATCCACCTCGACTATCAACAAACAGCGGAAAAAACTGTTTCTGAAAAACACACCTGCAAACAAGTAAGAAATAAACAACCAACACCTCGCGCAGAAAATTTAAAAGGACTAATGACCAAGGCAAGACGTTATCGTTCACTTCTTGTCACCGCTAAGTCTGAGTAACTTCGTGCTACGTTTCTTATATCACACTTTTATTGATATTATTATTTCATTATTTTGTGACTTATATTATAAATGTTTAGTTGTTATGAGTGTATTTTGTAAAAGTCAGATAAATAGTTTTTAATAAGTGTTTCGTGTTAACCGAAAAGCTAACTAGCGGTCCACTACTTTCAACAACAACAAAAAAAAATTTATCACAAGCAAACTAAAATTTTTAATTATGCGTTCATTTGAATTATTTCTACAAGTCTAGGAGTTTCCGGCAAATGAACATTTATTTCTACTTCAGAGACTTTCTTAAATAGTGTTTTATTATGGCTCTTGAAATTCCTGCTGAGTTGAATTTAGTTTGCAGTATAACTTATAAATGTAATGATTATTTCCGGCTAACCAGCTGAAACCTCCTTAGTTAGTGAAATGAGCTTTCCGTGAATGCAATGTTTTAATCAAGCAAAGGTGAATGTTGAATTTTACGATGTCTTTCAAGTTTGAATTATTTAATTTAACGCTCTGGCAACTTCGTCTTCTATAATTCATCTGCTTGAAAGCTTTACAGTCGGTATAACTCTTTAAATTTATAACAACTTTAAATTAACAACTCGATAGTAGAAAAAGTTCGGGACGCAGCAAATGCGTTATGGTAGTGAATTTTTATTAAATGCTTCAAATTTGAATAACTTAATTTTCTATAAATTTAGAACGTTTAATTTTGGTATGTGGTAAGGTCTTCCCTAAGGAAAGGTATCCACCAAATTTCCTTAAAATAACTTTGTAATGTTCGTAGAAAAAAAAGTTTTAAAGAAAATTTAAAATTTGAATAACTAAATTTTCTATAAACTTAGAAAGTTGAATTTTAGTACGTAGTAAGACCTTTCTTAAGGAAATATATTTATTAAATTTTATTAAAACAGCTTTGTAATTTTAGGAGAAAAAACTTTTTTTGAAAGAAAACTCAAAATTTTTCCAGAAAACCCCGTCTGATTTTCCTGGATAAAAAACTCGTTCAAGCTATTATTAAAAGAAAGGCACTTGCCGAGTTTCATTGAAATCGGTTGATTATTTTTTGAGTTATCAGATGGATACATACATACATATATAAATATATATATATATATATATATATATATATATATATATATATATATATATATATATATATATATATATATATATATATAAACATATAAAAATAGAAACTCACCCCGGATATGGGTTCTAGGGGTCCTAGTTCGCGCTCATTTGAAAAAAATTTTGCAAAGCCTCACCATCGATACCTCTCTATTAGTGAAATTTTTTAAATAAAAATTCACTAAAAAGGTCGCGTACAGCAAATGTGTTACGGTTGTGAATTTTCATAAGAATTCACATCAACAAATTATTATTTATTTAATAATTAATTTAAAGTCTCACGCCGCAGGCGCGTTATGGTAGTGAATTTACATTAAAATATTTTTAATAGCAAATATGTCATTTTCATTGAGAACAGGTATCCAATTTGGTTACCAGTATAACCTATATAGTGGAAGCAATGTAACATATTTCCTCAAAATAATTTTTTGTACACAAATTTGCCGAAAATAAACTTAAAATGTTCCCAAAAAAAACTGGTCCGATTTTCCTGATCAACGAACTTCTTTAAGCTATTTACCACCTACCAAATTATTCACAAAAATCTTTTCGACAAAACTTGCCGAAAAAATTTTTTCATGAAAATTTGAAATCATTTTTTTCACAAAAATCCGAAACATTTTTTTTTACAATAAGTTATTAAATATTTACTATTGACTACCAACGTTTCACAAAAAATTTACAAACAATGATTTCTACGGAAGCGCAAAAAAATAATATGCGCGCCCTCGATTTGTTCACGAATAATATAAACGAAAACCTCTCTGAACGTGTCATTTTTATGTAACTCTGCTATATATTGGTAAAAACGCCGTATTATAATTTTTTAAGCCAAAAATTTGAAACAATTAATAGCTCGAAAACGATGAACGCTATCAATTTTGTTTACAAACATGCATTATAATTCGATGGAAAATGCAAAAATATAATAATATAATAAGAGGTGTTCGATTTAAAACAAGAAAATGTGTATCACCAACGACTTATGGGCCATCCTGTGATTGTCTAAATAATTTTATAAGATGTAGCTCAAGCCACCCTATAATTAGCGTATACAATTTTTTTAGTAAAGGCAATATTGAGATTTACCGTATAAATGGGTCACCCTGTATATAAACAGATAAAAACTAACAGTGGATGTGGGTTTTAGGGGTCCTAGTTTGCGCTCATTTGAAGAAATCTTTTCAGAATCCAAAAGTCTTGGTCTCCTACTTAGGACATTTTTTCTACGAAAATTTGCTAAAAATTATGAAGTATTAAACCATACTAGTGAACCTGCGCAGTGGTCAAAATTCGACCGTAAATATTAAATTTTTATGTTCACGTATTAATTAATGGTCAGCTCAGAACGAGTGAATCCCTTGGTCTAATTAAAACCAAGCATTACTTAATCTATTTGTAACACATATTGTACATACAGTTTATTTTTCCGCATCCTTTCTGCATATGAACTTTAACTATACTAAATCTCACACTCATCGGCGCGCGCTTTTTTTTTCACTCTATAATTAAAACTACTGCGAAAGCATCAAAGAAAGCTTCTATTTAAAATGAATTTGCTAGAAACAAATTATTAAAATGAAGAACAGTGACGGTTGAAGCTCAAACTTAAAGGTTTGTAAAACACACTCCTTGCGACATCTTCTCGACATAACCCGTATTCGTTTCAGGTTATTGGCCTACAAGTTTCCAATTTTGACGTTTCAGATCGCGATTTTCACGTTTGAGAGGAAGAACTATAAAATTTGGAAAGTAATTTTTCTGGCATTTCTCGACTTTTTTGTTCCAACAAACTGAATATTTGTCTGTAATATACAACCGATTTTGTAATCCACGAAACATATTTCCGTTTTTGTGCGTTTCTCTGGTCATCAGTGGCACCCAAAAAAAATTTTCTTTAAATGCCTATAACTTTTTGGTGAATTTTTATTTTAACCTCGTCCGATTTTCCTGGCTAACGAACTCATCCAAGCCATTAATAAAAGAAAGGCAGTTGCCGAGTTTCATTGAAATCGGTTAATTATTTTAACTGAAAAAATAAATAACCGATTTCAATGAAACTCGGCAACTGCCTTTCTTTTATTAATGGCTTGGATGAGTTCGTTAGCCAGGAAAATCGGACGAGGTTTTCCGGAAAAATTTTGAGTTTTCTTTCAAAAAAAAATTTTTTCTCCGAAAATAACAAAGTTGCTTTCACGAAATTTACTATATATATATATTGCCTTGGGAGAGACCTTACTACGTACCAAAAATCAACTTTCTAAGTGTATAGAAAATTGAGTTATTTTAATTTTAAATTTTCTTTTGAAAAAAAAATTTTTCTTCGAAAATTACAAAGTTATTTTAATGAAATTTGGTGGATATTTTTCCCTAAGAAAGACCTTACCACATACTAAAATTAAACTTTCTAAGTTTATAGAAAATTGAGTTATTCAAATTTGAAGCATTTAACAAAAATTCACTACCATAACGCACTTGCTCCGTCCCGAGATTTTTTTTTTTTGTATTTTAACTTACAGATCTAAGTTTTAGTATATAGTTGACTTTTTATGATGGAAACCTGCCTACCAAATTTGGTTACCATAAGATTGTTATTTCCGGACATATAAACATTTTTCGAAAGAAAGCACAACATTTTCCGGGAAAACCTTTTTGTGGCTAATAAACTTATCCAAGCCATTTGCAAATGGAAGGTACACATTAAATTTGATTGAAATATGCGCATTATTTTTTAAGTTATCGGTGTGCTATATATATATATATATATATATATATATATATATATATATATATATATATATATATATATATATATATATATATATATATATATATATATATATATATATATATATATATATAGACTGATCACTTATGTGGGTTCTAGTGGTCCTAGTTTACGCTCATTTAAAGAATTTGTTTTAAATTCAAAAGTCGCCATCTCCTCATTAGTGAATTTTTTTAAGAAAATTCACTAAAATTGAAAGATATAATAATAAAGATTTGTGAAGAATAAGTAAATACAAATATATGACGATATGTAAAAAATTCTTAGGTTATTAAATCTGTCGACTTGGAGCTGAAGCAATGTAACCATACATTATCCAGGATATTACGTCTTAGCTTATTGTCTTTTTTTTGGTACAAAATGTAATATTAATTTCTTGGCATCTTTCCGTACCTTATTCCAGAACATTTTTTTGCTTTACAATGAACTTAATCGTTTTTAACATACAATTTTTTAAACGTGTCCATACAAAAAAACTGTGAATGTTTAGAACTCAATTTTCTATCAAGCCAGAAAGTTATTAAAATTTAGTGTATGTATATATAACAAATATATACCCTACTGTAGTTTCTTTAAACGAAATTTAAGTAGCTCTCGAATTATAAACGTGGAAGGTATTTACACGCGTTATTCGCTTCTATGATTTTGTTTTAGCCAACCAAATCAAACGGTTTCCTCAAAAAAAGTGTTTTAAACAAATTTGTATCTATAAAGCTTATTAGTTTATTTTATATAAAATTTAGTATCCATGTTGCTTTTACAAGGCTTTATTAAGTATTAAAATTCAAGGATTCTGCGTTAATGGAATCTTCTGTTATTAGGATTTGAATATTTTTATAAAAATTCACCAACATAACGCACTTGCTGCATCTAGACTTTTTAAAACGCTTTACTATTTGACTAGCATGTTTTTAACAATTATTTATAATGAGAATTCGCCACACTAACACACTGGCCGAGTCCAGAGTTTTTTTAGCTGATAATTATTATTATTATAGAGGGGTGGTACACTTCTGAGACCCTGCGCCGTGGCGGCGCTGGCCTATTATGTCCCCAGAATTCACCCTACTCTAGGATGCCCGTTTTGACAAAATCCAGTACTGTCCTGTAATGAGCAGTCTTTAGAGTTTCTAAGTTTATCTTTTCGTTCCCTAGTAACTTGCGTGTTTCTATAAATGCCTCGCAGTGTAACATTATATGTAGTGGAGTTTCCTCCTCATCTTCACATCCTCTGCACTTTGACTCTGATTCCATTCCCAATGTACAGAGGTGTTTCTTCATATGACAGTGACCCGTCATCAGTTCTATTAATAGCTTTAGTTCTTTTCTGCTCAGCTTGAGTAGATCTTATGCTGTTTGTCTGTATGGTTCTGGCCCGTTTATAGGCCTTGCTCGCCCTTCTTTTTAAGCTGGTGTAATACCTCGTTGCCCTTTATATTGGCGTGCGCAGATACCCGGATTATCCTGACAATATTTGGTGGATGTGTTGGTTTGATTTGAATAAAATTAATAGACTTTTCTTGCCTTAAGTGGACTGTATTTTAAATTAAATTACACAGCATGACATTACAAACAAGGCGGCACGGCCGTTCATTTCATACACACCTTTCAGGCGCCTTCTCGCGCATCTCTTTGAATCGACGCATTAACAGTCTAGAATCTGCTCATGCCCTGGCAGATTGCTTCTTATCCGCATTCAGCGAAATTTGAACATAGGAATAAATTGTTATTTTAAATGCACAATGCCTATATGACGTAACAATATTGCTTGCCGCCATCTGGCTGATGTTGCGGATGCAGTCAACTACTGGATTTGACCGCGATTCCTGTGCCCCCAACGCCTTTAGGACAGATTGGTTATCGGTAGCTATGAATATTCTCTTGCCTCTGGAATTCCTTTCGAGTAGCATTTGTGCACATATCATTATGGCCAATGTTTTTGCCTGGAAAAGGGTTGCATACTGAGCCAGGCTGTCAGCTATCCTGCATCCCGGTCTCGTATTTACATATATAACGCCTCCTGCTCCATCTGCTATTTTGCCTCCAGCGAAATAGACAGTCCCACTGGGCTTTGGGCTGTTCCCATCTATCCAGTCTCCCCGAGTTGGGATAATTATCTCGCACAGTATAGTTGTGCGATAGGTTTTCTTTACCCTGTCTAAGGTCATACTCAAAGTGTGATTATCATCTATTGTTTTTCGGAGGTTTCTGTGACCATCCCGATAATTTTAGCTGATAAAATAATGTATTTTTCCAAGTTAAATTGACAATAACTTCATTTTTGCAAACATATAGACAAATTAAATAAGGACACAAATTTAAGAACTTATAAAACACATGTCCTGCAATATTTAGGTTTTCAGAAGCCGTATTATGTCTTAAAATTTTGTTTAGAAATTACTTGATTACCTTTGTTACGTATCCAAAAATAATTAACTATGCAAAATTTTAACTGACGATACTACATATTACATACATGGTCCAACAGTGCGTTCATGTTCAGTACCTCTTTTGTTATTCAATATTAAAAAATTTTGAACACAAGTTGCAGGTACTAACGTTAGCTACGAACTAAAATTATTTTTGCATATACAGGGTGTTGCATAAGTTAGATACAACCCAAACTTTACTTTTTTTAAATAGTACACTCTGCATACTGTTTAATTTTTTAATTCCTCTTATTTTGCCGATTTATCCAGTTGGAGTCTATACAAAGTCATTAAAAATTTATGGTCACTTTTCTAAAAGATCAGAGGCACATTTGATGGTCTGTATCTTCATTAATATGTCAGCATGCAACACTTTATCATGCCAAAAATCCGAAAAAGTGTTCTTCCTTGAACTTCCATCAATACAGAAAGAATTCCTTGAAAACAGTATACAGGGTGACTAGAAACACTGTAGTCGAGTTTTCTTGGAAAATTCAAATGGAATAGGCTGTATATTATAATCAATTTTAATACATCAACAAATGTTATAGGCGGTTAGATAAATACCAGTTCATTTAACTTATTTTATGATAAGTCTCAGCTTATGTGGTGAAGCAGTTTAGGTACTTGGGTGTGGTGTTTTCTTCTTCATGTTGCTTTCACTGTATGTCACAAAACCTTGGTATCTAAGTGCTTACAATCTAGTGGTACAGTGATTGCTATTATTGTCAGATCGAAAATACTTCTTAGAGTGATAAAGTTAAGCCCTATCAATTTACAGTAAATTTTCCCCTCAGGGCTTGTCCGCGTCTTTGCCGCCCCGATAGCACCCCAGCCTTTGGCTTATTGTGCATGCCCTTTGCCTTTTCTACTCCACCCATTCCAAAATCACTGTGCCTTAAACTAGTCTGCTCAGCAATTTTTAGGGTGACCGTAGATCAATTGTCTTTTGCGATCCAGAGCTTTACACTCGCACAAGATGTACTGGGCTGATTCCTCCCCCGCGCCGCAGTTTCCATGCCAGGTCCCCCTCCAACCGCCCCATTTTATGCAGGTGTTTCTTGACGGCCATGAGTCCTGTTATGTTTCTGAGCTGTCATCTGCTAAGATTTAGCAGCTCTCCAGCCCTCTTTGAACTGGGTTCCTCAATTACTGACTTCCCATATCTGAGCCCAGTACACCTTGTGTTCGCTTCTGATCCAGGACTTAATAGCTCCCCTGGCACGCCCTATGTCACGCCCAGAACCGTTTATGGTCCCATATATGGTTCTGCTGACCCTGTCAGCTCCTTCATTGCTTTTGACCCCCGAGTGACCCGGCACCCGGACGAGGAAGACCTCGTTCTGCACAGACAGGTCGCTCGCCTCGTCTCGGCATTCACTTACCAGTCTGGAATTTACCCGTCTGCTACTTAAGGCCTAAAGGGCTGCCTGCCTGCCTGTGTCTATGGGGATCCGCTTATTGGTGTAGCCCCTCCTCTTGTTGTCCCGCACACAGTGCAGGATGGCGTACATTTCGGCCTAAAAGACCGTTGCATGGGCTCCGAGGGAAATACTATGACTTACCCTTGGGTCTTCCGAATAAACACCTGCCCCCGTCCCACGCTCCCCGCCGGATCCGTCCGTAAACCAGACGAGCGCGTCCCGTAGTAAGCCGCGCGTCTCCTCCTTTCATGCCTCGCGGTCGGGGATTTCCCCTATAAAATTGTTTTTCCTGCAGAATCGCAGCCTCGCGAAGTCTGGCCTCATTTGTGTGCTGTTGGGGTTAAAGTCATGGCCCCTGTGATGCCCAGGCAACCCATCTTTTGGATCTTGCCTGATTTTCGTTTGGCACTGGATTTTGTCACTTTAGGCCACCAGACCAGTGCCGCGTATGTTAACGATGGTTTGACTACCCTTGTGTACAGACAATGGGCTATACTAGGTCTTAGTCCTCGCGTTTTCCATTTAACCGCCTAGTGACGCCTAGGGCCATAACTACCTTACGCAGTATTTTTTCAACGTGACCATTCCAGGTTAGCTTAGAGTCCAATACGACCCCAAGATATTTTACCTCCCTGGCCATTAGGATGTTTCTACCGTATAGAGTAAGAGTTCTGTGGTTCTCTTACTTCCTCCTCCTCGTAAACGGTATGGCGGTTGCTTTCCCGGGACTCACCCTGAACTCTTCGCCAACCGCCCACCTTTCCACCACTTTTAGTACTGTCTATATGCGCTATATGTGTAACCTTTCCTCGGACAATGATGACAATGTCGTCCGCATAGCCCTGTACCTCGTACCTGCCTCCCGAGAGCCTTATGCCATCAAATCCCGCCGATTTAAGTGGCTTGAAGCTGTTAATGTCCCATCTGATTTTGCTCCAAGTAACCACCTCTTTAGCGACTGTCCAGTCTACACTAGATGCCCGCCTGTACGGCCCCTCTATTTCTGAGTGTTCTCAGAGTGTTCCCATTCAGACATCCCCAATTGACAGTACTGGGCGTAGTGCAAAATTGTTGTGCAATTTGGGCACTTAGGTATCTAGAAGGTATTGAACGAATTCAGGTAAGATTTTTTAAATCCCTGCTTTCGCTTCCGCTTAACACTCCCGTTTACATGGTGAGACTGGAGACAGGAACTATCAGCCTAGCTTTGATGGTATTTCAAAGTTGCTCAACTTGCCTGGAGAAACTGTGGAGTATGGACGCTCATAGATATTCACATGTTTGCTTCAAAAGACTATGTGCATATCAGGGGGCTGGTCCCAAATATATCTGGGCTTCACAATTTCAAAAGTTGTGTGAATTGTTTGGTGCAAGTCTGCAGTGGGAATCGCTCTCTGCTTCATCACTGCGTCTAAAAAAGTTAAAGTTGATGGGAGATTTTGAGATTTGGTTGCTTCATGGAGATGTGGGGCGTTTAAGTACTTCTAGATATTCGCAATTTTATAGTAGCTTTGGTGTAGCTCGTGAACTGGTTGGTTATCTTAGCTTTGCCGTGCCATGATAAGGATAATTGCTCAAATTCGCCAGTCCAATAAATCTCGTATAGAATTTACTTACAAAGGTCTATGGTACTTTATAGAAACAAAGGTACTATGTTCAGTGTGCAACAGACAGTAAAGTGAAACAATCGAACATCTATTATTTGAGTGCCGTATGTGCGACTCACTTCGGTATTTATTAAAAGTCTCAAAAACTTAGGCGGCTTGGTACTGGGCTCGATGACATGGATATTGCATGTCCGAAAAGTGGAACCTATTTTGTAGTTAACCTTTTGAAGCTGAGATCTTTATTAAGGAACGAATAACTGTACAGATTATTTGTATTATTCTGTAGGTTATATAACGGTGAAGTTTTTAATTTTTTTAGAATTGTATTTTTTTCAACAACACACCAGGAGGGCTTCCAGCGTAACTACTATCATACCGTGGGTGTCGACGAGGAGGAAAGGGGCAATTTGTTAATTCTGGACTTGAAGGTTTGGAGGTTCGGAGGAGAAGGAAAAACATGTGCCGGCAAGGAATTCCACAACTTGGAAGTCCTCGGGACAAAAGAGCGGGCATAGCAGGATGTTCTATGTCTGGTGACCTGGACAGTAAAAGGGTGCATTCGCTCTGTTCTCCTGGTAGATCTGTTAGGGGCAGCAGGTGGAGGAACTATGGACGAAAGCTCCTCTGAGCACTGCCCGTGCAGATATCTATTAAAGAGATAGAGAGAGAGGACACCAACAGCACGTCGGTCGGCAAGGGATGGCAGCCTTTGGGTGAGGGTAGGGTCACCAATGAGACGTATAGCTCTCTTCTGGATGGAGTCCAGGATAGCGAGTGTTGAAGCGGCAGCAGCACCCCAGGTGTGGGAGCAGTATTCGAGGTTTGGCCTTATTTGTGAAGTATATAAGGTATAGAGATTAGCTGGCGAAAAGTATTTGCGAGCCCGGAAGAGAAAACCTAATTTCTTAGCAGCCGCTTCTGCAATTGATGTGACATGTTGGTGCCAATTAAGATTTCGATCCACAGAAATGCCAACAAGTGAAAAGGACTCATTACTTTGAATAACTTGGTTGTTCATTGTGATGGTTCTAGGGCTGGTGTATCTTTTATGAGAAAGAAAACAAGACTGTGATTTGGTGGGGTTGAATGTAGAAGATTTCTACTTCCCCAGTCTAATATTTTTTGCAGATACACGGAGACATAACCTTTTATGTGTCTGCTTAGGCTTAGAATATTGTATATTTGAGTGGAGGGTGCTGTCGTCCGCGTAACCGTGAACTGGGTTGGATGTGCTAGAGAGGAGGTCATTGATGTGAAGAAGAAACAAAGTATGGGCTAAAGCTGAACCTTGAGGAACTCCTGCATTAATTGGATCTAGTTTAGAGGAATGGCCATCCACAACAACAGAAATGCTCCGGTTGGAGAGGAAGTTTGTTGTCCAGGTACGTAATTTTGGTGGTAGGCCATAGGCCGGTAGTTTATTAAGCAGCGCTGCATTGCAGACCTTGTCGAAGGCTTTGGTAATGTCTGGAGCCACAATCTGAGATTCACCGTGTAGTTCCATAGACTTGTTCCAAGAATGGGTGACAAAAGAAAGGAGGTCGGCAGTTGATCTGCGCTGACGGAATCCATACTGCCTGTCGTGGATTAAACTGTGTTTTTAAAGAAATTTTAGTAATTCGGTGTTTATATACTTTTTCATCACTTTAGAGATGACTGAAATGAAAGAAATAGGCCTGTAGTTGCTAGGAAGCGCTTTGGATCCTTTTTTGGGGGACGGGTTGTACTCGAGCAGTTTTCCAGTTACTAGTGAATATGCCTCTATTGTAAGATGTCTGAAACAGACGAGTCAGGACAGGAGCAAGTTCTGGTGCGCATTTTTTGATAACAATTGCTGGGATCTCGTCAAGACCAGAGGCTTTCCTGGTATTAAGAGAAGAGAGCATCTTTCGTACCTTTTTACTTTTGAAAATGATCTCCGTCATTTTATTCGCGACATTGGGGACTGTTGGTGGTTGAACATTTGGAGGTGGGTTGAGAGTAGAATTGCCGGCGAACAACGAGCCAAAAAGTTCAGCCTTGCCCAGGGCGGTAGAAACAATTTCATCCCCTGAGACAAGAGGTGGGAACATGCTCTTGTAGAAATTATTCCTAATAGATTTAGCAAGAGTCCAGAAGGGTTTGCTGCCCTGAGAGCTTAAGAAGGCTTTGTTTTTGATGTGGTTATTAAACGATATTTTTGCCTCAGAAAGAATGCGGACATAGCGGTTTCTTGCGTCGTTAAATGCTTGACGGTTTTCTTGACTGGGATTGTGTAGAAGTATTTTGTGAGCTTTGACCTTTTCAAGTCTGGCCTTGTCACAGGATTTAGAGAACCAGGGCTTTTTAGTGACTGAAGAGGTTTGCTGTGTACGTGGAATAAATAATTTCATGCCAGCTTGGATAATTTCGGTGACGTTTTGTGAGATATCTGAGTGGTCAGTATGAGAGAAGCAGACAGACGCCCATGGAAATGAGGAAAAATAATCTCGCATTTCGTCCCAGTTCGCGGAGTTGTAGTGCCAAACGATACGTGGGTGTGATGTTTGTGTGACCTCGGGTTGCATTGCGCAGGAAGCTTTGACCATGCCATGGTCTGAGCAACCGAGGGGGGCGGTGACTGATATTTTATAGCATTCAGGATTTGTAGTAAGAAGGAGATCTAACGGATTTGAGCTGTGTGTTGGGATGCGAGGAAAGTTAGTAGGTTGCTGAATCATATTGGCTAAAGAGTTGCTGACTGCAAAGGCCTCCGCTGCTCTCCCTTGTGGATCGGTTTTTGAATATCCTAGCCATTCCTTATTATGGACGTTGAAGTCACCAAGAATAGTCACCTCGGAGGAAGGATATTCAGAAATCCTAAATGAGTATTTAATTATTCCAAATGTTTATTATAAATGCTCTCCGGGATTTACTGTTTCTATTGTTATTACTGTTTTTGAAACACACTTTATCTCTTACGTAGCTAATTTTGCTTACTCTAAAGTGGATGGATTTAACAGTGTCAAACAGAGGTACTATGTTCAGTGTGCAACATACAGGAGAGTGAAACAATCGAACATCTATTCTTTGAGTGCCCTATGTACGACTCATTTAGGCCTGTATTTATTAAAAGTCTAAAAATCTTAGACGGTTTGGTGGCCACGTTCGATGCCATGGACGTTGCGTGTCGAAAGAATGTAGCCTATTTTGTAATTAACCTTTTGAAGCTAAGATCTTTTTAAGGTGCGAATAACTGTCTAGATTGTTTTTATTATTCTGTAGGTTATATAACGGTGAACTTTCTAATTTTTTTAGAATTGTATTTAATTATTCTAAATGTCTATTAATGATGGTTTCCGGGATTTACTGTTTTCATTGTTATTACTGTTTTTGAAACACACTATTACGCAGGTAATTTTGGTTACTCTAAAGTGGATAGATTTTAAGAGTGTCAAACCCTTGCAATAAGACCCTCTTGTAATACAATAAACAAATCAGTATAACTATTATTATTATTATTATAAAAATTTGGCAAGGAATGTGCTGATGATCTTAGATACAGCAGCCATAATGATAATTTTAGAAAAATAGGAACGATGGCGCCTTCACCATTTGTTCTCAGCTTGTTTCACTGTGTTTTAGTTTTGGCAAAATATGTTGTGTAACAAGTTGTGACTTTTAATGTTGTGTAGCATACTACTAGTCCGGAGGCCAAGGTACATTTTTGGTCAGAATTGTGCATTTTATAGGTAAAAGTATGAAACTTTCCAGGCTTGTCACATAGACCACAAGAGTCCTTTTGAGCGTTGTAGGCATCGCCGGAAATGCCCAGGAACCGCCATATTGGATTTCGACCAGAACAACATCCTGTTGCACTTTAACTGCATGTAACTCTTAAACAAACAGTCCGATTTCAGTTTTCTTTTTTTTAAAGCTCTTTTCAAAACTAAGAAAAAGTATTATAAACGTTTTCTTGTAAGTCTTACGGTTTTCGCACAATTTACAGAAAACGTAAATTCTAAACGATAAAAAAAGTTGTATTTGTTTTTTTCTTCTTTACCGCAGCTACAACGATAAATAATGTGAGTAAGATTAAAAAGAGAATTGCATTAGCTTTCTATTGATGTATAACACCTTTGGTTCTAACAGAATAGAAATCCTAAAGAGAAACAAAAACTAATTAGATCGGGGGGCGTCTGAATGTACATTTAAATACCCTCTTTGCAGTGAATATGATATCGGTATTTAATCTTTTGCCGTAGTGGCTATTGAAATAAAACGGGAGTTTTTGCTAGTGAACAGGTGATTCGTCATTACTGTACTCTCAGACTAAAACTGAAACTGTTATATACATAAGGTTAGAAAAGCATTATGTGCTTTATCTTTCGCTGTAGTGACTGCTCATGTGTTGTAAGTCAAAATCTCACTCCTGAAATGCTTAGGAAACTTGCTGGAAAATACTGGGTGGACAGCGGCGTTGGAAGAGGGCCAAATCGCATCCCCTGGAACAGCGGACTCTTTCTTGAAAGTTTCTTATGTGAAGAAGACACTTCACGCGCATCATGTAACAGCGTGTGCGCTGTACGCCCTTCGAGAGGAAGCTTACAAAGAGTTTTTCGAATTAGGAGTTGAATTTAAATCTATGGAGGATTGGTGCTCATCACAGGCGGAACACCATCCTCAATTTTGTTTCTGGAACCACATCCTCCAAACTGAACTCCACATTTTTGCGTGGGACAAAGCAGTTCACGAGGCGGATTTCGAAAAGTATGTTTGCACCTTACAGGATCTGCAATGGCTTTATCACGCTCTAGATCACCAGAACTACGCCAGGTGTGTTTTTGAAACTCTATATAGTATGCCAGATTCGAAATGGGAACATAGAAGAATTTTTTCAGCACGAAAACGATATTTATCTCCCTTCCTTATCGGAGAATGGATCTTTAAATTGTAAAGGAAAAGCTGATCTAATGAAATGCCTGGAGGCTTTGGACTCAACAGAAGTACAGGAAGACGAACCAACCAACGACCCTGACATTGACATGCTTATCGTCGATGGTCTGACTTTAGTACATATGCTTTTGCCTGAGAACGACACTTTCTTGGGATACTGTCAAAAAGTTATTCATTACATTGAAGCTTAGTTTCAAAAAACCTAATTCAAGGAGAGTAGACACCGTGTTCGATGTTTACAAGTCGGATAGACTTAAATCGGGCACTCGTGCAAAAAGAGGAAAAGGGACACGTCGTCGGGTTGAACTTACCAAGAAAGTGCCAAAAAAACTGGACAGACTTTTTAAAGGAGAGCCAGAATAAAGAAGAACTTTACCTTATATTGGCCATGCAAATCGTATCAGTATCTTACAAGGGAGACATCGTAGTAACATCCGGTAAAAAAGTTCTGCGTTCTTCATTAACCTCTTTATCGTCTTCCAGTTTGGATGGACTAGCGCCCTGCATGCAAGAGGACGCTGACTCTCGAATTTTCCTGCATGCATCTCATGGAGTCAGTCAAGGCTACAGGAAGAATCTCATTAGAAGTGTGGATACAGATGTTGTAGCACTAGCCGTTCACTACTCCGCTATCCTAGACTGCAATTTTTGGGTCGCTTTCGGTTGAGAGGTAAAGTTTCGAACAATCAACATCGCCAAAATTGCAAACGAACTAGGCGAAGAAAAGTGTAAAGCTATCCTATCGTTCCACGCACTAAACGGTTGCGACACGACGTCGAAATTCGCTGGAAGAAGCAAAGTCACCTGCTGGGCAACATGGACCGGCTATCCGGAAGTAACTGCAGCTCTGTGTGTTCTTTCCCGTTCCTCAACGCCCGAAGATGTCGACGCTGTGATGCCTCTGATCGAAATATTTGTTGTACTTTTGTACGACAGATGCAGTGATGAAACTGAGGTAAATAAGTCGAGGCTTGCGCTGTTTGCGCAAAAGAACCGTGAATAGGACAATATTCCACCTACTCAAGATGCCTTAAAACAGCATGTCCTTAGAGCCGCGTACCAAGCCGGCCACGTTTGGGCTCGAGCTCTTAAAGCATCACCTCAACTTCCTGATTTGCGAATGTTTGGATGGACGCGACGTTCGGATTCTCATTCATGGGAACCACTATGGATCACGCAACCTCCAGCTGGTGAAGAATCGCTAGAACTTATCAGGTGCAGGTGCAAAGTTTCTTGTTCGCGGAGGTGCAAATGCGTAAAAGCTGATTTACCATGTACTCATCTTTGTCGTGTGATGGCTGCGATCAGGACTCGTTTTAAAACATTGAAAATGTAACCGTGGAATGGAAACATATGCTGAATCCGTGATTTTTGCCCTTTTTTCACCACAAAATATGCATTTGTTTTAATGGTATCATGAAATAAATTAATTACCTTGTATCGAATGCTAATAAAACCTCTTTTTATTTTTATTCAGGTTGTTTGTCGTTGTAATTGCGTAAAAGTAAAAATAAACAATTACAATTTACGTCTTTTGTAAATTTTGCGAAAACCGTCAGACTTACGTGTAACATGCTTAGAATAGATTTTTATTTGCTTTAAAAAGAGATTTCAAACAAAGAAAAGAAAAGTGAAATCGGACTGTTGCTTTGTTACATGCGCTCAAAGTGTACCCGGAAGTTATTCCGGTCAAAATCCAATATGGCGGCTTTTAGGGACTTCCGGCGATACCTACAACGTTCAAATGGACTCTTGTCGTCTATATTACAAGACTGGAAAGTTTCATGCTTTTACCTATAAAATGCACGTTTTTAACATTAGCTTCCTGACTATACAGTATAAGCTGAGTTTATCTTTACAATATTTAGCTAAACATAATTCTATTTTGTTACAGTGGGCAGATAGTTCTGGATCGGGGACACAGTTACATTATTTACACCGGCTCAAGTCCGTTCCCACTGTCCAGAATCAGCTGCACTTTACTGTCACTCGTCTTAATTCCAGCCAGAAGACAACCAAGACTTGTGCAGTGTAAGAGACAGCCAGACCCATCTGAAACGACTGCGAAGTAAGGAATATAGGGTAAGCTACTCACTTATCATAATCAAGATTAAGAACCTCGTCATTTTTTATTTGTCCGACGAGGGTTTCGTTGTTTCAGTATCTCCATTACAATTATATCTGCTCATTTCGTTTCATAAAATTTTAAATCCAGGGGCGTGCAATTTTTTTATAGCTTGCACTAAGATTTCTTTCAAAATTGTGAGGCCAAATAAAATAGCAGCTTCCATATTTGTCCGCTTGCGTCTAATATCTCTCTTCGATAATATGTTGTTTTTTAGATAATAATAAACTGTTTAATAATAATATGTTTTAATATTGCAAAGCTAGAGACGTCACAACCTAACATTTTTAAGTAAAGATTGGAACCTGTGATGAACACTGATAAGTACACTTGGAAAACCCAAATCACAATATATTTTTAAAAGGCCTGACGATCGTTTCACTAACCACGTTAGTCAAACATTCTAAACCTTTGACGACTACAACTGTATTTATATTCTATGCAGGGACTCGGCTTTAGCCGCTTGAGGGTGGTTCAAGCAAACAAAATTTTCACTGCTTGTTTATCGCAAAGTCCCTCTAACCGAGTTCCGTTATCTTTATTGCCACATCTTTGTTAGCATTTTTTGTGGTCCATCAATAAACTATACACAGGCGGAGGTGCTGAATTCACACAACTTTTCTTACTAATATATTTAGTGATATATTCATATATTCATATATATGTATGTATATATATATATATATATATATATATATATATATATATATATATATATATATATATATATATATATATATATATATAACAGGACTTAAGGACTCATAACACGGCATTTCTGTACTATACAAGAGAAGGGTTAAGGGCAAAGCCGCAAGGAGACAACCGCATACACGTGTTTCAAGCTTATTAGCCATCATCAGTACGGTGAAGATGGGAACACTCTGGATAAAAATGCAAAAAATACACGGAGTCACAACAGACAACCAGTGCACATTTGCAGCAACATTTGGAAGACCTTCAATCCAAGGGAAACAACCAAAAAAGCCACGGAGGCAAAGAAATTACCTGCGTGAGCATCCGGAGCCCAAGAACTTATATTAACTATAACAGGATTTATAACACGGAATTTCTGTACTATACAAGAGACACTATAAAGCCATATAAAACTAAATGTCATCACACGTTAGAAGAAGGGGTGAATCCCGAAGGTTGGAATTTTACATAACTTTGGGTGAGGAATTGCTAAAGGATCGAAATTTCTATAAAAATAATATATTCTCAGATGAATCGACTTTTTAACCAACTTCAGAAGAGGGAGGAGGTTCTCAATTCGACTGTATTTTTTTGTACCTGTGTAACATCAGAACTTTTTTCTACGTGAACCGATTTGATGATTCTTTTTTTTTTTGGAAATTTGGTGTTTCTCGTGTCATTTCATATAAATTTGATCAAGATATCACCAGTAATTTTTGAGTTATCCTTAATGAAGTCGGTTTTCTATTTTTTTTTAATTTTTACTTGTACAATTAACGGTGTACCTTTATCACAGAATTGCGGGTTTGGTCTGAAAATAACGCAAATTGTGTAATAAATTCTTGACGGCAGTATTTTTAAAACGTTAACGTTTGGTGTACCAGGTGCTATCATTGTGGTGTGATTGGGGCATATTTTATTGAGGCCAAACTTAATCAACATTCTTATTTGAATATTTTATATCACCTTGTGTATGAACTACCATACGAAGCAAAATTTTTCATTTGTTCATCATGACGGTTGCCATTCCCGATCGACATTTTGGATATGTGAATGGCTGAATGAGAATTTTCAAGAAAACTGGATAGCCAATGCTGGTCCCATTTTCTGTCCGCTCAAATCTCCGCACCTAAGAATCATGAGTTTTTACTTTTGGGGCCGAATAAAACAAATAGTTGATACAAATAGGTTTCCAAATGACGTAGAAGTTATGAAAAATCACAAGAAATTATATTTCCCCGAGGATATTAAAGCAGCTTTCACTGAACTTTGGGAAAAAATATTATTGAATCAATTAATATTTCAGTTGATGTTAGCATTGATATTTTAGTACTGTAATAAGTTATTTTTTTGATGTTTGTATTTTCTTATTTTAATATTCGCATTTATTTAATTATCTAAACGTCTGATAGAGGGTTAAAAAAAACTCGGGACGCAGCAAGTGCGTTATGGTAGTGAATTTTTATTAAATGCTTCAATATTCGATATTGAAATAACTGAACTCAGGTTTGGTGGCGCCATCTCACGTCGGGTAGAGTAACTACCTCGACGATTTTATCCGATACAGAGACATGCGCTTGCTTATAGAACAATCTATATTACTGCTATATCGAACGTTTTCACATTCATCCTGCAGGTACAGTTTCCTGTAACAGTTTTAGTTGATGGAACTTATAAATCTAAAATAAAATAAAATAATTATACTACAGAGGTGATAAATGATGATAAATTACAATAGGGTTATATATAATCGTAAATGCTGCCAATGATTATCAATCAGTGAATTCAGTATTATTGACATTTCTCTGAATCTTACAAATGAATCTCATGAGTCAATGACAATAATACCTGTCATTGACTAACCAGCGGCACATTACTGTGTATTAATATACTCCTTGAGAGCTTATGTACTCCTGATGGGTCAGGCTTAAGTGAGATTCGAAAACGCCGTTTCAATAAAATGTTTCAAATTTGAATAGCTCAATTTTCTGTAATCCTATAAAGCTAAATTTTGGCACATAGTTAGGTCTTTCCCAAAGCAATATGTAGACCAAATTTTATCGAAATATCTATGTAATTTTCGGAGAAAAAATTTTTTTTGAAAGAAAACTCAAAATTTTCCTGGAAAACCCTGTCCGATTTTCTTGGCCAACGAACTCATCCAAGCCATTAATAAAAGAAAGGTACTTGCCGAGTTTTATCAAAATCGGTTAATTATTCTTTGAGTTAGCGGTTTGATACATACATATATATATATATATATATATATATATATATATATATATATATATATATATATATATATATATATATATATATATATATATATATATAAACATATAAAAATCGAAACTGACCCCGGATATGGGTTCTAGGGGCCCAAATTCGCGCTCATTTGCAAAAATTTTTGCAAAGCCTCACCATCGATACCTCTATTAGTGAATTTTTCTTAATAAAAATTCACTAAAAAGCGATAGTGCTCAATTTATTATTTTGAACAACTTTTGTTAAGGAAATTTTGGAATATTGTCAATAAGAAGGGTGCGTGGAATTAAAATTATGCGAAATACCAAAGTAGGCTTTTTTTTTAATTTTTCTTTCCGATCATCTTTTCTTTAGAACATGTTTGTATCTCGTAGAGAAAGGGCACCTTACAAGTGTAAAAAATTAGTTTTTTGTAAATTTCCAAGACATACTTGATTTTTTGGAAATTAAAATTATGAAAAATTATTTTTTACTCAAGCAGAGCTTGTTCCCAAAAAAATTAAATTTCAACTCAAAAAAATACAGTCTTTTTCAGCTATTCATGCGTCGATCCAGGGACACACTGTATAAATATACAAAAATTGAAACTGACTCCGAATATCTATTCTATGGGTCCTAGTTCGCGCTGAATTTAAAAACTTCTTCAAAATTCAGAAGCTGCAATCTCCTCAATAACGTAAACGTATTTTTTTTCAAGAAAATCCGCTAAAGGACACTTAAGCAGCGACTTGCTAAAAAAATAATAAAATTATATTATTAGGCGTAACTAACCTAACCTATAAAAACCAATATTACAAATCCATCTAGACTAGAGAAACAGTTTGCAGTCAGTACATCTGTTTTGCATTAGATGCAAATGAAAATTAGTTAGAAATCTAGGTAATAGGCTGCACAGTCTAATTAAATTACCTGAATAACTAGGCTAGGGGTTTATTGGGTCGGCTTTATAATTTGATTTGGTATTTGGTAACCGAGTTACATGTTTCAGGAATCTCTTCAAATAGTTAGCGGTCTTACTGCAATCCATTATTCTCCTATTAGTATACCATTCACAATAAATAGCTGCGGCCATTGTATATTGTTGAATGAGAATAATATTGTAAAATATCTTACTGTCTATATGCAAAATCATTATATATATATATATATATATATATATATATATATATATATATATATATATATATATATGTTCAGAAAGATTTCCGCGGTCTTTAATGTGAGACATGCTTGGTTCTCGGGTTAAACCGCGTCCAGAATTTATGGAAACTCGACGTTTCGACTCCTGTTTTGGAGCCATTTTCAAGAGGTAAAGGAAATATGTAAGGACACTCTAAGGCCTCCATCTGCCTACTCCTTAGAGTGATGGACAAAGGTGGGTAAAGGAAATATGTAAGGACACTCTAAGGCCTCAATCTGCCTACTCCTTAGAGTGGTGGACAAATGTGGGTAAAGGAAATATGTAAGGACACTCTAAGGCCTCAATCTGCCTACTCCTTAGAGTGATGGACAAAGGTGGGTAAAGGAAATATGTAAGGACACTCTAAGGCCTCAATCTGCCTACTCCTTAGAGTGGTGGACAAAGGTAGGTAAAGGAAATATGTAAGGACACTCTAAGGCCTCAATCTGCCTACTCCTTAGAGTGGTGGATAAAGGTAGGTTGGGTTGTTGTAGCTCGATTACGGGGCCTCAATCTGCCTACTCCCCAAATCTCGCTGGAGATCGTCTGTGAGGTCTCAGTGTGTTCAACCCTAGGCCTCAGAGAGATCTGGCAGTTCGTTGCAAGTCTTGTCTTATATAGGTCGTTTCGTCTACCTGTTGCGTCATCAGTGAAAGTAGTGGGGTCACCGTCAATTAAGTGGGGGGATAATGATGCAACAAAATTGTCTGTGGAATTCATTTCCCTTTTGTGTGTTTGCAAAGAAGATATAATAGGTTTCCAAGTAGTCGGAAGGCGAAGACCATCATCTCTCTTATTTAAACAATCGGGACGTTTTTCAATCTCGATTGCTTCGCGGATAATTCTCGTTTTGAAATTGTAAACCGGTGCTATTGTTTTGGCATTATCGAAGTCTATTTTGTGCCCTGTATGAATATGATGCATGGCCAGCGCCGATGAGGGGTCGGATTTTCTAACTGCGAGGGTGTGTTCGTATATTCTATTGTGGATGCGTCTGTTTGTTTGTCCTACGTAAGTTCGGGAACAGTCGGAACAAGGAATTTCGTAAACTCCGTGGGATTCGTTTGGAATCGTATCCTTGGGAGTTTTTATAAGATTTGATAGTTTTTGGTCTGTTGTGAATACGGTTTTGATATTATGGGTTCTGAAAATTCGGCTGATTTTGTCGGTGACACCTTTAATGTATGGTAAAAACGCTGTGTGTTGTTGTGTGGACGCTGTTTGTTCTTGTTGTGGTGTAGTGGTTTGTTGTTGTGCGTTTCTAATGTTTCGTAGTATGTGATTGTTGTCGTATCCGTTTTCTAGCAATGTCTGTCTTAAAAAGTTTAATTCTGTCTGTTTGTTGTTGTTGTCCGTTAGTCTAAGGGATCGTGTTACTAATGTTCGAACCACGGAATTTAGTTGCGATGGGTGATGGTGAGATTGGGCGTTAAGATACCGATTAGTGTGGGTTGGTTTTCGGTAGACAGTGTAAGAAAATCCTCTGACTGGGTTTTTAGTGATGCGTACATCTAAGAAAGGCAAAGAAAAATTATTTTCCATTTTCCATGGTGAACTGGATTTGGGGGTTGATGTTATTTAGGTAAGAAAGGGATTCGTCTAGAGATTCTTTGCCGTGTGGCCAGACAGCGAAAATGTCGTCAACGTATCTTAACCAACACGTTGGTTTAAGTTGGGATGAATTGAGGGCTTGTGTCTCGAAGTTTTCCATGAAAATGTTGGCCAATGCAGGAGAGAGGGGTGAACCCATTGGAGCACCTCGAACTTGTTTGTAAAATTTGTTTTGAAAAAGGAAATAAGTGTTAGATGTGCAGTGTTCCACAAGAGCTAAGGTATCGTGGGAAATTTTGTGTTTATTTTTGAGAATGTCAAGGGTTTCAGATAGAGGTATATTGGTGAATAAGGAAATCGTCGACCTTCTTCAAAACAACACCATTTCTCAAAACGACATCCTAGTTAGATTTGATACACAAAAGGGAAATGAATTCCACAGACAATTTTGTTGCATCATTATCCCCCCACTTAATTGACGGTGACCCCACTACTTTCACTGATGACGCAACAGGTAGACGAAACGACCTATATAAGACAAGACTTGCAACGAACTGCCAAATGTCTCTGAGGCCTAGGGTTGAACACACTGAGACCTCACAGACGATCTCCAGCGAGATTTGGGGAGTAGGCAGATTGAGGCCCCGTAATCGAGCTACAACAACCCAACCTACCTTTATCCACCACTCTAAGGAGTAGGCAGATTGAGGCCTTAGAGTGTCCTTACATATTTCCTTTACCTAGCTTTGTCCACCACTCTAAGGAGTAGGCAGATTGAGGCCTTAGAGTGTCCTTACATATTTCCTTTACCCACCTTTGTCCATCACTCTAAGGAGTAGGCAGATTGAGGCCTTAGAGTGTCCTTACATATTTCCTTTACCCACATTTGTCCACCACTCTAAGGAGTAGGCAGATTGAGGCCTTAGAGTGTCCTTACATATTTCCTTTACCTCTTGAAAATGGCTCCAAAACAGGAGCCGAAACGTCGAGTTTCCATAAATTCTGGACGCGGTTTAACCCGAGAACCAAGCATGTCTCATATATATATATATATATATATATATATATATATATATATATATATATATATATATATATATATATATATATATATATATATATATATATATATATATAAGGTGATTTACAGCGCAATGGATACAGATGTGTTCATGTATAGGACCTCAGAATATGCTGATTTTTTATATAATTTTTTTTCTGACGCCCATGGTTGGTGAGTTATTGGGCAAGGAAGATTCTTTAACAATTACAAGAAACAGCTGTATTGCAGCAGTGCCCTAACATATAGCAATCAAATGGTGCATAGTTTTCTTTTATCAACGTCCTTATTAGACGTAAATTTGAAGTGGATATAAACTCAAATAGGGGTGAATTAAGGGTAGATCACCCATTTAAAGATTTGATTTTTTTAAACCCTACCTTAATTAAAAGTTAAAGTCCATCAATTTTATAGCAAATTAAATTTTCCATCTTTTTTCCTCTTGTCAGTTTTTCTAATAATCACCCGTTTTTGATAATATTAAGATTTTTAGAGTTAATATCAAAACAAATTAGGTCCCTTGAAGACTTTGTAAAATAGTAACATATCTGAGATTTAACAAACACTATTAAAAACTAATAAATAAAACAAACATAAAAAAACTAAAGATATTGTTTAAAATAACTACCATTTTCTCTCACACAAAACTGTACTCTTCGTCGAACATTAAAGTCGACTCTGTCAAGTAATTGGATGCCGCTTTTAATAATGGTCCACTTATTATTGATGCGACTCCACAAATCTTCCGCAGTTTTAACTGGTGTCAAATACGCAGATTCTTTTAAAGACACGCCAAAAAAAGGTCACATTTATTCAAGTCTGGTGATCGTGCTGGCCAATGTTGAGGGCAATCAATTCCACGACCTATGACCCATCGATTTGGAAACTGTTGGTTTAAAAATCCACGAACCTTTGTAGTGAAATGTGGTGGTGCCTCATCATGTATAAACCACGTTTGGCTACGCAGTTGTAAGGGCAGCTTCTCCAGTAGCTCAGTAAGAATATTTTGCAAGAAAAGCAAATATGTTGCGTCGTTTAAGCGGTTTGGTAAAATAGCCGAACCACCCAAATGTCCTCCAACAATACCTGCCCACACATTTATTTTTAATTCTATTTGGAAATGGTGGGGTACTGTAGCATGTGGGTTTACATCCATATATTCGTGGCAGTTGTGCACATTCTTGTACTTTTTGAAGGTGATAGTGATGCGCAAATTGCGTCGGATAATTCTATGGACCGTCGTCTGCGTTATATGAAACTGCCTGGATAGTCGTCTGGCGCTGGTTTGAGGATCACTTTCATACTCTCTAGAAGAGGCCTCTCAGTTCGTTCGTTCACTGGATGAACACGTCCTCCAGCAATTTTTTTGTAATTTTTATAAAATAACTTGTAGATATCGTGATATTAAATACGTCCGACAAACAAAAAGATCTATTGCAATTATATTTAAAGAACACTTAACACAATTAAAATACGGGACTATAGAGAGATCTACCGTCGCCCGATATATTTGGGATAATAATCACCACGTTAATTAAGAGAATCTAAAATTAATTAAAAATATTAGAAAACCAGGACTATATATATATATATATATATATATATATATATATATATATATATATATATATATATATATATATATATTTATATGTATGTATATATATATATATATATATATATATATATATATATATATATATATATATATATATATATATATATATATATATATATATATATATATATATGATAAAAAAATGTACGAATCTCGCACCACCTCCCATCTCTAGTCATTTGATAGAGAGCTATATAAAAAATATATAAATACCGACAAACGTGCACCCGAGAGATAGGGAAACAATACAGATATTTCCGACAGACGAAAATATCAGCAAAGGATTGTAACGAGGCCTTGGTTCACGGGGTGAATTATTTAGTGGAACATATCAACGGGTTTACGAGAACGGTCTCGGGCGCCGGATTTTGAAAGGGTTTACTCCCTGAGAGGATGTCTGCGACATCGTCACAATACTCTGGCCACGGTGGTGGTCAGAGTGCCTGGATAGTTCTGTGGAGAGGGTCTGGCAGCCTATGATATAACAGGCCGTATAGATACCTCCGAGATTGCGGGCTTTAATCGCTCCCCCGGTATTTCCCTGACCTTCTGAAAGTCTGTATATGTGTAGCAGGTTTATTTGCGGTTATAATATAGACTGAATATACTTTCCACACTATTTATTGCCTAATGATACGTTACAATTCACTGATATTTTCACAATCTGAATTGTACTTATTACGTTAATTTATCCTAAAACAAATTATATCACTGATGACGAGCCAACAAAATTAATTATTCCCCACGGAGAAGAAATACAGAAGACACGCGGGCGGAAACTCCGAGTACTGTGGTTTACGACTCGTTGATGGAGCCGCTAAATGGGTCGATTGGAGAAACGCTCCTCAAATAACTAAATGGCGTGTATCCGTCGAAGCTGGTATCGCGAGATCAAGCGCCTCGACGTCGGGGCGTCGATAAGGAACGGGATGGATTATAGGGGAACACTCTGTGGAAGGATATTGCCGCGTACTAACTCGAGCGTCCAGACCAGAGTCGAATCAGAACTGTCCTACGTAATGCACTCGAAAAGTCTGTGTTAGCCACAGCATCACCTTCCGAATGTTTTACGAAACGCCAACAATAATAGGATATGAGAACGGAAGGAGATTACGCAGAGACACACGGATCTGAGAAAATATCCGAAAATTCGCTATATATAAATACAATCAGAAAAACTTAAAATGTGCTTACCTAGACTATATTCGGAAGAATTACTAGAGTAAAATTGTTCTATACAACAACGGGACGGGCGGTACTGTATCGTAATATTTTGTTATAATTTAAACAAGCGGACTTTTAATTCACTGATGCGGAACTCAAGCTATAAACTTAACCACGCTACCGCAAACGGTGAACTCTTTCTGCCTCTCGTGGTTATTTTCTCCCCTAGTCACCGGCTGAAGAATCCTAATCGGTGGTAGATACCTTATCCTTATCTTCTGCAGATATGTTTTTACTCTGCAGCGATAATTCAAAATGCGTACTTGTTAAGAAATATTAATGATAAAATAATTATTTTAACTGCGTAGAATTTTTACCCGTGTGATTTATATTATGTTTATTTTCGAACAGTCGCTTTTAATAGCTACAGCTGTTCTGAAAATATCTACTTTGTTACAGGATCACTAAGCTGTCAACTGGTGTAATAAAGGGAAGTTCAATAACCTAATCCGCCAATTGGGGATATAATACACAAAGGTTGGGTCTGCTACTTTAAAATGCCACTCTCGTTGTCGGTCTTTTACCTGAAAGTCTATATAAATACATGTACAAATAGAAATCAATTAGAATATTTTCGTCATCTGGTGACTCTAACTTGATTAGCGAAACGATCGTTAGGTCTTTTTAAATGTGTTGTGGTAATTTGGGTTCTCCAAGTGTGCTTGTCAGTGTTCATTACAGGTTCCAATCTTCACTTAGTCCGTATAGTTAGGTATGGCCCCCAGTGACCACTGCCTATTTGGAAATTTGAAAAAGGATTTTCGCGGTCGCTCTTTCAGTGACGACGAAGAGGTGAAAGCTGCAGTTTGGGGACATTTTGAGGACAACGGAACGAATATTTTTTGGGGTATCGAATGGTTTCTGAAACGAAGTATTAAGTGCGTTGCTATTCGGGGGACTATGTTGAAAAATAAAATTTAATTGTGAGTCTAAGCCGTTTTCTTCATAATCAGGCAGGGAGATTTTGGCGCTTACCTCGTAACTTAATTTTGTATAAAGCTAGAAACTTTAAAAAAAATTATGTGATCTCTATAAAGGCGATTTGTGTTCCTTATTTTATCAAAATAGCTTTTTTTGTGGAAAATACAAAAGTTTTCCGAAAGAATTGTTAACTTATACTAGAACAACTATTAAGATCAGGCAG
The DNA here is from genome assembly GCA_964006375.1 of Tillus elongatus. Classification (NCBI taxonomy): domain Eukaryota; kingdom Metazoa; phylum Arthropoda; class Insecta; order Coleoptera; family Cleridae; genus Tillus; species Tillus elongatus. The sequence continues at coordinate 31,269,741 of OZ023264.1, forward strand.
GGTTGGCATGTTTAAAAACATTTGTTTTAAACACCTGTTTTAAACGTGTTTTAAACAAGTCTAGTGTTTAAAACATCTTTTTTCAAACTATTTTAAACACATGTTTTAAAACGGTTTGTTTTAAATAATTGTTTTTTTCGCATGAGTTTTTTAGTTTCCCATAAATAATAAATTTTTAATAAATAACTTTCTTTTCAATAAATTTCTTTAATTTTATTTAAAAAAATATGGTAAATACAGCAGTAAATTAACACATTTAAAGAAACTTTCCGAAAGTCTCACCATCGATACGTCTCTATTAGTGAATTTTCTTAATGAAAATCCACTAAATACTAAAAATCATTGATAAAATTCATTTTCAAAACAAAGTAACTCAACGCAATGAAAACAAAAACCAAAAAAAATGTTTTTTCTTCAAAACCAAACAAAGTATTCAACACAGAGGAAAGAGCAAAAACGTATTTATTTAGAATATTAATTCATTTAATTCAAACAAGTAAACAATGTTGCTAACTTTGCTGACTTCTCTACACCCAACTGATTTCTAAGCTTGCTGTGTACAAGCCTAAATGACGAGAAAAGCCTTTCGATTCCCGCAGTTGAAGCAACTGCTGTATGAAGCTGTTTTGTTACATCAAGCATCTCTTGACTTATTTTCCTTTCTATAGACAGCCACCAGGTGATGGGTTTTACATTTTTAATAGCATCTGGGGAAAAAATGTACTCCTTAAAGGGTTCTGGTCTTGCTTGAAATGACATTATTATTGCCACAATATTAGGATGAAAAGTATTTGCATATTCCATAGCTTCATCAGTTTGTTTGTTGGTTAATTTTCCCCACAAAAACGGTGATCTAATAAATTGGCAAGAAAATAACTAGGAGACGTTGCCATTTGAAAACGTTTTCCAGCTGAGGCTTTATCAGCTGCAGAATAAGCTTGAAAGTTCTGAATTAGAATCAGCCAGATTTCAGTTGTTTCACCAATAGTACAGTTGTTTCTGTGTGCCTTGTCTAATGCCACAGAAATTAGCTTTAACTTTTCAAAATAATCACTAGCATTAATTTTTAAATTCATATCGTTCACTAACTTCATTCTTAACATCAATTGATAACCTATTCTCAGTGCATACTTTTGACAGTATAGGCCAGTTTTTGAGATACTTTTCGAGACAGTCAGCCAGGGTGTTCCATCTGACTAAGGCTTTACCACCAGCTTTCTTATATTTAGCGGCAGCAAAGTGAGTATTTCGAAAATATTTCATATTTGTGACATGACTTTTTATATTAGGAATCTCGATGTCATGGGCAAGTAGGTTCTTGGTGTGTGCTGAACATCCATAAGTTAAGATATCAGGTGATCCTAGTGTGTGTAGTGACAATAACTACACAATAAACAAACGATGGGTCTTCGACGACAATTTTACTTCGGACTAGTTCGCTTACCTAGACGCGATATAAATACACTGCAGCTAGTAGTTTAATTTTAGAAATTTTCTTCCTCTGAAGATGTTGACATGGTCAACGAAACGATCGTAAGGTCTCTGAATTATGTGTTGTGGTGATTTGGGTTTCTCCAAGTGTACTTATGTACCTAACCTCAACACAAGAGAAGGCAAATAAAGCACTGACACTGAGAATAAGTCTTCTTCTTTATTTTACCATTGTCGCTTGGTCAACTTATTAGCGCATATACTCAAGTTCAGATGACGTTCCGTTTTTATTCCTAGTTTTTTTGTTTTAAAACATGTTTTTATTCCATGTATAAAAAACGCGTATAAACAAAAAAAACTGTTTCAAATTTAAAAAAAAACAGTTTGTTCCGTATAAAATTAAAAAAACATGTTTTTTGCCAACCCTGCGATCAGGTTGTCTAACCAACTTATGTAAGCTGTTAACAAAATGGACGGTATCTTCCAAATTTATAAATTTTTTTCATTAATATTTGATATAAGTTTGTTTTTATTTTATTAGTCTCTTGTATAAGTTAGTTAGCCGATCCGATCAAACCGATTTTTCTTTAAAAGAAAATTAAGCAAATGTTAATTTTTGCAACTAATTATTTTGTTATTTTCTGTAATTTAAAATATTTGTTATGAAAATTCTCTATAATAACGCGCTTGCTGCGTCGAGACTTTTAAATAAGTGAAAATCTCAGCTATCATATATTCGACGTTGTTCCTCAAAAAAAGATCTAGAGGGAAAATCAGTTTAATATCGGAGGTTCATAGTAAAAACATTAAAAGAGCTCCAACATCCGCTTGCACACTGTTGAATTTAACCTCTACAATCCTATGTAAATGTTCGGGAAAGTTTCATAATTTTATTTATATTCATTTTATCAAGGCCCGGCAGGCTGAAGAAGACCTCACGTACAGCAGTTCTCAGGACTGTTAGCTAATCAAAAATAGATTGCCAAGTTAGATACTTTAGCGGAAACTTCTCTGAAATACCTGTCATAGAAGAAAAGCGACACCCTTATAAATATTGATAAGAGATTTCAGCAGCTCTACTGCGGAATGTTTTAACGTATTTGAAATTTTTGTTTTTTCACAGAATTTGTTTAAAATAACCTGTCGCCTACAATAGACATCCAACAATAAGTTGGCTTAATTTCAGGCCTTTTGGATTCCAAATTAACACGTTATTTAAGCTGAGACATAATATGTGAAAATCCTTCACTATTTCGTCAAAATGGCTGCTGAAAATAGCGAATGGCACAATCAAGTGAAAATCAGCCATTTTCTAGTTTTAATTTTTGCGAATGCAACGACATTATGAAAAGATAAGAAAAAGTATAGACACAGCAAGTGCGTTATGGTAGTAAATTTTCATAAAAATATTTTTAATAACAAATAAAAGTTAAAGGAAGCAGGGATGAAATTTGGTTACCAGTATAACACATTTAGTAGAAATATGTATCATGTTCCATGTTTGAAAATGTGCAAAAATTGTCCGAAAATAAACTTAAAATGTTCCCAAAAAACTGGTTCCTGGCCAACGAACGTTAGGTTAATAGCAAATTGAGCTATTGAAATTTGAAACTCGCTACCATAACGCACTTGCTGCGTCTAGTTAAAATTGAAATAGGCTGCAGAAAATAACAAGCACATGTGAAGCCATCGGAAAAGTCTACGGCTGTATTAAGTATGGAACGGTTCCACTAGGTTTGGGCAATAACAAACAACCAGATGTGCTATTCAAATTGAATTAAGTCTTAAAAGTTTTCATCTCGTCCTAATCGAATTTGTCATACAAAAACTTGCTAAAAAATTCATCGGAATTACACAATATGATCAGATAACGGTAAAATGAAATAAGACTTTAAAATATTTTTTTTAATCAGTAACAGATTAGAACGCGTGTTTTAGGTGTCCATTATTAAGTCAACACTGCTGCCTTTACCTCTCGGCCATTTTTGACATGACAGATGTATCTACTAAATATATACTCTAGTATATTACTCATCTAACGTCTTGATTATTTACACCATACAATTCTTATTTTATTGATTTTTTCTCACATTTTAATGAAATGAAGGAATATGGCAGCTGAGATACAGATGTAGTAGCCTGTTAGTCATTTCGAGCCGTATTTTTAACTCACCAAGCGCTAATGCGTACTAATGTAGGACTACCAGAATTATAAATGTTGACGTTTCGACTTTTTTTTTAATCAGAGGCCTGTAATTTCTTTGTCTTTTAACCTAGTAATCTCAATGTTGGTACGAGGGCTACTCTTTATGACAGAAACCAGCGTACAAAATTTGGCTACCAAATCTTTTTAATTTTCGGAGATATGGATTTTTTTTAAGAAAACCCAAAACATATAAAAATTGAAACTGATTCCGGATATGGGTTTTAGGGATCCTAGTTTGCGCTCATTTGAAGAAATTTTTTCAAAATTCAAAAGTCGGGATCTCCGCATTAGTGATTTTTTTTAAGAAAATTCACTAAAAATGAAATGACTATTGTAGAGAAAATAAGCTCACGTCTCTATGAAAATGATTTTAAAGCATTTTTTTTTAGAACGAAAAATGCACTAATAGGGAAATCCGTGTTTACATACAGAGTGACCCATTTGAAAGCTGTACACTCTCATAACTTTTTTATTTATGGAGGATTTTGATCAAACTTTTTTTAAATGTGGAACGGGGAAAGGTTTATTGGTGCCAAGTGGCATCCCATTTTTAACAACCAAGGCCTACCAGACAACTTTTAGATGCTGAAATGTTCAAAAACCATATATGCGATTTGCACAAAAAAATCTGTGCACGCCACTGAATTCGGCGTCCGCTAAAATGGGTCTTTACCGAGTTTCATGAAAAAATATTGGATATTAATGATTATACGCCTAAATGGCGAATATACTGTACATTATGAATTTAAGCTTCTTATCCAGTAATCCATGTGATAACAAATGAAAGTTTTTAATTGAAATGTAATTTTTAATTTGAACGCCGAATTAGTGACATGCGCAGATTTTTTCTAAAAAAAACGATAATATGGTTTTTGAAATTTTCAGCATCTAAAAGTGATGTGGACTTTTAATAGATGTCTTCTGTATATCCATGGGATATCCAATGGACATCCATTGGATGTCTTATGGATATATATATATATATATATATATATATATATATATATATATATATATATATATATATATATGAGACATGCTTGGTTCTCGGGTTCAACCGCGTCCAGAATTTATGGAAACTCGACGTTTCGGCTCATGTTTTGGAGCCATTTTCAAGAGGTAAAGAAAATATATAAGGACACTCTAAGGCCTCAATCTGCCTACTCCTTAGAGTGATGGACAAAGGTGGGTAAAGAAAATATGTAAGGACACTCTAAGGCCTCAATCTGCCTACTCCTTAGAGTGGTGGACAAAGGTGGGTGAAGGAAATATGTAAGGACACTCTAAGGCCTCAATCTGCCTACTCCTTAGAGTGGTGGACAAAGGTAGGTAAAGGAAATATGTAAGGACACTCTAAAGCCTCAATCTGCCTACTCCTTAGAGCGGTGGATAAAGGTAGGTTGTGTTGTTGTAGCTCCATTACGGGGCCTCAATCTGCCTACTCCCCAAATCTCTCAGATCTCTCTGAGGCCTAGGGTTGAACACACTGAGACCTCACAGACGATCTCCGGTGAGATTTGGGGAGTAGGCAGATTGAGGCCCCGTAATCGAGCTACAACAACCCAACCTTTCTCTATCCACCGCTCTAAAGAGTAGGCAGATTGAGGCCTTAGAGTGTCCTTACATATTTCCTTTACCTACCTTTGTCCACCACTCTAAGGAGTAGGCAGATTGAGGCCTTAGAGTTTCCTTACATATTTCCTTCACTCACCTTTGTCCACCACTCTAAGGAGTAGGCAGATTGAGGCCTTAGAGTGTCCTTACATATTTCCTTTTCCTCTTGAAAATGGCTCCAAAACAGGAGCCGAAACGTCGAGTTTCCATAAACTCTGGACGCGGTTTAACCCGAGAACCAAGCATGTCTCACATTAAAGACCGCGGAAATCTTTCTGAACATATAATATATATATATATATATATATATATATATATATATATATATATATATATATATATATATATATACATATATATATATATATATATATATATATATATATATATATATATATATATATATATATATATATAAGAAATGCTCATATGTTCACATTATTTAAGTTTTACTAACATTTTTCTGCTCTAACGATATCCATTGGGTGTCCATATGATATCCATCATGGTCATGGACGTAAAACGGATATTATGTATATCCAATGGATATCCATTGTGGATGTCAGTTGCTGTGTGGATAGGCATTTTCATTTAAGTTGTTTTCTCAAAAAGAGCTAGAACACAAGATTGAAATATTTTTTATAATAATACAGATATTTCTTTATTGTTTAACTATGTCGTATTGTCGATGGTAACGCTTTTGAAAAATATCTTCATTTGGTGTAACTGCGGCCACACGGGGACCGCCATCAGTCGCATCGGGAGAATATTTTTTTTTGGATTTTTTTCTTCTTCATTAAACATCTCGCACCCTACGCAACTTTCACATGTCGGAGTCAATGAGACCGTACAGCGTTTACTTGTTCTTGGGTGAAGCCCCCGCCTTCTTCTTGGCCGTCTTCGGTTTGGTTGCCTTCGGTTTCTTTGTGGGACCGGCTTTGGCTTTTTTCGGCTTGGACGGCGATTTGGGTTTGGCCGCGGCGGAGGCGGGCTTCTTTCTGGCACCGGCGCCGACCGGTTTCTTCGGCTTGGGGCTGGAAGGGGCCTTTTTCGGTTTCGTCGCGGGTTTCTTGGCTGCCGCCGCCGCCTTCTGTTTATCCCCGGCGACGGCGCTCTTCACCTTCTTGGCGGCTGGTTTCTTGTCGCCGCGTCCCACCTGGACGGAGCCCGAAGCCAGTCTGAAGGAACCGGACGCTCCCTTGCCCTTCGTCTGTACCAGAGAGCCGGAGGTGACGGCCGATTTCAGGTATTTCCTGATGAACGGCGCCAGCTTGTCGGCGTCCACCTTGTAGTTGGCGGCGATGTACTTCTTGATGGCCTGCAACGACAAACCGCCGCGTTCCTTCAAGTCCTTGATCGCCTTGCCCACCATGTCGGAGGTCGGAGGATGCGACGGTTTCGCCTTGGGGTTTTTCACTTTCTTTTCCTTCTTGTGTATTAGGACCTCTAAAACTGATTTTTAAGGTCTATTTAAATTTAAAGTATTAACTTTTGTCATATACCGTACTAATTGTGTAAAAATCCTAAAAAAATTCACTACTATAACACACTTGCTGCGACACGAATTTTTGTTTATCTCTTGAATACATGTTTAACTAACAGTTTTCAAATGGAAAATATGTTCATGGCAATATTCTACCATAGCAAACTTGCGAGTCAACATATTTTAGTATTTTAAAACTGGTGTTTTCTAAAAAAAAAAAAATAGAAGTACAACCGATACTGACACTCTGTAATACTATTTATTGATAGAACAGCGGTCTGGAAGTTTTTTGCTTTGATGACCTAATATTTGTTGAAATAAATTAACTTAAAATTTACCTTATACACAAGCATAAATATGTTAAAATATATTAGATTAGAATTAATCTTGTTTTCTACTCATGCACGAAATTGTTTCAGGCCCTGAATGACCAGAAGGAGAGTCTGGAATTAGAAGAGGACCCTCTCTTTGCCCACCTTGCTATAGGAAATTGCTCTACAAGTGTTAACACTTGGAGCTATCTCAATGGAAGTAACTTTAAAATGTAAAAAGTTGAAACAAAATAGTATTTCTTATGTTGTTGAGAAACTCTTATTTGAGACTAGTATAATTTCATTTTACTCATGTAAGGCTAGATGCATTCTCACAACAATTAGAACCGCAGACCGGTTTCGCATCTAATCAGAGCTCGTCAGTACGACATAGTAATTGCTGCGAAAATACACCTATAAAGTAATGAGGCTATGGTAGCCAGCCTTCCAACACTAAGTGAGTGGTGAACGTGCCGCCACCTAGTTGCGGAACCAAGTAGTATGTTGTCACGCCAGCTCCAAATAACACAAAGTGTTAAAGAATAGAGACTGTATACAACCAACAAACAATTTTAGTAAATTGTTAGCCCTGGCCTATTTCTACCCTAATATAGGGACAAAGTATGTAAGGCTAGATACATTCTCACAAGAATCAGAACCGCAGACTGGTTTTTCTCTAATTAGAGCTCGTCAGTAAGGCATACTAATTGCTGCGAAAATACACCTATAAAGTAATATGGCTATGGTAGCCAGCCTTCCAACACTGAGGTGCAACTAGGTGGCGACACGTTCACCACTCAGTTAGTATTCATTTTACTTATTTCCTTTTCATTGCAGAATACCCTCTATAAAAGGGAAACGACAATACCGACGTTTTTGAACACCATTGCAGCGTCCTCCTATGTATGCGATGAATATTAAGTCACCCATGGGTGATTTGATTTGGTTTTGATTTGTCAAATCCACATCAACTGGTTTAATTCAGTGTTATGTTGTTGCGCGTAGAGTGGTTAAACTAGTCAAATAAGTTGTTTAATTACTTTATCCAATTTTATTATTATAATATATATTCCCGTGTTTAGACGTATTATGTGGGTCACAACACATTAGTGTCTTATAACAACATTGGACTGTATGCTACCTAACTCGGAGGAGCACACTTTGCAACGCTCTAAATAAAATCAACTTATCTATATTCGCCCATAAAATCGTATTAAAATTCGCTACAATTAATGTCAAAATTATATTCGGGTTAAATAATCACCTAATAATTATCCAAATTCCCTGCTAACAGAAACATACATAATATTGTCTCAGAAATATATTGCCTATAATTTAAGCAAGTCGATGCAGAAAAGTTTAAACGTAGAAAATCTTAGAAGAATAAAAGATTATAGATTACCAAGAACTATGGTCAAGCTGGTCAAACCAAAACGGACTATTTTTAATGCGTAGTAGATAGAGGGGCGGAGTTGGACAATGTTGCCGGCTCTTCGACTCATAGCCCACATCAGCAGCTTAGCCACAGCATAACTGTTGATTATGCTGTGGGTTAGCTGTAATGGAAAACTGGAATGCGGATCATCACGTGTTTGACGTAGAGGAATTTATTCGCAATGGCGAGTCTATCGTGGCTACTCGGCCTGCATTCCGTCGTCGGTTCAACCTCGCGCCACGTGATGTGCCTCCTTCACGTAAGAATATTCTGAGGTGGGTCAATGATTTTCGCATACACGCTAGTGTGAATATAAAGAAGAAGAGAGGTGGCCGAATTGTCGCCACTCCAGAAAATATTAATCGCGAAGAACATCTGTTACTAAGAGTGCAACTAAACGTCGTGCTAAAGCACTCCAAATTCCTCGCGGAACTTTCATGAACATTTTGAAAAAACATCTGAAATTCCGCCCTTACAAGATATTAGTGGTTCAAAAGCTCTTTCCGACTGACTACTGTCAACGTGAACAATTCAGTGTGCATATTGTTTTGTTAGAGGATGAAGATGCAGTATTGATTTAGAGATGAGGCCCATTTACACTTGTATGGTTTTGTCAACAACGAAAATTGTCGTTATTGGGCGCCACCTGCGAGAATTACATCAACGGCTTCTACACAGAAAAAAAATATGGCAGTGTGTTGAATACTTGTGGCCTTCTTTTTTTTTGAAAATGAGAGAGATAGCAGGCAGTGATGGTCAACTCAGACCACTACTTCGTTATGCTTTGAGAATTTGTAATCCCTCATCTTGAAGAAAATCAAATTGGCACTAACAAAATATGGTTCGAACAAGACGGAGCAACAACTTACACGGCTAGGATTCCTATGGACTTTCTGAAAACTATTTTCCCCGGCGCGTCATTTCCTGACATGGTAATGTTCCCTGGCCTCCACGTTCCTCAGACCTCAACCTCTTTGATATTTTTCTTTGAGGCTGCCTGAAGTCTAAAATTTATATAGACAAACCAAGAACCATCCAAGAATTAAAGAATCCATCAGAAATGATCAGGGAGATTCAAGACGATATGGCGAAGAACGTCATGATAAACTTCACGAACCTCCTAGATGAGTACATTGCCATCGAGATTTAAACGATCTTATTTTTTACACTTAATGTTTTCGATTTTTTCTTTTGCCAATAAATTGTCCTCTTCCTCGCTTTCGCTTTCGCTCCGTCTCTCTCACTCTCTCTCTACAAATTGTGCTTACGTTCAACCTTTTACGATCAAAATTGAAAATTTAAGATTCATCTGTTTCGGTTTTACCGTCTTGTATATTGCGTTTTAATGCACTACAGCTAAAATGACAAAACTTTTTAAAAGGCGCGTAAACCACACCCCCATATATCTCTCTCGCTGACTAATGAAGAAAGCTTTATGCAGAAAAAAGACAACGTATAACCAAAAACGGCTCATGTCAGGTAGGAATATGTGAATGTCGCACAAGAGTTAAGAAGCGCAGGGCAGATCGGAACAGAGAGCGCTCTCATTCTAGCGTCAGATGTGCGATTAAAACGTTGAGAGGTCGATTGGATTAACTGCTGTGTTTCAAAGCCCCTGGCTATTAAAAAGGGTGAGTTTCAATTAAGGCAAATTACTTATCGCGCAAATTACTAAACCATATTATTTAATTAATAGGGCTTTCGGGAATACTTCTCGAAATACCTTTTTGGAAAATTTGGTTGGAAATTGCCGAACCTTGGTTAAAGGTTAAAAACAGATTGATGGATAAGGAATTTTAGGTAACAATCTTTACCTGGTCAAACTACCTGAGGAAATCCAGCAGGATTTAGGTATATCTTAAATCACTACGTTACATAGCGAGATTTCCAAGCCAGAAAACGCCTCTTCTTGTCAACGTTAATCAAACAGGTCTCAATCAAAATAATTGTTAGGCGTGCGGATACGTACCTTTCGATTACGTAAACTCCAAACATATCAGACTGAATTCTGGGTGTTCATTTTTTTTGTATAATATTAAAAATAATTGTTAAACATTTTGGAGATTCAAAAATTCATGTACTTACATTTTTTTGTGTGAGTAGGTAGTAAGTGTTGTATATAAGCATTAACTTTAAATATAAAGCAAGTGACTAATATGACATAGTTCGTGATCACAGAGCAGTAATTAGGGTAGCCTAGACTTACAAAGTAAGGACAGATCTATTCTTAAAATTTTTTGGTAACTAATTAATTTGGCTTCAATAATCAGATGTAACATAGATTAATGTTCATATTTAGGTTTGACTGCTTTAGTAATTCAGTGCTGAACGTTTATTAAGTAAGATACATTGCTCCGTTTTTATGGAAAATTAACAATCCAAAGAGACGGTTGAATCAATAATAGTATGTTGTGAATTTTAAGTAATCTGGTACACAATATTTAGAGTAGTTTCCAAATTAAAAATAAAATCCTAAAAACATGCGTTGAGACGACTTAGTGCTTAAAGTCCAATGCCTGACAGATAGAGTAGTTCACCGCCACGCGTAAATTGATTCATACAAGAGGTATAAACCGTACATCAACGGTAACCAAACTGAATATATACCAGGCGTAAAACATATTACCCGAACCAAGAATCGTAAAATCTCGGCCGTAATGATGGAAAATGACAGGTGACATGAAATTAAATATTTTCCAAGAGATTGTTCTTTAACTGGGGGATCCAATGAATTATTAAAAGACACTATATTTGTAGCTTTATGAACGGCTTCAAATACAGTTTTAGCGCAGCATAGATATATTATTCTGTCGTATAATATAGTAGAAATGTAAACAAAATCAAGCCAAGTATCTATAAAAATGATCCTAAAATAGTTTCTTTTATCTTTAAACTTAAACACAAGACGTCATATAAGACCGAATATAATATCCCAGGCATGAAGCCGATCTAAAGTATCACGCAAATAAAACGTTAGTTGAAGTATACTTAGATGGCGCCGGGGACATCGCGCTTGCATCCTAAGCAGAAGGTTACGCGATCCAGCCTGATAAATGTATGTTTTTTTATGTTTTATTTTGACATTTGGAGAAACAATAGTGCACTGATTGCATAGCTTTTGAACAATATCTCATTCTTGTTTAAAATGCCTGAATAACTTTGTCATCCTTTGAGTCTGAAATTATAATTTTGTTATTGTTGATATTGAAAAAACCGGTTTAATTATGTTGACTTAGACGAAGTCATACTGGCGGTTAATAATGAAAAATAACTGCTACGTTTATAATTTGGCAGATACTTTACTTTCCTAAATATGAATTAACTTTCCTTCTGGAAATCTTTTGTATAACTTGAACGAAATTTGTAATACAAGTTTCTTTTAAAGAGACTTATACTATCTACAAATATAGCAAAACTTAATTCTTTAGCTTCATAGAAAATTTAGTTTTGGGCATTTTTCTCAAAAGGAGTTGGAACACAAGATTTTTTTGGTAATAAAGATATCGATGGCAACACTTTAGAAAGAATTCTTCAAATGTGCGCGTACTAGGACCTCGATCTTCAAGGTATGTGTAAGTTTAAAGTATTAACTTTACTAATATGTCGTATAATAATAGTGTACAATTCTTATGAAAATTCTCTACTATAACGCACTTGCTGCGTCCCGAAATTTTGATATTTAAAACTAATGTTTAATGATTACTAATTCATTAGACAAAATTTTAAAACTTTGCTTAAGCCAGTAGGTTTTCTTGAAACAAGATGGGTAATGTAATAATTTTTGCACCGGCTCTAGCAGAGCCGAGTTTATTAGTTGAAAGGATATGACGTAAGCATTTCCATTTCGTTTCCCTGGTTAATATTCATATTTCAAGTATACTTCTGTACCTGACATATTTTATTTGATCTGTATTCACTCTGACATAGAACAGAGTATAATATTATGTAATGTACAGCAAAATTAATGTTCACCGTCAGCTACCTTGTTTAAGATATTCGCAGTAAATTAATGACAAAATCAAGAGACATCCATTACTGTTACAGTTCAGCTACGTAACTGTATTTAAGTACATAACCAATTGGTGTGTTTTATAATATTATGAATTAAAATACATTTTATGACGCCGCCGCGCTTCCTTTTATACCAGATGACAAATGCTCAAATAATTCCTAACCTATCCACAAATCTAATTTGTCATTGGCATAAGCTAAGTTACCGGGAAGTTAGAGGGCCGCCAGCTTTTATACAGTGGAGATGGGCGTGGGTTAAAATAAGATGTTAATTAGGGGCGCCACTTGATTGTTTAACCTCCACTCCCGGATATTCTAATAAGATGTTCACAAATATGCTTCCTTGCCCAGATCCAACACAACCAAGAATTCTTGGATCACACTGGCAACTATCGCCAACCACAATCGAGCACAGGAAGCTACAAGGGAGTTCTAATTATGATAACACCAACTAAAGTTCGGAACGGTATGGTCTCCTAGGCCCACAAATAAAGATAACGGTAATGATCTAATCTATCAACAGCCCTGAAAAGAAAACACAAACACAAAACCAAAACACACCTAAAATATGATAAAATAAGGGCTTTTATTAAGCTTCTTTGGCATACAAGAATTTATTAAAAGCTGTTCTAAAATTCTGATCTAAAATAAAAAAAAAGTCTCTATAATATAACTAAAATGGCTTACTACCAAATAATCAAGATCTTTACTGAGTATGTATGAATGTACTACAAATATAATTGTTCTACGGAAAATTCCACTTTTCGTGCACGCAAAGCTCACAACTTATTTTCCCCAAATATTAATTAATTACACGTTAATTACGGTAAGTGGCCTGATTAAAGATCAAGTCCCAAAGAATAATCAATAAGCTTGACTAACGCTAACAATATATGATAACTAATGGTACTATCAAAAGTGAAGCAATTATATTAATAATGGTCTTATAAAAATCTGTACCACATTTAGTGAAGTTTAAATAAAATAAATTCAGTTCGATTTTAGCAAATTTAACACAGATGAATATTTAAAAATGTAACTTATCAAGATTGTCTCTTATCACTTTATTCTTTATCACAAAACGGAAAATTCTTACTTGAAATTCCTGGACTTCTAGGCCATCTAATTACCACCAATTTCCATACCAACTAAGGCCTTTAGGTGTACGGGACTGCAACCACGGGAATAATGCAACAACGGAACGGCAATGCGACAACGAAAGGGAAGACCTTTTCACTGAGATCCTAATTCATAAATTCCAGATTTCACAGCTGACAGGAATTATAATTGCTCTTGACTAGCACATAAACTCCATTTAATTCAATAGCCATATACTTCGTTCGGTACATAAAAATTCGCTAATCCATGCGAGACTTTTCCACTCAAACTTGCGATACGTGAATTTACCAAAGGTATTGCCCAATACAAAAACTGGCCGCTACAATAATTTCTGTCTAACACAAGCAGTATCCTGCACAAGCAGTATCCAGCCGGTACAAGGAGAATCTCTCCGGTACAAGGATTTCGTCTAATACGAAAATTCTTCCTATCCGGTACAAGGAATTTTCCCTCCGGCACAAGGAGTATCCATCCGGTACAAGGACCCTAAAAACAACAAGTAACGGAATGCTAAAGGTGTTATAGTTACGAAAGAGGATGATTTCTTACCTCCAGAGAGGGAAACGAAACTCCCACAACGGGACACGATAAATGTTGTCCTTAAATCCCCTCAAATGGGTATCTCCACAGCCTTCAGCACTAAATCCGTACATTACGACATCACCAAAAAGACTGCAGATTAAGTTCTGAGAGCAATAAAATCCACAAAGGAGGATACTTAATATCCAAACTTGCTCCTCAGAACGAACCACGTGTTAACTCCAACAATTGCCAACGAAATCTCTCTCTCGACACTTCCGGCGCATTCCTGTCTCCTACTTGAAAACAGGTACCGCCACACCCTCGCTCTCACTCGCATTCCATACGTCCCCAGCCATCTATCCTTCTCAACATGCGGACCATTCTCGAACTACCGGCAACTGCAACGCAAGCGTGGAAGCCGGTACGATATACCAGGGGTAGTACAAATAAACATGATTTAATGAAAGATCTCAATTCTATTCCTTATACGAGGGATATCCAGAAGAAGTAACCACGGTTGTCGCCAATAATTCTTTGTTCAAAGCAGAGGAGGAACCACAAATACGTCCAAACTAGCTTAGTTGTTTAGCTATCCAATTTATACTGTTACAATTTATTGCTCAAACTGTATACAGTGTCAAACAGTCAAATGAAAGAAAATCAGTATCCCGAAACACATCAATTAATGTAGGAGATTTTTTTTATTATTTCAACAACACACCACGAGGGCTTACAGCCTAAATACTATCGTACCGTGGGTGTCGACAAGGAAGAAAGCAGCACCCCAGATGTGGGAGCAGTATTCGAGGTTTGGCCGTATTTGTGAAGTATATAAGGTATAGAGATTAGCTGGTGAAAAGTATTTGCGAGCCCGGAAGAAGAAACCTAATTTCTTAGCAGCCGCTTCTATAATTGATGTGACATGTTGGTACCAATTGAGATGTTCAAAATGCATTCCTTGGACGTTTTGGCAACATCCTAATCGTAAATAAAAATGTCTTAAATGTTGATTAACATCTGAGGTGTGACCGGCCTAATCACAACCATTATTATTCTTCTTAAGTCAGTTAAATGGCGTGGTTAAGTTTTGATACTATACTTTTCACATATCTCCATAAGAAGAAGTTTAATAGCGTGCTCGTGCTGGTCATTCTAACGAACCTCGCCTCCCTATCCACCGATTTGGAAATATCAACTCAAGATACTACCGGATATTAATTTGGTAATGTGCAGCTCCTCGATCCTGCTAGTCCCATATTCGCTGGAACTTGTAGGTTTGCTCTATCAGGATATAACTTTGCCAAAGTTGGCCGACATTATTCTAGAGCAATGCTAAATAAGTATCTTGATTCAAATTGCTATCAATGACGGGGCCAATGACATGGTTTCCATTCCTAAATATTCTGCCCAAGCATTAATCTTTTCAGGGTATTGCGTAAATTATTTTTTATTCAGCGTGGATTTTGACAATTAGTATGGCCGTGAAGTGTAAAACTGCACTCATCAGAAAACAATAATTAATAGCGAAAATCGCAACGTCAAACTCTAGTGTCATTTTTGCCCTTAAATAAAATTGATTATTTTGACAAAAATATGGATGTTAGAATGAATTGTAAATGGGATAGTAGAAATGAAGGTTTGTTGTAAATGAAATCAGCGGTTAAGGCATCAAATGGAAAAAAATGGAAGCAAAAAGAAATTTTATTTGGTATGTCAAAATTTGAAGTGCGAAATTTGGATTCTTACTAAAAAGCAATTTTGGATATAATATTATATATTAAATTACGTTACTGTACAGCACAAGTCTTTGACTTATTGTATTAGCGTACTGTATAATTTACACAAATAAACAAATTATATATATATATATATATATATATATATATATATATATATATATATATATATATATATATATATCGTACCGATAACTCAAAAAATAATGGGCCGGGTTTGATGAAGTTTGGTAGGTACCTTCTTTTTTGTATCTCCGAAAATAACAAAGCTATAACTACCAAATTCGGTACGCAAGTTTCTACTATCAAACTTGGATCTCTGAGCTCAAGGACCAAAAGTTATAGGCATTTAAAGAAAGAAAACTGGGGTGCTACTGGTGATCAGAGGAACGCACAAGAATAAAACATTTTGTATGGTTAACAAAATCAGTTGAATGTTACATATAAAGGTTAAGTTATTTTGACATTAGAAGGTCAATAAATAGCAGAAAAATATTAAAATTTTATAATTTTGAAACGTCAGAGTCGCGATATGAAACAGCAATATTCAGATAAATAATCTGAAACGAATACGGATTATGTAGAAGAAATGTAATAAGTGTATTTTACAAGGCCTGAAATTTTGGCTTCAACCATCATTGTCGTTCATTTTACTGAAATACTTACGGAAAATTCATTTCAAATAGACCCTTTCTGATGCTTTGACAGTAGTGTTAGCTAGAGATATGGGGTTTAATAGTCTATAATTTTAGCTAATTTTCAGAGAAAAAATTCGTTATTGAGAAGACAGCGACTTATGTGTTTTGAAAAGATTTATTCCAATGAGCGCGAACTAGAAACCCTAAAACCCACATACGGGGTCAGTTTCAGTTTTTGTCTATTTACACATATACAGGGTAGCGCATTTCTACAGTAAAGCTCAATATATCCGTTATTATACAAGAAATGAGAAAAAAATTATATACGCTAATTATAGGTTGTCTCGAGCTGCATCTTATAAACCTATTTTGATAAATACAGAGTGGGCCATAAGTCGTTGGTGATACACACTTTCTTTTTTTAATAGAACACCCCTTATTTTATTGCATTTTTGCATTTTTCATCGAATTATAATGTATGTTTGTAAGGAAAACAATTGATACCGTTCATCGATTCTGAGTTATTTTAATTGTTTTGCAACTTTTCACGTTTTTGGAACGTATCACAAACACATATCACAAATTGTTATACGACGTTTTTACCAATAGTTAGCGGAGCCCCATGCATATGCATTGTATTATTCGTCAAACAAATTGAGCTGGCATATACAGGCGCTCTCAAATAATAGCTGAATTTGAAAAGTTTTTTTAGTGTTTCGGTAGAAATCATTTTTGGTAAGATTTTTCTGAAGTGTTGCTAATTAAATAAGTATGTAATAAGTTATTGTAAAAAAAGTTTTTTAGAAAAATATAATTTAGTTTAGCCTTACTAGAACCAGTTTTTGTAAAAAAATATGGTGAAATTTTGTAAAAAAAAATTGCAAGTTTTCATAAACATTTTGTTTTCAATTTGTATCATAAAGCTGTCTGTGAATAATTATATCTTGGTAGGTGTGTAAATACCTTGAAGAGTTAGGAAAATTGGACCAGTTTTTTCTTGAACTTTTTAAGTTTATTTTAGAAAATATTTGTACTTTTCGAAACAACAAAGCTATTTTAATGAAATATTGTATATTGTTGCTACTACATAGGTTATACTGCTAACCAAATTTAATGTCCCTCTTATAAAAACAAGACCTATTTGCCATTAAAAAGATTTTTACGAAAATGCGCTACCATTACCCAACCAGACTTTGAATATATGGGATGCATATATGCAATTATGAATGGACTAACATCCAGTGTATGTTCCTAGAAGTATGTGGGTTTTCCCTAAAATCAATCATAACATCCAATTTGGTATCATTACTCAGTGCATTAGAAGGTTTTTTTGTAACTGCCTGAGATGTCCAATCTCGCGAAATTGCTTTTCAGCGGTTACAATCACAGTATGTTGCTAAAGCGTTTTAAACTAAACTAATATTGGCAACTATGAAGCATGTTGATAACTTATGTGTTTTAGTGAATTTTAGTAGAAAAAATTCACTAATGGGAAGATATTGATTTTTGCATTTTGTTGTGATTAGTGTGTTTTATTAGTTTCAATTGGTTGATATCTGGTTTTTCGTGTTTTCTGTTGTGAATGTGTGTAGCTACGTTTGATTTGTAGCTAGATATGTGGATTTTATCTAATGATGTTATATGTCCCTTGACTCTTGTTTGTATTGATTTTTGTCAATAAAAAATATACAGGAATGACAAAAAAAAATCAATATAAACAAGATTCAAAGAACATATAACAGCATTAGATAAAATCCACATACCTAGCTACAAATCAAACGTAGGTACACACATTCACAACAGAAAACACGAAAAACCAGATATCAACCAATTGAAACTAATAAAACACACTAAAGACCACAAAAAGTGAAATATGGGAACAATACTACATTCAAAAAAACAATAAGAAACAATTAATCCCAAAACAAATCCAATTGTAAACTTTAAACCTTTAAACAAAACTTAATAAAAGCCATACAAATAGACAAATTATCATACCACAATACGGAAAACAGGAAACAAATACAATCGACACAGACCGAAAACACAGCCAATCAAGCAACTGTAAACCGACCAATAGAAGCTCAACACGCAGGCGTCACGTACAACCGTAGGCATAGAACACACAGGAACGATCAGAGTCAGTGCTAATGATGAACCAGAACAAATAAAAAATCATAGAAAGTACAGCAAACAAGTAAAGTATATATATATATATATATATATATATATATATATATATATATATATATATATATATATATATATATATATATATATATATATATATATAGGGTCGCTGATAAGTCTGGAAACGGTCGATTATCCGGGAAAATATACAAGGTGTCGAAAAAAGTTTTATACAAAAGTTTTTGGGTTCTTCAATGTCTACTAGGCGGTGATAATTTTATTTATACAGGGTTGGTCATACAGGCGTGGCACACCAATATTATTATTTTTTTAATGGAACACCCTATATATTATTCGATATTTCAATCCTTCTCTTAATTTTGAGCAACATTTATGAGAAGCATAATGTACCTAAACTCAATCGTTTCCGGGTAAAAAAATAAATAAAAATAAACGCTACTGTTTTTAAAATCTATTGGATGAAGAACAAAAATAAATGAAAAGTAGAATATCTCTTGAAAACAATCTGTGAGTGTGAAAAGAACCGGTTGCGATGTTTTTAACATTGTTTGGAATCCCAAGATAAGATAAGATGCCCATAAGAAACGCAGTATTATTCTTTTGTTTTAAAATGTTTCCAGGACAACGAATGTCAAACATTCATTCAGTGTCAACAGTTTTGAAACATTAGTAATTTAGTGTCAACAGTTTTTGTGCAAAATGGCAAGTTTAAGTGAAACCGAACGTATCGAAATTTTAATGATGATAGGGTACGGTGATAGAACACGAAGTTTTGCTCAAGTGGTGATTATGTTCAATGAGTTGCATCCTGAGCGGGAATCGATCTCCAAATCCACAGTTTCGAAAACTTTGCATCGTTTTCACGAAACTGGCGGTATCAAGGATAAACCTAGAACTGGGAGGCCAGTAACCGTTACAAATGAAGAAAATTCTTTGAATGTAATATTGGATGTGGTGGAAAATCCGAAAACTTCGGCACAGCAATTGGCTTTAAATCACAATATGAGTCGATATTCAATTCAAAAGATTACGAAGCGGGAAAAGTTCCGTCCATATAAAATTCATTTATTGCAAGAACTGAGTGAAGACGATTTTGATCGCAGAATCGAGTTCTGTGAACTTATTATGGAGAAGTTACGCCAAAATTTTAACTTTGCCAACCACATTTTGTTTTCCGACGAATCTACATTTTGTTTGAATGGACAAGTCAACCGACACAACTGTAGGTACTGGTCAGACGAAAACCCACATTGGATGGAACAAATTCACACCCAAAGACCGCAAAAAGTAAATGTTTGGTGTGCTATTATTGGTGGACATATCATAGGACCTTATTTTATACACGGTAATTTGAACTCTGCTCGATATTTGACACTTTTGCAAGAATCAATTGTTTCAGACGTTAGTCGATTATTTCCGAACAATAACGACCCAAATCTACCAGCGGAAGAAATATGGTTTCAGCAGGATGGGGCACCCCCTCATTTTGGAATTGAGGTACGGGAATATCTGAATCAAACCTTTCCTGGCAGATGGATAGGGCGCAGGGGAACTATTGAATGGCCAGCTAGGTCTCCCGACATGACGCCGCTTGACTTTTTTTTGTGGGGTCATGTAAAAAATTTAATTTACCAAAATAGACCGCAGAATATTGAAGAGTTGCAAGCAAGGATTGTGCATGAAATTAATAACATTCCTCAAAACGCTCTTGTAAATGCAGTGCAATGTTTTGTTAAGCGAATTCATTATTGTCAGGATGTCAATGGAGAACACTTTGAACATCTTATAAAATAGGATTTCAAACAATGTTAAAAACATCGCAACCGGTTCTTTTCACACTCACAGATTGTTTTCAAGAGATATTCTACTTTTCATTTATTTTTGTTCTTCATCCAATAGATTTTAAAAACAGTAGCGTTTATTTTTATTTATTTTTTTACCCGGAAACGATTGAGTTTATGTACATCATGCTTCTGATAAATGTTGCTCAAAATTAAGAGAAGGATTGAAATATCGAATAATATATAGGGTGTTCCATTAAAAAAAAATTAATATTGGTGTGCCACGCCTGTATGACCAACCCTGTATAAATGAAATTATCACCGCCTAGTAGACATTGAAGAACCCAAAAACTTTTGTATAAAACTTTTTTCGACACCTTGTATATTTTCCCGGATAATCGACCGTTTCCAGACTTATCAGCGACCCTGTATATATATATATATATATATATATATATATATATATATATATATATATATATATATATATATATATATATATATATAGACATTTTTGATTAAAATGAAGAAATTGATTTCAATGAGGTGAGGTAATTTTGGAGATTAGAAATCATATGACAGAACTTTAGAACAATTGACATTTAGATTAAAATTTAGTCAAAATTGCATCATTTGCAGCCACAAGTTTAGACTTATTTGTAAGATGCTTTGTACTATTTATATAACAATAAACTATAAACTAAACTATAAACTATATATAACCTAATTGTATGATTTATATTTTTTTTTTAATTGGTTACATCAGAATAATTATATTTATTTTTCAAAAATTTAAATATAATTCAGTCATTAATCTAACTACAAATGAAAATAATATTACACTCCAGGACGTCCTAGATCGGACACATCCTCTGTACATCCTAAATCGAACATCTGCTGAATGTTCCCATTCGGATAGGATATTCCGACCAAAGTTAGACCATAGAGGGATGTCCTTCGGACGTCGTGTGCTGTCAAGGTTTCCTTTAGACGTGAGGAAGAGGTTCATCAGGTCGTACGTATAGAGCTTGGTGGTGTATGAGGCGAAAAACTAGACTTTGACTGAGCACGACATTAAGTTAATCAAAGCATTCAAAAGGTGGACATGAAAAAATGACAAAGATACCATACACCGACAAAATCGGAATATAAGTATGCTGTAAGAGGTGAGAGAATAAAGATGCTTGCTAAAAAAAATGAGACGGCAAAGCCCAAATTTATAGGACATATTAAGACATAAAACTTTCTGACAATATTATGTGATGGGCACATAGTTGGAAAAAAGAAGAGAGAGACCAAGAGAACATTTGCTAGATAACCCAGCACAATTGATGAAATGCAGAAGGTACAATCAAATAAAAAGTTGCGATTTTAAATGTCCACATTGGTGACTTCTAAAGAAACATTCTGGAACTCATGCTGGAGACAGATAATCATGGTTGTGACGACCGGCTTTATTGCCTTTAGACTGTAGCGCTAGATGTATTATCACCATAATTAGAACCGCAGACCGGTTTTGCTCTAATTAGAGCTCATCAGTACGGTATACTAATTACAGCGAAAACACACCTATAAAGTAATACGACTATGATAGCCAGCCTCCTAGGACATTGTAAGATGTACGACAGCATGCCATCTCGGTGCAGAACCAGGTAGTATGTTGTCACGACAGCTACAAATAACGCAACATGTTATAAACTAGAGCCTGTGTACCACCAACTAACAATTTTGTAAATTGTCAGCCCTGGTCCATTTCTTCCCTAATATACGGACAATGTGTGCAAGGCTGGATGTGTTATCACCGTAATTAGAACCGCAGACAGGTTACGCTCTAATTAAAGCTCATCAGTACGGTATACTAATTACAGCGATAACACACCTATAAAGTAATGCGGCTATGGTAGCCAGCCTCCTAGAACATTAGTATACCGGTCTACGGTGCTAATTATGGTGGGAATTCATCTAGCCCTGTATACATTGTTCCTATATTAGGAAAGAAATGGGCCAGGGCTGACAATTTGCAAAATTGTTAGTTGGTTGTATTTGGAGCTGTCGTGGTAACATACTACCTGGTTTCGCACCGACATGGCGACCCTACCGTACATCTCAGAATGGCCTTTAGACTGTGATAATTGAAAACGCCAGTTAATACATATTAAGCGTGCACAACAATCAAGTTCATGACGCCATCGGGAGACATAGGGTTATATGTAGACTTGAGGTAGTTCATAAAAAAAAATTACAATTTTAATTTCTCCCTATAGTCGTGACTAATAAGTTATATATGTAAATATATTTCTGGCATCAAAGCTGCCAGTATGTACTTAGAGTTCGTTTCATTTCTGCTGTGTTTGGCTTGTAAATATTGCAGCGGCAGAATGGATTACGACACGTGCCAAAATTGCAAGGAGCGTAGGAAAAATACGTGCCAACATTTTGTTACTGAAGATATTCTAATTAATGTTTACGTTTTATTATCTACCTTATAATTGTTTTTTCTACAAATATTGTTTGCTTGTGCATTTAATTTTTGGAGACTCTGGTTTTAATTAACGCTCTTAATAACAGAGGGACATGGAAAGGTTTCGGGATGGCTCGATTACGGACGATCGTGACATCATTTGAAAATCGAGTGTCTCAAAGCGTCTTAAAAGAAATTGGTCTACTCATATTTTATCACGCTTGTTTGAGTTTTGTGGCGCCATTCCCTTCGAGTTAATGACGTCCTCGACATTTTGTTAAATTTAACCAGCTATATATATATATATATATATATATATATATATATATATATATATATATATATATATATATATATATATATATATATATATATATATATATACAGGCTGTTTCAAAAAACATGCACCATCGCTCGTGGGGCAATTCCTTACTAAAAAATAAGAAAAAAAGTTCCTGTGCACATAGGCCCGGAAACGCATAGTTTCCAATATACAGGGACTTGAATTTTATTTTTTTTTTTAATTTTTTATAAATAATTTTAAAACCACTGGATTGATTTTAATGAAACTTGGAACTTGAAAGTGTATTATGAAAGTGCATATTTTCAAGTGAGAATCTGCTTACAACTGCGTCAGTGGCGTGCGTACGGGGTAACTGTAAAAATTCATTTGGGGAAAAAATATGTGCGCCACTGTCTTTTTCCAATTTTGATACATCAGTTATGAAGCTTATTACATAAGCCACAAAAGCTGCTTCTTGGTATTTTTTCGTTCAGGGTATCTCCTAGGAGATATGATTAGTTATATAAAAAGGGGCAAAGTACCGATTCGTTGGAGTAATGAAAACAGTAATCGTAAAGTGCCATGAAACTATAATTTTTGACAGTTCTCTAAATTCTACAATTTTGAAGTGCTTTGTAGGCGTCAAAAGAGTTTTCGTGCTATTCTTTAAATTTTTATACGGTGCAGTATTTTCGTTTTTAGTTATTTGTTGATACTGAGCTGCTCATTAATATTATTTCCTCCTCTCAAGATGGTTTTCATTAAGTACACTTCAGCGGATTTGACTGATATGTTGTTAATTTATGGACAAACAAATCAAAATGCTAGACAAGCTGTGCGAGTTTATCAGGAAACTTATCCGCAAAGAAGAATTCCTGACAAAAATATTTTCCCACGTATTGTAAGACATTTGAGAGAAACTGGTTCTTTAAAACCTTTAAAAGCTGACTCTGGACGCAGAAGATACCGCCGAACTGTACGAGTTGAAGAGGCAATATTAAATGGAGTTGAACGTGATCCTAGTACAAGTACGAGAATTATTGCCACCGAACTGGGTAATATTTCGGCATCATCAGTTCACAGAACTCTAAAGGATCAAAGTTTATATCCCTATCATTTTACACGTGTCCAGGAACTTCTACCTAGAGACTTTCAACCAAGGGTAATGTTTTGTCAGTGGTTCTTAGACAAACTTAGGCACGACCAACATTTTTCTAAACGTGTACTATTTACTGATGAGGCGTCATTTACGCGAAAAGGTATCGTAAATTTTCACAATTTACATACATGGGCCGATGAAAACCCACACTCTCTAAGAGTTTCAAATTCGCAGTATCAATTTTCCATCAATATTTGGGCTGTTATTATTGAAAATCACATAATTGGTCCTGTTGTTCTACCGAATCGTCTTGACCATGAATCATATTTAAACTTTTTACAAAATGATTTGCCGTTGTTACTACCGCTTTTTATGAGAAATGGTACAATGTGGTTCCAGCATGATGGTGCGCCCGCACATATTGCAGCAGCTGTAAGAACATATTTAGCCAACACATACGGTCACCGATGGATTGGTCGTGGAGGTCCGGTGTCATGGCCACCTCGATCTCCGGACCTGAATCCTCTCGATTTTTATTTGTGGGGTCATTTAAAAGAAATAGTGTATAAAACACCAGTAAATACACGAGAAGAATTGTTGGGAAGAATAGAATATGCATTTGACAGCATTAGAGAAGATCAAAATATTTGCAGAAAAGTAAGAAGATCTTTGCGCAGAAGGTTAAATAATTGTAACGACGCTAATGGTGGTCACTTTCAACATTTTCTTTAGCTTTGTTATTAAAGTCAATTGATTAATCTACAAAAAACAAGAGTTTGGAAAAATCATGGTGTCTTTACGATTACTTTTTTCATTTTTTATTTTTATTTTTTATTTATCATTTTTTATCAATGTTTGTAATATTCATTTCAATGTTTATCGCCAATAAGTTTATTATTATTACGCCGACTAATCGGTACTTTGCCCCTTTTTATAAAATTAATCATATCTCCTAGGGGATACCCTAAACGAAAAAATACCAAGAGGCAGCTTTTGTGGCTTATGTAATAATCTTCATAACTGATGTATCAAAATTGGAAAAAGACAGTGGCGCACATATTTTTTCCCCAAATGAATTTTTACAGTTACCCCGTACGCACGCCACTGACGCATTAAAAAATTTAAAAAAATATTAAAATTCAACTCCCTGTATGTTGAAAACTATGCGTTTCTGGGCCCATGTGCACAGTAACTTTTTTTTCTTATTTTTTAGTAAGGAATTGCCCCACGAGCGATGGTGCATGTTTTTTGAAACAGCCTGTATATATATATATATATATATATATATATATATATATATATATATATATATATATATATATATATATATATATATATATATGCAAGAAATTTCCCTAAAATATGCATATGTTATCAAAAATATACAACATATGTATTCTCACTCTTTAATGTTTATATACTTACTGACTTTCCAAAAAATCCTAACACCCAGTAGGAGTCTACCAATGGGATCGTTACACAATTTTTTTATTACGCATTTCGAAAGTTCGTTTAAATATGAGTCTAACACACCAGTTATTTTTCTTGAAAGTTGTCTAATATCGCAGAGAAAATGATCAAAGTTTGCGATAAGTGAGTCTATGAATGTGAATTTCAATCCTAGGGTTATACGTCACAAAATACCCATAGGTCCGCTTGCGACACAAGAAGGCGCTGGCAGCGAGCGGTTTGGGCCCTTCTTGGTATCACTGAAAGTTTTGCGACTAATCACAGGAACACGTTCCACAAAACCAACTGTCAAAACTAATGATACGTGGAACGTGTTCCTGTAAGACTAGATGCATTCTCGCAACAATTAGAACCGTAGACCGGTTTCGCTCTCATTAGAGCTCTTCAGTACGGCATACTAATTGCAGCAAAAATGCACCAAAAATAACACGGCTATCGTATAGCCAGTCTTAAAACACTAAGTGAGTGGCGAACGTGTCGCCACCTAGTTCGGAACCAGGTACTATGTTGTCACGCCCGCTCCAAATAATACAGAGTATAAAAAATAGAGACGGTATACAACTTACTAACAATTTAAAAAATTGTTAGCCCTGGCCCATTTCTACCTCAATATAGGGACAAAGTATGTAAGACTAGATGCATTCTCGCAACAATTAGAACCGTAGACCGGTTTCGCTCTCATTAGAGCTCTTCAGTACGGCATACTAATTGCAGCAAAAATACACCAAAAATAACACGGCTATCGTATAGCCAGTCTTAAAACACTAAGTGAGTGGCGAACGTGTCGCCACCTAGTTCGGAACCAAGTACTATGTTGTCACGCCCGCTCCAAATAATACAGAGTATAAAAAATAGAGACGGTATACAACTAACTAACAATTTAAAAAATTGTTAGCCCTGGCCCATTTCTACCCCAATATAGGGACAAAGTATGTAAGACTAGATGCATTCTCGCAACAATTAGAACCGTAGACCGGTTTCGCTCTCATTAGAGCTCTTCAGTACGGCATACTAATTGCAGCAAAAATGCTACAAAAATAACACGGCTATCGTATAGCCAGTCTTAAAACACTAAGTGAGTGGCGAACGTGTCGCCATCTAGTTCGGAACCAAGTACTATGTTGTCACGCCCGCTCCAAATAATACAATGCTGCAATTAGTATGCCGTACTGAAGAGCTCTAATGAGAGCGAAACCGGTCTACGGTTCTAATTGTTGCGAGAATGCATCTAGTCTTACATACTTTGTCCCTATATTGGGGTAGAAATGGGCCAGGGCTAACAATTTTTTAAATTGTTAGTTAGTTGTATACCGTCTCTATTTTTAATACTCTGTATTATTTGGAGCGGGCGTGACAACATAGTACTTGGTTCCGAACTAGGTGGCGACACGTTCGCCACTCACTTACGTGTTCCTGTGATTAGTCGCTCCTCTGACAGCTGAGGGTGGCGGTTTTTATTTTGAATTAAAATACTAGAATGACTGATGACGTTTATGATGGTATTGCAGGGACTCTATTGGTAATTCGGATTTATAATTTTAAAACGAAACCTGGACCAATCAGATGCTTTGAGGCTCGTACGTCACAAACTACGGGCTTTAAAATTAGTATTTTGGCGGGTTAACTTTCATTTCCTTATAAAAAATTTACTGCAATGAAAAACTTCAAAAAATTTCTTTTGTTGCCGCCAGTAATTAATTTCTATACATCAGAATTGTGATTTTTGATTAAATGTTACGACCCCATTGGAATGACATTTTCTATACTACTCTGTTATGTCTCTGACAAGAAATTAGTTTTTCCGGGAACATTTTAAGTTTATTTTCGAAAATTTTTCTACGTTTTCAAACAGTAAACTTATTTTCATGAAATGTGGTACATTTTTTCTACTATATATGTTATACTGGTAACAAAATTTGATGTCTACTTTCTTTAAAAAATCACATATTTGCTATTTACAACATTTTTATGAAAATTCACTATCATAACGCACTTGCTGCGTCCAGACTTTTTGTGTAAGTGACTTGTGGAACTTTGTTAACCAGGAAAATTGGATCTGTTTTTCTGGGATAATTGTTGTTTTATTACAGAAAATTTTTGTATGTCCAAAAATAACAAATTTGCTTAACCAGTTTCTGCTATCAAACTCACCCTACATGCTGAAATTCAGATGTCTAAGTTAAAACTAAAAAAAGTTATAGGCATTTAAAAAATAAAATTTGGGTGCCACTGGTGATCAGATGAAAGCACAAGAATAAAATATAAGAAAAAGAATAAAGTAGAGCTTTCAAAACCCTTTGAATATTACACACAAAGGTAAAGTTCTTTTGACGCAAGAAAGTCAAGAAGTAGCAAAAAACCATTTTAAAAATTTTATAATTTTTTTTCTTAAAACGTCAAAGTAGTAATTGAAAACGTCAAAATTTGAAATTTTCAGACAAATAATCTGAAGCAAATACGAATTATGTAGAAGATATGTTGTAATAAGTGTGTTTTACAAAGCCTTAAGTTTCAGCTTCAACCATCATTGTCCTTCATTTTGCTAAAATTGTTTCAAAAAATCCATTTCAAGTAGACCCTCTTTCTGATGCTTTGATAGTAGATTCAGCTATAGAGTTTCTGGTTTAATAGTCTATAATTTTAGCAAATTTTGGTAGAAAAGTTTCATTAGAAGACCGCGACATATCAATTTTGAAAAGATTTCTTCAAATAAGCGCGAACTAGAACCTCTAAAATCCATATCCGGGGTCAGTTTCAGTTTTTTCTGTTTACATATATACAATATACAGTGGCGTATTTCTACGGCAAATCTCAATATATCCGTTATTATACAAGATATTCGAAAAGATTATATACGTTAATTATCGGGTGTCTCCAGCTGCATTTTATAAACTTATTTTGACAACCACAGGGTGTGATACACACTTTTATTTTTTAAGAGAACACTCCTTATGTTATTGCATTTTTGCATTTTCCATCGAATTATAATGCATGTTTGTGAGGCAAAAAAAATGATATCCTTCATCGTTATTGACTTATTTCAATTGTTTTGCAACTTTTCACATTTTTGTCACATATCACAAATTGTGAAACGGTGTGTTTACCAATCGATAGCGGAGCCCCATGAAAGTGGCGCATTCAGAGAGATTTTTGTTTGTATTACTCGTCGAAAAAATCTAGCTGCCATATACAGGCGCTCACAAATTGTGCCTGAATTTGAAAAGATTTTGCAGAATTTTTTTTAGTGTTTCCGTAGAAATCATTTTTTGTAAGATTTTTGTAAAATGTTGTTACCTAATTAATAATAAATGTTCAGTAAGTTATTGTAAAAAAAAAGTTGTCGAATTTTTGTGAAAAACATCATTTAGTATGACATTATCGAAGGCAATTTCTGTAAAAAAAAAAAGGTGAATGGTTGTAAAAGAAATGGTTTGCAAATTTTCATATTAGTGAATTTTCTTTAAAAAAATTCACTAATGGGGAGATCCCGACTTTCGAATTTTGAAAAAATTTCTTCAAATGAGCGCTATTTAGGACCCCTGGAACCCAAATCCGAGGTCGGTTTCAGACTTTATAAGTTCGTTAGCCAGGAAAATCCGCCGAGGTTTTCCCGGAAAATTTTGTGTTTTCTTTCGAAAAAAATCGAAAAAAAATTATGTCTGGAATTAACAAAGTAAGGGCAACTAGATTTTATACGCGGGTTTATATCATTATAGGTAAGTTACCTACCAAAATTTAGCTCTGTAGGTTAAAGGACAAAAAAGTTACAGGCATTTAAAGAAAAATAAATTTGGGTTTTCCTCAAAACGTCTAAAGTCGCGATTTTAAACGTCAAAATTGGTAACATTTAGGCAATGAACCTGAAACTAATGTGAGCTATGGAAGGAAAATGTCTCAAGAATAATATTTTACAAAGCCTGAAGTCTTAGTTTCAATCGTCATTGTCCTTCATTTTACTAAAGTATTCCCAGAAAATTCATTTCAAATAGACCCTTTCTCTGATGCTTTGGCTGTCGGTTTAGTTAAGTTGATGCTTTCGCTGTAGGTTTAGTGAAGTTTATGGTTTAACGGTCTATAATTTTTAGTTAATTTTTGTAAAACAAATTCGTTACGCATTTTAGCATTTTTTATCGAAATATGATGCATGTTTGTAAGAAAAAATCTGGACGCAGTAAGTGCGTTTTGGTAGCAAATTTTCATTAAATCCTCTAAATTTCAATAACTCATTTGCTATTAACGTAAATTTTGTTGGTTAGGAAACCAACATTTAACTGTATTTTTGGAAAATATTCGTATGAACGCAGCAAGGGCGTTTTGGTTGCAAATTTTCATTAAATTTTTCAAATTTCAATAACTCAATTTGCTATTAACCTAAGGTTCATTGGCTAGTAGACCAGTCTTCTCAGAAACATTTAAAGTTTATTTTCCGAAAATTTTTGTACTATTTCAAATAATTATTTTGATAAAATATGATACATTGTTCCTACTATATAGGTTATACCGGTAACCAAATTGATGCCTGCTCGCATTAGAGCGATATATTTGTAATTAAAAACATTTTTATGAAAATTCACTTCCATAACGCACTTGCTGTGTCCAGAGTTTTTTTTTCTTCATTTTTGCTCATAAAGCTGTTTATGAATAATTAAATCTTGACAGGTGTTTAAATAGCTGAAGAGGTTCGTTGGCCAGAATAATTAGACCAGTTGTCTCTGGGACATTTTAAGTTTATTTTCGGAACTGGTTTGTAATTTTTGAAACAAACATTTTTAGGAAAAGTCACTACCATAACAGACTTGCTGCGTCCAGACTTTTATTTAACTTTGATTAAACACACATTGTGTATAAAGTTTATTAAAATTGATCGAACTTTTACTGGGTGTTCGGATTATTCTGAAATTCGGTACTTATATGTATATAGTAAAATCTAACTATTTTTTTTACATTAAAACAATTATCTTTATAAAACCTTCTCTGGCTTTAAAAATGTTGTTGTTATTTGTGAAACCAGAAAAGAAGTCTCTAGATCTGAATTCAGTATGGAACGGTTTCACCAAGTAAGGGCAACAACAATGAATGACATGAAGAGTCACATTTATCACTTAATTTTAGAAAATTTGCCGACCCCTGCGTTTATAACGTATAAAATTTTAACTACACTAAAAACTAATCTAAGTTATTAAACACATTTATATAGTCCCTTATATTGACCTTCAAATGGCTCGCTTGCAAATTCGTAAAAGTTACCCAGTAAACACATGTTCGTTAATTAAACGTTAAAGAGGAAACTGCTACCTTACGTTTAAATTTGGTAACAATGTCGCCCGAATAAACATATAATTAAACCAATATAAAAACCTTTTTTATACATGTATGTTTTAACGTTTAAATATACGTTTTTCTTACATGTTTATTAACAAGGATTTTACAAGGTTAATTTAACCATCATCTGTAGTGGAGAATATACGTTTATAATTACTGTTTATCAACGGGAATTTGTAACGTTAAACTATTTGCCGTTAATAACGTAAAATATACATTTTTATACATGTTTATTAACAAGGGTTTTGCAACGTTGATTTAACCATCATCTGTCATGAAGAATATACGTTTATAATTAATGTTTATCAACGGGAATCTGTAACGTTAAACTGCTTGCATTAACGACGTATAATAAACGTTTGAATTACAACTAATACATACCTACCAAATGATAGTTTTTCAACCGAGCTGACAGCAGAAGAAGAGTACGATTAATTTTTTGACGATGGCAACTTATAGGACAAACGATCATTAGGTGTAGAAGTGTCAACCTGGACTCCATTGCGATGTAGATACTTACTTTAAGTACTCATTGCTCATCAAAACTTCAAAACTTGCTACTCTGTTAAATTTTATAAACCTACCATTGACAAATTATTATTTATGTTTATAATTTTAAATGGGCTTTATAAAAATGGATTAGATCACAAGTTAAATGTCAAATAAAAATAACTTTATTTAAAAAACAAAAATATATATAATATTTCAAAAAACTGACATATCATTATCAAAAAACTAAAACAATTAATACCACATTCTAAAAATATAACAAACTTCTTCAATCATAGCGTCTTAACCATGAAATAAAAAATATATTTCCTAATTTTTTTGTCAACTTCTCAACCAAAAAGTAAGTATTGCTCCATTAGCTTTTTGCTCTGGACATTCTCGAAGTAGCTAATTTCAACCAATCCTTAACAGCATAAAATATTGCTCTGTCGCTTCTTTCACGTTGGGGAAAATTTAGCTTTGCAGCATCTAAAATTATAAACTAATAAATAGAAATAAATAGGTCATGAAATTGTGATTACCATATACTACTGCCATTAGTCTCGTGAGTTCGAATTATATATATATATATATATATATATATATATATATATATATATATATATATATATATATATATATATATATATATATATATATATATATATATATATATATATATATATATATATATAGGTATCGTGCAAATTAAATTAAACTGGGGAAAATAAACAAATACATCAGAATTTATAAATGCTAAACTCATAGCTAACCATTATTACTCTCATTCGAAAGTTTGATTCACGAACAATCAAAATACAGGAAAAAAGGTGTATTCATAAACGTTAAATATACGTCTAATGTCTCAATAAAATTAAACTTGAAAATATGAGAAAGCAACCAACATGGCCGATTTTAAACACGCCGGCTAAATTCATAAGTCCCAATTATTTATTCTACCTAATAACGCTATATAGCAATCAAAATACAAGAAATGTGATAAACTTCGACAACTTTTGAAGACAATTATTACATATTGTGATACAACTTACCTTGACCTAACTTCAAGATATAAAACTTGACACTTTGAGCTGCACTAACTGTACCTATTTCCAAAACTTTTTAGGGAAATCGCTACAGGATGATAATCATTCTTTGTGAATGTGTATAAAAGAATTATAAATTATAGAACAGACCACTATTCACCATAACATACAAGTGTCACGTACTGAATATAATATTTAATAACATAATTCTAAACACCATGTTTACACACTGCACGCCATCACATCACCTGTTCTGTTTCTATTTCCATTCGTTGTTCGTTCTCGATGAGCATGCGCACAAACACTTACTAATTTACAAGGCCATAATATTAAATCTGTTTTATGTATTACACAGTGGAATACAAAAGACAAAATAGCTCCTTTTAAAACATACCCGCATTGTCGAATACCTCTCAGATTGATTATGTGACAAAAAAATTAAAAAGCCAGGAAAAAATATAACCTATACTTATAGGTACATAATATAAAATATATCACATAAAATATCTCACGCTTAAAAAATATCTAGTAAGATACGTATATTTTATGTATAAATCCCTACTTCATGTGTGTTTTTTATAGGCGAACCTTGTTGAAACTATGTCTAAATATTATGTTTAAAAACACTGAATTAATAACGTCTTTTACAACGATAAATTGTTAAGTAATTTGCTTTTTTAACAAAAGTTAGAAAAATAGTGGTTTTAAATATATCGTTTATATCACATAAAATATATCTGTCGCTTAAAAAATGTCCGGTAATATACGTATATTTTATGTATGAATCCCTTACTTCATGCATGTGTTTAATAGGCGAACTGTGATGAAACAACCTTTAAATATTATGTTTTAAAACACTTAATTATTAACGTTTTTTACAATGACAAATTGTTTTGTTGCTTTTTTTTACAAAATTTAGGAAAACAGTTGTTTTAAATATAACGTTTATATCACATAAATATCTCTCACTTATAAAATGTCTGATAAAATACGTGTATTTTATGTATGCATCCAAACTTCATGTAGGTTTTTGGTAGGAGAATTGTGTTGAAACAACGTTTAAATATTATACTCTTCATCATTTCGATCTTCACAACGAGAAAATTTGTATGCTTTTTTTTTCACAAAAATTAGGTAAACACCTGTTTTACATATAACGTTTATACCACACAAAATATCTTTCGTTTATAAAATGTTTAATAAAATACATATATTCAACGTATTAATCTCAACTAAATGTAGTTTTTTGATAGGCGAAATGTGTTGAAATAACGTTTAAATATTATGTTTAAAAACTCTTCATAATTAACGTCTTTACAACGAAGAAATGGTAACGTTGCCTTTTTAGCCTGGAATTCAACGTTAATTTTTATAACTGATAACATTTTTTCAACGGTCTTTACGTAAAATAGACGTTTATTAAACGCACGAGTGATTATTGGGTAGGGCCTTCATTAATTTATGAGAAAAAGAGAGTCTGTTTGCCGACCAATACATCCACTTTTAGTTTAGTTAGTCTGCCTACAGAATGTTATCTCACTTAATCACGTTCAGTCTTTTGATGCCGTCACAGGTATTGGCGAGGCCGGATATATAGGATTAACGAGCTCTTTCAGGATAGCTGCCTCGTCCTTTTCAAGCAAGACATGTGGATTTCAGACTTCAATAGCATTAGAATATTTAATTAACGTATGAACTCTACATTCAGCATTAAGTAAATTTTATCACATGAATGTTATATCTAAATAGTTATTTTTAATGCAAATTCAAGGTTTTCAATTTCGGCGATCCGTAACAGAAAACATCTCCACTGAAAACGCCTACGTTAAAAATTAGTTTTGCGAGAAAGGTTTTACCAACGAAACGAACATTATGTCATTATGTTTGAGTATAACCAGAGTTGGTAATGTAATTTACATCGCGTAATTTACTTGTTTTTTAAACGTAAAAACCATGTGATTTGCAGTTGTGTTTTAGGTATAAAAAACATAATTTCTACAAAATTGGATCCTTTAATCATACAAACGACAAAGATATAAAAAAGTATGGACGCAGCAAGTGAGTTATGGTAGCGAATTTTCTTTAAAATATTTTTAATAGCAAATGTCTTTCTTTGATGAAAGCAGGCATCAAACTTGGTTGCCTATATAGTAGAAAACAATGAACAATATTTCATCGAAATAACTTTATGTTTGAAAATATATAAACATTTTTCAAAAGTCTCGATGCAGCAAATGTGTTATGGAAGTGAATTGCCATAAAAATGTTTTTAATAGCAAATGCGAGCAGGCATCAATCTAATTACCGATACAGCCTATGTAGTAGAAACAAACCGGTGTTACGCCAGCGACTGAAAGTTAGCAGCTTATCTACCGAAACATCCCGAACGGCCAGTGGGGCGCCTGACCTACTATATCTCCTGTACTATATTTTATCAAAATTACTTATGGTTTGAAAATATACAAAAATTTTCCAAAAATAAACTTAAATGTTGGTTTTCTAACCAACAAAGCTTACGTTAATAGCAAATTGAGTTATTGAAATTTGAAGGATTTAATGAAAATTCAGTAAATTTGCAGATTAGCAAATAGTGTAAACAAGAAATTTTTCTTGAGGTTTGTGGATCCAGGGGGGCCCTAGGCAGGTTTCTGAAAACAGTTTTTTGAAAAGCGTTCGGGAGCTAAACTGCAAATTTACCGAAAATTCGATACCAAAACACACTTACTGCGTCCAGATTTTTTCTTACAAACGCATCATATTTCGATAACAAATGCAAAAATGCATTAACGAATTTGTTCTACGAAATTTAGCTAAAAAAAAATTATACACCCCTACTCACTCCTGGTCCCGTAACTTCCTTGGGGGTGTGAACAAGAAATTTTTCTTGGGGTTTGTGGATTCAGCGGGGGGGCCTAGGCAGGTTTCTGAAAACAGTTTCTTGAAAAGCGTTCGGGAGCTAAACTGCAAATTTACCGAAAATTCGCTACAAAAACGCACTTACTGCGTCCAGATTTGTTCTTATAAACTCATCATATTTCGATAAAAAATGCAAAAATGCATTAACGAATTTGTTCTACAAAAATTAGCTAAAAATATTTATACACCCCTACTCACTCCTGGTCCCGTAACTTCCTTGAGGTGTGTGAACAAGAAATTTTTCTTGGGGTTTGTGGATTCAGAGAGGGCCTAGGTAGGTTTCTGAAAACAGTGTTTTGAAAAAACGTTCGGTAGCTAAACTGCAAATTTTCGAAAATTCGCTACCAAAACGCACTTACTGCGTCCAGATTTTTTTCTTACAAACGCATCATATTTCGATAACAAATGCAAAAATGCATTAACGAATTTGTTCTACGAAATTTAGCTAAAAATATTTATACACTCCTGGTCCCGTAACTTCCTTGGGGTGTGTGAACAACAAATTTTTCATGGGGTTTATGGATTCAACGGGGGCCCTAGGCAGGTTTCTGAAAACAGTTTCTTGAAAAGCGTTCGGGAGCGAAACTGCAAATTTACCGAAAATTCGCTACAAAAACGCACTTACTGCGTCCAGTTTTTTTTCTTACAAAGGCATAATATTTCGATAAAAAATGCAAAATGCATTAACGAATTTGTTCTACAAAAATTAGCTAAAAATATTTATACACTCCTACTCACTCCTGGTCCCGTAACTTCCTTGGGGTGTGTGAACAAGAAATTTTTCTTGGGGTTTGTGGATTCAGAGGGGGGCCTAGGCAGGTTTCTGAAAACAGTGTTTTGAAAAACGTTCGGTAGCTAAACTGCAAATTTTCGAAAATTCGCTACCAAAACGCACTTACTACGTTTAGATATTTTTCTTACAAACGCATCATATTTTGATAAAAAATGCAAAAATGCATTAACGAATTTGTTCTACGAAAATTAGCTAAAACAAATTATACACCCCTACTCACTCCTGGTCCCGTAACTTCATTGGGGAGTGTAAACAATAAATTTTTCTTGGGGTTTGTGGATCTAGGGGGGACTAGGCAAGTTTCTGAAAACAGTTTTTTGCAAATCGTTCGGGAGCTAATGTGCAAATTTACCGAAAATTCGCTACCAAAACGCACTTACAGCGTCCAGTTTTTTTTCTTATAAACGCATCATATTTCGATAAAAAATGCAAAAATGCATTAACGAATTTGTTCTACGAAAATTAGCTAAAAAAACTATACACCCCTACTCACTCCTGGTCTCGTAACTTCCTTGGGGGTGTGAATAAGAAATTTTTCTTGGGGTTTGGGGATCCAGGGGGGGGCCTAGGCAGGTTTCTGAAAACAGTTTTTTGAAAAGCGTTCGGGAGCTAAACCGCAAATTTACCGAAAATTCGCTACCAAAACGCACTTACTGCGTCCATTTTTTTTTCTTAGAAACGCATTTGTTTGCTTTGCACTGCCTGGAGTCCTATATTTGTGGACTCCCCAGACTAGTGCCAGGTAATATTGAAATTTAGATATCTAGATAATCGTTAGTAAGAATAAATAGTTTGTGCAGACACCAAAAGAAAGAAGATATTAGGGAGGGATTTCTCTTCAATCAAACAGATATGTTAATGTAACAAAGTATATATATATATATATATATATATATATATATATATATATATATATATATATATATATATATATATATATATATATAGATTTATTCATATAAATTAAATTTGGAATAGCAAACACAATAAAATAAAAATGGTTGTTAAATCTCAAATAAACATTAATGCACACAAATAAAAATCAAATAAACAGCAAGAACTTCAAGAAAAAGAAATTATCAATTCACTTACACATGACAAAATAATAAGATAAAGATGGTTACATGTTACTAAAATACTGATGTTAGCCACTTGAGCTTTATATGTAAGATGAAATACTGTATTTTACAGCTAAAAAGCAAACACAAATTATTGGGTAAATCATTTGACGTTTGTCAATCAATTTTATTAATTTTTTTATAACTTTTACTGGCCAGTTCTTTGAGTGAGGCCCGAAAAAAGAAGAATATATAATCCTACGTGAAATTTCTGCATTGATTATTGAAAATAAGAGATATTGAAAAGAATGTACAGGTTAGATATTTCACAGACAAATTTACTAATTACAATTTCAAAAACTATGTGTTTAAATTTACAGATACCATTCAACAGATTAAACATGAAATTTACAATTATTCCTATAGCACCTCTCTGACACTGTTCAAGTTCGAATTTGTTTACGTTATTTTGGAAAGTTCAAGTTATAAGGCTTCAGATATTAGATTGCTTGCATGAAAATTTCTACCGGTCCAGAGAAAAACAGTTACACGGACTCACCCAATGTTCCTGTATTGAGTTACCTAATAACCCATGAAGATGCCTTTCAAGTGGGATCAGCTATAAGCACCTGAGACAGGTTCACAGACTCCAATTTGGTTGGTGGACTTATTGCTCCAATAGTAGGAAACCATTTGACAACTATGTCGATGTTCTGAATTCGCTTGACGGAAACTTTGCAAATCGCAACTTAAAACGTGAATTAGCCCAAGTAAAATTCACTGCCAATTGACTTAAACTTCGGTAATAATCAGGAAATCTTTCTGATTAAGGCAAGAAATCAACAGGTCGGAACAAAGAAGCACAACTAAACTCGCGTTTTTATGCTGAATACGATGTTTATTTAAATCTTTTAAATTACTTTAAACAATCACTGACAATAATCATTAGGTAGTACATATAACAGAAAGGATTTTATCACTTCCTTTTAAGATAATTTAATAGCCACCGAAACTAAGGGGTGTTCACTCGACGAACGCTCGGCAGAGACTCCACGTTCGCGGTTAATCCAACTGACATCTCGACTGGCTTAGCACCTCTTCTCAACCGTCGCCCGTGACGTCATTCCCTTGACACCTACGTCCCTCCTCTATAGTTCAGGGCCTTCAAGGTTAATTTCATCACCGAGCTGCAGATACTTTTCCGGCTCCCCCTTAACATTTGAAAATGGACTGGTACCTCAAAGCTGTTGATACTAATTTGTTCTGGAATATTCTCAACGGATACTTTGTTTACTTAAACGCCCTTCTAGGAAAATGCGACATATCATTTATTAACAAAGCCATATTGCGTCTTTAGATATTTGACTTTTAACGTACACATTTAAAATGCAGTGCGGTGTTCAGGGTAGTTAAATATTGACGATTTTTCATAAAATAATTTTTGAAATCAAAACAGGAATTGCCCTACAGACATTGGATTGTCGGCTCTTAATTCGGTTTCTTACGGTTTTGTTTTGGATAATAAAAGCAGTAACGAAACACAAACGTTACAAATGCTAGTTAAATTTTTCCTCAATTTTTAAAAACCTAATGCACAACGCATATGTTCACAGGAACTCTCATGTTTATGAAGAGCACGAGTAACATTACCAAAATCACTGAAACCATTTTTACTACGCACATTTGATTTAACACCGATAATTAAACATGGCACGCAGAAAAGTTTATTTAAATAATAACTACCACATAACCACTCGAACACGCAATACAACGATTTTTTAAATTTTCTATTATAGACTTTACCCTTCACTTTTGCAATTTTATTAACATCTAATAAAGGCAAAGGTTTTTCAATACTTAATAAGTCTTTCTTATCGTTGTCATTCCACCTTGAAAACGGCGTTTCTAATAAAACACATACCGGATCATTTAACGGCAACATAATAAACATACAAATACGCGTCGTCCGACGATCAAACTAAATCTAAAACGACGGA
Organism: Tillus elongatus; assembly: GCA_964006375.1. Lineage (NCBI taxonomy): Eukaryota > Metazoa > Arthropoda > Insecta > Coleoptera > Cleridae > Tillus > Tillus elongatus. The sequence continues at coordinate 31,309,113 of OZ023264.1, forward strand.
ACTACTAACTACCCTTGGAAGCAGGCTGATAACTCTGTATCACTTTGTTGTCATAAGAAAACATCAAACCGACCACGTACGTGCCGTTGTCGTGGCAACGGTCGCATGGAAGCTGTAAGAATCGACGCAGTATTTCTGTATACATGAATCTGTCTCAGTCCTCAGACTCGTCGGTGGCTCGGTAATAGTCTATGCTCTGCACTGCAACATGTAATGCGCAAGCATAACATTCACTTCGGGGGATCAGGGACTTGCAAATTATATCCTACCATAAAATACTATAAAAATATATTATCTTATAAACAGCGGCACGACGTAACGATATTTTTATGTGGTTATACCAAGCTACCAAATGAATTTGAGAGAATAAAAAGATTAACATTATATTGGATTTTGTATTTTAAAAAAAGTTTACTGAAAAATATAGGTAAAGCTTACATATATTTACTGGCGTTAATTGTGTCAGCCCTAACTTGGTGGAAGTTAATTTTTCGTACTGAAAAAGATACTATAACTATTTCAGGTTTAAATTCCACTAAACTTATTCACTGAAACACTGCTTATTTAGATGTCCCTTTTTTCGAATTCCATATAATAACCTCAAAGGTAAAGTTGAGTTTTCACCTGCATTTTAAAATCCAGGATAGTATAGTCTGACAAGGTTATTAAATGGTAGGTGAAAATTCAAATTTGTGGAATTAGATAATATAGGGACCTCTAAAGCAGTGTTTGAGTGTGCAAAGTTTAGTCGAATTTTATTTTAAATAGCTAGTTCCTATTTCAATATATTTACTGATCAACTTTTTGGTACGTCTTAAGTTATCAACCTATAGGATTATAGGATAGTAAAAAATTGCTCTAGTATATTAACCTAGGCCATAAACCCAGTTCGCTACTACAAAAGCAAACTGTTTCTTCAGTTTTAAAATACCTAATATAAACATATAAGCATCCAGCGTTCTCGTTATTTATGTTTGCATGTGCAAAAACATCTGCTTTAAAGAGCAAAAACCGACAACATGAGAAATACAGAATATAAATATTATAGTGTATTTAGTATTTTTATACAATTTGGATAGTAAACGTATAACTCTGAACATTTTTTAACACATTTCTTTTCTGTACATATTCGTAAAATAAAAAGCAAGAAGCGCTTTTAAGAGATATTATCCTCACTGATTCCGAGGAATAAGTTGTGTTTAATCTATGTTAAGTAAGTTTTTAAGATTTATCACATAACCTACATCTCTGTACAACCAGTATCTGATTGTTTTATGTTATCTGTGATTATCATTATTTACTAATAAATAATTATTTAATGTTTGTAAAGTTTTAATAAAACAACCTCAAGTCATTTTTAGAATATATTGTCTATGACATAATATGCACCCTTTCAAATCTTCGACACGTGTGAAATTAACAAGACACCAATACCGCTACCGACCCAGGAACAGTAGTCCATCGTTGAGAATGGGATATGCCTAATCATCAAAGCCTAAGGCGCAAACCAGTTATCAAATCTCAAATTACATTTAGTACCTGATATTGGAACTACGAGATCTGTAAGCAGGGGCGTGCAGTCCATGGAAGAATGGAAGCACTGCTTCCCCCAAATTCTTAAAAGTAAAATTGTATTTTTAGTGAATTTTCTTTTTTTTAAATTCACTAATGAGGTCCCGACTTTTGAATTATGAAAAATTTGTTCAAATGAGCACGAACTAGGCCACCTAGAACCCATATCCAGGGCAGTTTCAATTTTTATATGTTTATAGAGTTTTGAGTTGCCGTTCTGTTAAAAGTGTTCCTATGAATATTTAAATTTGTTCCTGAGAAATGATTGTGAACATTAATATTTCTAATCAAGCGATTCACGAAATATTCTGGACCCATCCCGTCACTTATTTAAAAATAAAAATCGACAAGCTTCCTCAGTGACAACCACTGAAGTTCTTTAAGCATCAGTGATATTCTAGTAAGCCTATTGTACCCTTATATCAAGCTCATAGGGTTTTTTTTTGTAAAATCTGCAATTTCTATACTGCTCCTTGTTACGGTCGGCTTTTTTAGCTACCGTACCTTTCTTCCTGATGCAGCAAGCTATCAAAGAAATGTTTCGAGACTTATTACATCGCTTTAATATTGAACAGCGAATAATTGTTGGATGGAAGGATTTTATGGAGTTTTCCTTTTGCTGAAGTTCTTTAAGCATCAGTGATATTCTAGTATGCCTATTACACCCTTATAGCACCCTCATAGGTTTTTGTAAAATCTGCAATTTCTATACTGCTCCCTGTTACGGTCGGCTTTTTTAGCTACCGTACCATTCTTGCTGATGCAGCAAGCTATCAAAGAAAAGTTTGGAGCCTTATTACATCGCTTTAATATTGAACAGCGATTAATTGTTGGATGGAAGGATTTTATGGAGTTTTCCTTTTGTCCTCACTATCGTTAAACACTTCTCATCCTTTTCGAATATTCGTTGCAAACATTAAATGTTTTATAAGAGAGAATATCTTAACACAGAGGAGTAGTGTTAGAAAGATATAAATATACTTCGTGGAAGATAAATTAAATTGGCAGATGGGTCGGTGTGAAATACCAGAACTTGATCTCTTTTTCTAAGAGCCATGCCAAGGGAATAAGAACCTAACTTATATATGACAACGTCGATTCAAGATCTAACGAACTTCGTACTACTAGAGACTAGGGAGTCTCCAAATGCACCTTGCGTTCAACAAGTGAGTTTTTTATGCATATGCTTCTATGTCAGTTGATAAAAATCGATATTATGCCTCTCGAAAATGCGTCGCAATAGAGAAGATGTGTGAGTTCATAACCGTCACTTGGTGCGTGAACCAATGAGAATAAAAAAAATGTCTCACGGCTAGTTTTTTGTAGTAAAACGGAGAAAAAATCTCGATTTTAAGTAGATATGCGCGTCCAAGCAGGCGAATTTATCAGCCGACGTGAAAGAAGTTACACCTCGCTCTGCAAAAGTAAAGCACTGTCTGCTGAGGGCACCTAATGCACTGACGATTAACGTTATATTGGTTGTGTTGGCGTTTCACTAAAGTTGAGAAAATTGTGTGGCCCCATTTTTTTAGAGGGAAATAGTAAGATAATCTATTTTCTTTTAATAAGTGTGGAATTTTCAATGGGTCCTTTCTGTTGAATTGCAAGGGTCGTTCTGACAGTCCTCACTGTCGTCCTATCAACTTTCGCTGTCTTCCCAATAGTCGCGGTCGTCCTGAGGGTTTTCACGATGCTCGTAACAGCCTTCTCTGTCGTCATCACAGTTTTAGCTCCCGTCTAGGTCTCGATAGGTTGATTTTTAGCTGCAGCATCTCTCTCTAAGCCTGCGCCTGAGTCTATCAGGAGCCCCATTTCTGATAAGTTTGGGCGTGCCCCCAAACGATAGGCAGATCACCAGCTGCATAGATCCTTTAGCTGAGCAGCAAGATGACATCCAGCGCCCGACTTTGCCCATTTTGCAGACTGAGTGCCTTCAGAAACAGGTGAGTCCCCTTAACCTAGTGATTGTGATAGATTTCTCGCATCAATTCTGCAACTTTTACTTAACAATTTAAGCAAACAAAATTCAAATTAAACATTTCCTTCACAATTTTAAGAGTGACCTTGCTGTTAGAATTATTTTTAGTAAAAATTGTGAGCTGTAAATTATAGCAACAAATGCTCCATAATTAATTTAAGCATTTTTAACAATAAATGTGGTGGTTCGCCCAGGAGTTCCTGTCCTTTTAACTCTCATTCTGAATAATTGAGAAATTCTTTGGTCTTCAATTATATCGAACATTTCTTTACGTAATAAATGTAACCTTCTAGACATTTCAGGATAAATTAAGAGCATTAGGATCAGATTTAAATGATCTTGCAATAGGGCAAGCAACTCTAATGAATTCTGCAAAACCATCTGGCCAGAGGAATTAACTTAAGAAAAAATCAACATATTTTTTTAGATTTTAAAATATTTTTGATTAACAATGATATTTCTTTTGTGTCATTTTTATTTTTGCTGAAGTTTAACTGTTTTGAAGTGAATATAACCACACATATTATACTGCACCCATTTATTTATTATTAATAAAAATTTATAACAATGTTTTACTTCTGCTATTTAATTTCATAAAATATCTCCTAATCAAGAGCTTTCAAGCTCAGCAATCTTGTAGTTTCACGACCCTCTAGATATCTAAATAATAAGCATCTGCGTAACGAGCGTCTTCGACTGGAGGTCTAAAAAAGCTGAGACTTTTGTCAAGACTGACCTTAAAGTAAATAGTAAGTATTTAGTCTAATCATCCTCATGAACTGACACGGTGACCTCTCTATTTATTCTTTGCTCGATTATCATAATTATCTTTGCACAAACCAAGGTGTAACAAAAAGGTACTCTGTTTTTTGTCGAGTTATTGACAAATTTTGTTTCGTCTTTGTCGCGTAAATTGATAATTAAATGTTACAAATTTGAAGCTTAAATTAATAATTATTGTGGTCTTTGTCTTTTATATAATAGGGGTGGGGTCTAAAGCTTACTATTCCAGATTAGAACGGTTACATCCTCGGCTGCAAATAAAGAAAATTGTAGCACAGTACAGAAAGTGAGGCAAAATTATTGCGTTAAATACAGTTCTTCTAGAAAAACAACTTAAAAACTTAGCTATTCTCGCAAGGGATCCAATTGTTTTACCAATTTTTTTGACTGTAAATGGATGTTTAAATTGTCTTGTATAATTATCCCCAGGTGTTTAATCTGTGTAACTATCTCAGTATCGATTTGATCTATCTTAATTGTAATTTTTCTTCCTATACTAACAATTTATTATTGTTGTTAAAGACTATCATCGCTTTGGTTTTATCACAATTAAATTTTAATTTATTGCACTTTAGCCATTTACTAACAGTTCCCAGATCCTCGGGCTCATTTGTATAATTTTCTAATTTCTCTACTTGGTTTTTGTTTATCCGAAAATTAAAACATTTGCTAACGCTAACAGAAGTTTTAAAAAATAAATGGGTACAGTTAAATATTACCATAAGATTAATGAGTAAGAAAAAGACAGCAATACCTTTTATGTCTTATCTTTGTTAAAAATTTGCCTCAGTTGCCATTCTTTGGGTCCTCTTCCAGTTTAATATTACATTTGTATACTAAATTAGCAAGTTCTGCCATCTACTAGTCAATAGACCTACTAATAATCACAAGAGTCTGTATCTTGGTATATTTCTTAGACAATTCCATTGTCTAAGGTTGTCTAAGGTGCATTGTCAATTTGCCATGGATGTTTTTATCGTAAACCAATTCACATACACATGACTTCCAGCATGGAATGAATTAATAGCCAATCAGACGATGCTTTCTCCGTGGCCATACATCGCGGGCTTTTTAAAATACCGTTGGCCAAGATCAGTTCATCACCTTCAACACCTAATCTTAACAATTAGGAGTTGGAATTATAAAAGGTAAAACTACATTTCTAAAAAAGCTAAATTATCTACAGATGAATTCACTTAATCATTCCAATAATTAAATTTAAAAAATTTTAATTACAAAGTTGTATATATATATATATATATATATATATATATATATATATATATATATATATATATATATACTTTATTTGTTTGCTGTACGTTTGTGATTTCTTATTGGTTTGCGTGGACTGCAGTTTCGAACCGTTTCGCTACTGTGCTGTAGCGTGCTGATGATGAACCGGGACGGTTCGAAACTGCAGTCCACGCAAACCAATAAGAAATCACAAACGTACAGCAAACTAATAAAGTGTATATTTAAAAGTGATTACAGCGTAGTGCAATATTCCTAAATATATATATATATATATATATATATATATATATATATATATATATATATATATATATATATATATATATATATATATATATATATATATATATATATATATATATATATATATATATATATATATATATATATATATATATATATATATATATATATATATATATATATATATATATATATATATATATATATATAGTGTGGCCCATTTTATATGAAAACATTGCTGTAACTTTTGTATTTACAACTCGATTTTGATGAACAAAAGATAATATAAGATGCAAAACTCTGTTATTACCTTTTGATATCTTCGTATATTAATTAATGATGCTTATTGGCATTTCAGATTGCTCTATCCCTGTTTGTACATTTAGACTAGACTCCACACTATCTAATTTTTCAACCTCTTTCTCATATATTATTTCTGAAATCGGTTTCACATCTCACGTTTTTCACCAATTGTAAAATCTTTTGGCCCCGTGATAACGTTTTTTTCTAGTTTTTATTGACTAAACGATACTACTAATCAATGTAGAAAAGCAAATATGACTACAAACTACAACACCTGTCACTCGATACTTAATACAGGTTTATGTTATATCTGCGCATGCTCATATTGAACTTAGCACGTTCTTCCATTTTAAAGCTGAACTTTTATACAATAGGTCAGTGGATGAACATCTTATGTATATTTATGAACACATGTCACATTCTTCCACTTTTAAAATACGAAATGGTGTAACATGATACGTTCATCCGTTCCAAAAATTAAGCAAAGCGTGTCACTATCCTTATGAAAGTTTGTGAGGTGCTGTTCTTCCACCGAATATCGCAATTTTTCAGAACTTGTAACATAACATTAATCCACATCAATTGTTTTCTGTCACCTGACCAAAGCGTACTAATGCAGTTTTTCTTGTCAAAAAAATAGAAAAAAGGGTTAGCGCCACTTGTAGGAAGAAAATAGGTACACCACTGCATTCGGCATCCCTCAAAATAGATATATACTAAATTTCATCAAAAAAGAAGAATGATTAACTATTTCAGATGTCAAAAGAAAATTTTAAATGTTTCTAAAAAAAGTCTCCTAAAGAATTTTTTAAAACTATCTGCGTTAACACATAGATCATTTACAGTTACTGAAACTCATTAAATATTTCTCCATTTCTTTTGTTAATATCAGACTATTTGTTTGTTGCAATCTAATTTTAATGAATTTTTATTTTAAAAAATTCACAAATAGAGAGGTATCGATGGTAAAACTTTGCAAATTTTTTTTCAAATGAGCGCGAACTAGGACCTCTAGAACCCATATCCGGGGTCAGTTTTAATTTTTATATGTTATATATATATATATATATATATATATATATATATATATATATATATATATATATATATATATATATATATATATATATATATATATATATATATATATATATATATGTATATGTATCCATCCGATAACCCAAAAAATAATTAACCGATTTAGATGAAACTCGGCAAGTGCCTTTCGGACAGGGTTTTCCGGGAAAATTTTGAGTTTTCTTTTGAAAAAAATTGTTTAAACTGTTTCTTGAAATTTACTAGATACGTTGCCTTGGGAGAGACCTTGCTACGTACCAAAATTCAACTTTCTAAGTTGATAGAAGTATTCAAACTTTCAATTTTCTTTCGAAAACAATTTTTTTCTCCGAATATTACAAAGTTATTTTAATGAAATTTGGTGAATATCTTACCTTAGGAAAGACCTTACTACGTACCAAAATTAAACTTTGTAAGTTTATAGAAAATTGAGTTATTCACGTTTGAAGCATTTAATAAAAATTTACTACCATAACGCACTTTCTACGTCCCGAACTTTTTTAATTAAGCAGGTTGGTATAATAAATAGCAATTAAAAAGTATAATACAAGGCAAATTATAGGTTTTATTTCATAAAAATGGAGAAGTGCATAGAATCCATTTTTAAATTATCTGTGAGCATTCATAATCAAAATGATGCATATTCATTTTTAATTGCCGTCGGTCCCGTGTCCATGCAATGTTGGACACGTTAAAGATCCCTATCCTCTTTACAGAAAGGCAGGGGTTCGGTAAATTTCCAGGATAGTGAGGTCAAAATGCTCACTGGCGTCGGTGATTGGCCATAGCCGCGGAAATAGGCCGCCGTTAAAGAAACAAAAACACACTCATTTTTATTAATTACACAAGGTTGTGGTCAATAACTACGCAAAAATGATTACAACGGACAACTTTAAAATGTGGAGTTTTAAAGAACGTATTATGTATATTAACGTATATAGAACATATGTAGATTAACTTAAAAATGACTTATATTCGTATATTATTTCCCGCTAATTCGTTCAAACTCTAGAAAACGATACGCAGTCTCAGAATCGTAGAGGGGATTGTGGAGATTGCTAACCTAAGCTTTTTGGAGTGCGTATCGTTCGACCGACAGCGCCTACATGTATGCAACCCCTGCATACACCAATCTATTTAGGCGGATGTACACTAATTCATTGGTCGACTGTAATTCATCAGGGAAGTGCTGAAAGTTTATGCAATAGGCAATTTGCTTAACACCTTTGCGTGTTGATATAGTATACCTATGATTAAGTTAAAAAAACTTTGTTTTGAATTTATAAGACCATTTTAAGCAAACTTGTGTGTGTTTTGTTTCTTTAACGTCGGCCTATTTCCGCGACTATGGCCAATCACAGACGCCAGGGAGCAGTTTCACCTCACTATCCTGCAAATTTTGCCGAACCCCTGTCTTTCTGTAAGGAGGGTAGGGATCTTTAACGTGCCCAACATCGCATGGACACGGGACCGACGGCTTAACGCCCCCTCCGAAGGGCGGAACGTGCAGACATTCAACTTGCTCAAATACAATGCCAGAACCTCGGTTGATGTTAATTTTACAGTTTGTACTGGAAAAGTGAAAGGAATACGCCGGGATCGAACCCGGTACCCTTCGGTTCAAAGGCACACGTTCTTACCTCTGAACCACCGAGGTCCTCTAAGCAAACTTAAATAGCCAAACTAACCGGTCTTTTAAGATACTTGAAAAAAAAAAGGCACCTAATAAGAGTTATCAGTTTGCAATAAGAAAATAGTGTTCACGCAGTAAGTGCGTTTTGGTAGCGAATTTGTTGTGGTAGCGAGTTTTAATAAAAAAATTGGTAATCAAATAGGTAGTAAATAAAAGTATTAAAAAAAGTTTTTCATTCATTTCAAATCTTAAATCCTTCCCATTCAGCTAGGATCTTAAAAAATCTTGATGCATATATAGTGAAGCCTTCAGAAAAACACATATTTATTCCGATACTTGAGAAAAATTAATAAAAGGCGCTTGATAAGATTTGTTGATTCGCAATAAGAAAAAAGTGTGGGCGCAGCAAATGCGTAATGGTAACAAATTTTCATAAAAAATTACCAACACACTACCATAGAAGTAACAAAGTTCCTAAACTTAATTCTCATAGACAAATGTGACACTGCCCCCCTCTTATATTCGATCGTCCCTGTCGAATTCTGACATTTCTTGGTATGGTGTAAGTCTGTGCATACGGACCACCTTCATCTTGCTCTTCGGGCTCCTCTGAATTCGATAGACGTCATTGATCCTTTTGACCACCTTATAAGGACCTTCCCATAATTTCTGTAGTTTCGGTGACCGTCGCTTGCGTCGTACTGACTTGTAGAACAACACCCGATCTTATTCTTTAAAACCAGCTGAATTAGGTGGCACGTCATAGTGGGTCTTCATGCGGTCGCTTTCTATTCGTATATGCATTCCGACAGCAGAGTGGATGGTTTACCTTCTCGTCAATATGTCGAGGCTTCTTTCAAGCGAAGTTGTTAGGTGGAACTGGCTCTTCCGTGTAGTTGCTGTTGTTCTGATGTTTCTACTTCCACAAATATCTCGGCGGGCCCTATTCGTCCTTTCAACATCGGCTCTTTTCTTTTCCAACAACTGTGTTTAATGGCCTTTTTCTGGGTTGGCTTCACATTTACGTGGTCTTTGAACCCTTCGTCTTGTATTTCTCTCATACTTCCTTCTCCACTTGCTTATGATTGCGTAACTGGGTCGTCTCTTCTTCTCACAGCTCTCTTCACTGAAATGGCACTTTCACGGCAGGCGTTGCTATTTTCCCCTGTGGTGATTTTCTGCACTACCAGGATACTGCCAGGCGACATTATTATTTCTTCACCGCTGATAGTCAGGATGTTAGTGCCAAGATCAAGTTTAGCTCACTGACCCTGAAGTATGTCCAAGTCAATTATAATCGGGTCTGATATGGCGGCGACTATGGCTCTCTGCTTTGCCTTCCATGTCCCAATTTGCAGCTCGACGTCAGTTTCGCCAAATACCCGGATCCGATCACCACCGGCCGCATTTACTCTGTACACTCTGTCTGGCTCTCTTACTCGCCATCTTGGAACCATGTCACGGCGAATAATCGTCCTAGGTGCGCCTGTGTCTACGACCATCTGGGTCTTATTACCGCTTACGTATCTGTCTACGATGAGAGCGCTGCCAGAATCGCTAACCTGAGAAATGGTTACCGGCCTTAGCTTCACGTTCTCCCTTGAGCGTGATCTTAGAGCCCAACATTTGCCCCGTATATGTCCCACCTTGCCACAGTTCCAGCAGCGCAAGGCATTTACACGGTGAGCTCTTATTGGGTGTCCATGAGACGTCGGCCTCATTTGTTCTGCTATTTTCTCTAGTAGCTACATGATCTTGGATGGATGTTTTATTTTCTTCTTGGAGTTGAAGACTGCGAACTTTAACATGACTTTCTGACGCTTGCTTTACCGCTTCAAACTCCAAGGAATGTGCCAAAGCTTCATTCAAGTTTTTGTGTCTCGCCATCCTCAGCGCCTGTTGCGTGTCGGTATATCTGATGCCGTCAATGAAGGTTTGCAGCGACAGCTGGTTCAAAAACTCTATCGGAGCTATGGGATAGGCTAATCGTGTCAGTCTGACAACGTCGGCGTGGAGATGTTAGAGATTTTCGCCCGATTTCTGACAACGATTTTTCAACTGCAATCGATACAGCTGTGTAAATGATGATCGCCAAACCTCATCTCTAATTGATGTTTAATGCTGTCAAAACTCAACGTTTCTTCCCTGGGAATACCTTGGAGCACATCTAGAGCATCTCCTCAGGGCCACAATTAGCGAAGTCGCTTTATCTCTCTCGCCCCAACCATTTGCTATAGCAGTGGTTTCGAACTGGCGTAGATAAATACCCTGCGGGACTGAACCATCAAATGTGGGAACCTTAATTCTTGCGACCAGGCTATCTTCGAGCCTGATGTTTCCTTTGGCTAGGGTTTCGCACTTTCTAGTGATTGTATTTTCTGATGCACTTTCTCTTGTATATTCGTCAGCTTGTCATGTACATCGTCGCTGATACTCTGCTCTCTACTTGCTGGAAGATGTCGTCTTTTACCTGCTTCATACGTTCGTCAACACAAACTAATATTCTCAATTCTGCTGGCCTGTTCTTGTAGAATTTTCTTTGTTTCTTCATCCCTTCATCTCATTTCTTCATTTGCTTCTTCGTCCCTTTTTCTCAGTTTCTCTTTTATCTCTCCGTCTCTTTTTCTCATTTCTTCTTTGGCTTCTTCGTCTCTTTCTCTAGCTTCATCTCTTTTTTCTAGCTTCTTCATCTTTTTTCTCATTTCTTCTTCTGGCGTCATCTCTTTTTATCATTTCTTCTTTGGCTTCTTCGTCTCTTTTTCTGGCTTCTTCTCGTGCTAATTTAGCTTCTTCGTCTATTTTTTTAATCATTTCCAATAGCTGGGCGTCCATATTGGCTGTTGCGCTACGTGTCTTAGGCATAGACGTTCTTAAAGCTGGTACACAGTTTATTCTGTTTCAAGAACACACCCAGTTATGAATCACTGCTGACACTGATCTTCCAGAGATTCTAGAAGTTTTCACATTGTTCAACGAATATTCTGGAAAATATTTCCACTAGCAGCTTGAAAAACCCACTTCTGACACCAGTTGTTACGTTCTACGGGGTTCTGGATTTGTTTACTAACAAAACACAGCTTCTCAAACTACTAATTTATTATTACCAACTATTTTCCAACACCAGTGCCAACTAAAATATATCTCTTCTTGCTATTATTAAATGTCCATAGAATTATATTCCACTATCGCCTATGATCGTTTCCTATATACCAACACTTACTGTTAACTCGCTTTATACTCTATGATCACTTTCACACCACCTTATTCAATACTGAACTAAGTTACTCTGAGCACCGCTCGTCTATTTATACTGTCCATAGAGATTCTAGACCTTCTACACTGTTCTACACCTGTCACTTCTGGTCTCTTCCAGAAATACCATTCTAGAGTGTTCGCTGTCACCAACACACTACCATAAAAGGAAAAGGAACAAAGTCCTAAACTTCAATTCTCGTAGACAAATGTGACAATACTAAATTAGCATATAAATAAAAAACTAAATCAAACTGCAACACAAGATTTGGAAATGTTTATTTTAAGCTGGTTTTAAATAACATAATTTATAGTATCCTAAAATGGTATATAAAGGTACTGAAACAATTTTTAAGTTATTAAATCATTTTTGGTGGGTTATTTAATCTCTGAAAACACGCCATGTCTTGAACCTTGTCCGAATCACCCTGAAAAGACAATGTTAAAGATTTTTAATGCTGAAAAAACTGCCTAATTGACCCTGAGGCATCTGCATACTATTTTTGTAGGAAGACATTTGCCACAACTAACATGAAAAACTTCACCACTCTACGGTATAGTATGTCTTATTAAAAATTTTAAATTTTTATGTAATTTCTATTCTATAAGTTCTTGTAGAAATGCATATGTTCGAATACACTTTTACTTTCTACCTTTAACACCATAGCATATTATATAATATAAACAAATATATTGTAGCAACTTCAATAGGTTTTTTTTTCGTTCATTTTGACCCTTTCTAATCAACTTTGGTTACTGCAAAAAAAGTTTGTAGACTGGGATTTTAAGTAAGCCCAGGTGAGACCACAAATTGGTCACCCATTCAGAAGTTAACAATATAATATAATGTTGCTCAACTTCAATGAAGTGATTTCAGCATGTACCACACTGTCCGCCGAAAGAGCTTAAGCCGAATTATTCTAATGAAGTTTTTTTTTCTAATTAACGAAATGAGTAATAGTAGGTATATATGAGGCATTCTGAGCAAACTGTCCACCACCCACTACTGAGCATGCGTGTGACGTAACAAATATGGCGGTTGTATTAAGGATGACGTAAGCTACAAAATGAGATGACGCAATCCAAGATGGCGGCCCGGTCTAACAACCTGTTAGACAACCTGTCTGACAGGACAGACAGATATCTAGCAGGTGGTTGTCTACCTGTTGTCGTGTTAGATACCTAACACTAGATAGGTAGACAACTACCTGCTAGATATCTGTCTGTCCTGTTAGACAGGTTGTCTAACAGGTTGTTAGACAGGTTGTTAGATAGGTTGTTAGACAGGTTGTTAGACAGGGCCGCCATCTTGGATTACGTCATCTCATTTTGTAGCTTACGTCATCCTTAATACAACCGCCATATTTGTTACGTCACACGAATGCTCAGTAGCGGGTGGTGGACGGTGGGCTCAGAATGCCTCATCTATACCTACTAGTAATAATCTAAACAGTCCAAACCTTATTAACACCCTAACAAAACAATAAAACACAGGAAGATATTCATATAATGGGTTATATACTTAATACCAAAAGAAAAAAGAAATGACTTATATAAAAGTCATATAGAGTTTTCCAGGATAATTTAATGTCGACTTATATATACAATATGTACAAAATAAGTTGTTATTTGACCACAGAAAATTTACCATATTAATTATATAAATATATAGTACTATATATTAATACAGAGTAAACATAGACGCCCTCGTGGCGCAGGTGTATAGGTGCCAGCCTGCTAAGCGAGAGGTCCCGGGTTCGATTCCCGGGCGAGCCAATTTGACTCTGTCTGGAAAATTTTAAAAAATATAGAATGATGGGAAAAATGTGCTAATGGCCTGAGATGCCGCAGCCAATAATATTAAATTAAAAAAAAAAAAAAAAGAGTAAACATAAATTAGAACAGTAATAATTATTTTAAAAATAGTTGTCAACTTTATCAAAGGTTAAGCAAGTAGATGAAATTTAAAACAATGTATACACAATATATAAAACAAACTTAGAAAATAATCTGTAGCGAACTTAACATTATAGTAAAGCATGGAAACAACTAAAAAATATTAGGCCAAACTATTATAGTTCAAAAGCAATTATTAGTATTTTATTTACGGTTTAAAAACTTTTCAACTGGAACATTTGCAGCAAATAAACTCTTAGTAGGCTTTCCTCTTTTTATCAGTGATGATTTTTTAACTCCAGCAGATTTTATATATATATATATATATATATATATATATATATATATATATATATATATATATATATATATATATATATATATATATATATATATATATATATATATATATATATATATTAGAGGTGTGCGAAGCTTCGAAATTTCGAATCGAACCGAACCTTCGGTTCGAAAATATGTTCGCATTAGCGATGTTGAAGTAGTTCAAAGTTCGAAAGATGTGATTCTTCAAAATAGTTCGAAATTCGTTGCTCAAATATACTTCGAAATTTAACTTAACAGACATTGAATGTTGCCAAAGGTAGCGAAGTTGCGGTCCCTTTAACTCGGTAGTGATGCTTCAAACTCGTTATCGGTCTCATTGAGTCGATAGCGTAATTTCAGGAGATTTCACTCGTGCATATTTTTGATAGTTTGAGACACAACAGAGCTATTTAGCAATCACAGAATTATTTTTCTTATATATCCTAGCCTCCCAACACATTTTTCAGTAACAACATTATGATTAATTTTAACAACACACCACGAGGGCTTACAACCTAAATACTATCGTACTGTGGGTGTTGACAAGGAGGAAAGAGGCAACTTGATAATTCTGGACTTGAAGGTTTGGAGGTTCGGAGGAGAAGGAAAAACATGTGCCGGCAAGGAATTCCACAACTTGGAAGTCCTCGGGACAAAAGAGCGGGCATAACAAGATGTTATATGTCTGGTGACCTGGACAGTAAAAGAGTGCATTCGCTCTGTTCCCCTGATGGCGGTGTTCGAAGGCGATCAGTAACATAAATTTTCAGAATTTGAGGATAATTGCAGATAGCCTTTGGAAAACACAGGTTTCAACATGCTCACAGTGAGCCAAAACAGTTACATATTCACAATCAGCAGACAGTTTAAACTTGTAAGTGGTTATTTTTAACTGACTTCAAAAAAGGAGGAGGTTCTCAATTTTTTTTTTTAATCTGTGTTACCTCAGAACTTTTTTCTAGGTGAACCGATTGTGATGATTCTTTTTTTTTTTTTGAGAGCTGGTGCTTCTCATGTGGTGCCATATAAATTTGATGAAGATCTGACCAGTAGTTTTTCAGTTATTCTTAATGTAGTTGGTTTACTATTTTTTTAAATTTTTATTGTTATATACCTATCGTGCTCACTTTGAACCCTCTCAATCTGTTTCCTAAAACTGCCTAGTCAATACCAAACAACATGTTTATAATTGAGCTTATCTATAGATCTAGAAATCTAAAAAAGTTTTAAATATTTTTTGTTTTTGTGGTTTTGATTTAACGTTGACCCATCTCCACAATGATCAGCAGCGGATGGCATTTTCACCCAATCAACCTGCAAATTTGTCGAACCCTTCCTTTTTGTAAAAAGAGTGGGAACCTTTTCCATATCAAATATTGTATGTTACAATATTCCTAAATTTTTTATTTAAGGAAATGATATATGAACACTGAAGAATTTTGAGTAGTTCGATGTTCGATTTTGAATTTCTAAGAAGTTCGAAGTTCGACTGTGAACCTTAGACATACTATTTCAGAGGTTCGAAGTTCGATGCAACATATTTGCTTGGGTTCGTTCATAGTTCGGTTCGAACAAAACATGGGTTCGCACACCTCTAATATATATATATATATATATATATATATATATATATATATATATATATATATATATATATATATATATATATATATATATATATATATATATATATATATATATATATATATATATATATAAGCTGTCATTGAAAAAAGTCAGTGTAAGCCGTCTCGTTACAAAATTTGTATTTTTGGCAAAAATATGGAGCGGAAAAGAACGATTCTTCTTGTGGAGCATTGCTAAGTAGAAAGGGAAATCAAACAGTGAAAGTTTTGGAAGCATTTCTAGGATGGGGGATTTAAATGGAAGATATAAATTCTAGACTTCTGACGTGTCAAAATTTGAGGTATAATGTTTGGAAAATAGCTGTCAAAACATTTTTAGGTTGACCTTTAACTAAATTATGTCTACATACTTTACAAGTCGAAGACTTATCTGTATAGACATGCTGTATGATTGTAGTCAATAAAGATTATTATTATTATTAGTATTATTATATATATATATATATATATATATATATATATATATATATATATATATATATATATATATATATATATATATATATATATATATATATATATAAGAAAAGCAGCAGTATTATGTTCTATTAAACATGGTCTTCACACACTGTGTATTGGAGGAACCAATAAATTATGATAAAACTGGATGGGTTGACCAAAACAAAACCAGCCAAGGAATTTATAAGGAAAAATACCTGCCATATTTATAATTTGACAGGTACTGAAAAACGTTTGTAACTGTAATGAAATTTTTTAAAAGACACTTGCAGTACAGATTATCTCTAAGACCAAATTTTAATTATTTAGCTCCATATAAAACATAAATTTTTTGAAATAATCGCTCACTGGAACTCTAAAACTGATCTCCAAGGTCCATTTAAATTTACACACTGTATATTTATAGCAGGTTACACATAAAGACAACAGTGGAAAATCGATCAAAGACCAAAGTAATAAAAATCGTGTTTCTTGTGTTTTTTTAGCTAACTGCCAACTGAGTTTTTATATAGTCAGTTACGATATTTGTTGAGACAGAATTCTAAGAAGGCGTCACTTTCTTTGATTTATTGGCATTTGACGCTCAAGGTTGTACAAAAGACATTGGCGGCATGGCGTTAATCGTAGCAACTTGCATACTGTGGTTTGCAGTGAGAAAGGCGTGTTTCTTAATAGGTGTATCGTCACTTGCAAAGTCACTGTGCATTTTCAGTGTTATTACTCATTAATATAAGTCAATGGAGGTGAAAAATAAAAGTACCATAAAAGAAATAAAAACGCATTTTAATGCAAAAAATCCACTTTATATATATTTACCGTATATTTAACTGAAAATAACGCGGGAAATTCCAAGGAACGCGCCCCTGCTGTAATAAACTGTTACAGTAGTTCTGATAACAGAACTTTATTGACTTATTCTTTTCTTGGAATGATATCTCAACAAATACCACGCCGACTGTAGTTACTGCATTAAACCAATCAAATTTGGTTAAAATCGCGTTTTAAAATTGCTGTACTACAGAAGACTGATCTAAAACTCAACATCGATCTTTGTGGTTATTTATTGAAAAAAAAAAATTATCTAGAGGAAACCGATCCAAGTCCATAAATCGAACTGTTTAGGTGATGTTTCATAAGCTAAAGGCAGAAATATTAACTGCAAGGAAATGGAACGCCAAAGAAACAACTCGAAAGCAAAATTACTTGGAAGTAATCACAAAGTATTCAAAAATTTCCAACCTAATATTACAACGGATGAGCAGACTTTAAGAATTTTGTCCAATTTTTAAAAATCACGCCCGAGTTGGATAAACACTATGTGTAGAGGTGTGCGAAGCTTCAAAATTGCGAACCGAACCTTTGGTTCGAAAAGTTGTTCGGTCTAGGAGATGTTAAACTAGTTCAAAGTTCGAAATACGTAATTCTCCAAAATAGTTCGAAGTTCGTTGATCAAAAATACTTCAAAATTTAACTTTACAGGCATTCAATGCTGCCAAAGGTAGCATAAACCTATTTGTTAGCAAAGGGTCCATACATAGAATGCTAAAATAGCCAGTAAAAGTCTCGTACATTATTTCAATAACCTTATTGACTTAACAGACATAATTCAATAAATTAAATAATAAAATTTATATATTAATATATAAAAAACCTACGTTTCCTTTTGTTTCTTCTCGATTTTTCTACCTAACAGATCAACCTGCTTTACTCTATAACATTCGACCTCTGAATCGCTACTATTTTCATCTGATGAAGAGGCACTATAACAACCTATACCAGGTAGAATAGCAACACAGTTTAAACTCGTATTAGGTATATTGACTCCAACATTTGCACAAGCAAGGCTAGCATCACCGGTCCCATTTCCTTCTTCCTTAGTTTGACCATTCTCAGTGCCATTAGAAGCTTCTTCAGAATCTCCAGTGGTATTTGATTCTGACTGGCCATTTTCTGGTTCAAGTGCTCTTCGTTTTTGTTCTGGTTCCTTGTTTTCGGAATCACTCATCTTACGTTTTATTGGTTCCTTCTTTCTAACAACAACACCTTTAAGTAACTTCTGCTGTGATGTTCTATTAGTTGAAACAGTCTTGGGTTTGCTTACACTGATTTCTGCATGCAATCTTTCTTCGTAGTTCTTTTCTTGTAATGTGGCCACACGATTACGATAGTCGTTCAGTTCTCTTTCTTCTTCTAACTCTTTCTTTCTGTCGGCTGCTAGTTTTGTACGGTCTACGAGATCCAGAAATTCTATTTCATCGTCATCAAGACCTTTTATCATATTCTCTGCAAGAATATCATAATAAGTATGTGAGAACTGAAACGACATTTTGTCTGGTCAATGATTTGACAAAACAAAATGACAATGTTATAAATTCCACTACATAGCACACAAAATAAGATCACAATTAGCATGCATTTAATAGTACAGACGAATACATTAAAAAAGGCGAGGCTATATGTACATTTAGGTATTGCAAATATGTATTAAAATTAAACAGTAATGTGGTCACTGTACTGTTCGCAACATTTGAAATTTTGATATTTTATGGTTATAATTGAGATAAAAATTGTCAACCATTATAGCGAAGATAAAACACACAATCCTTGATAAGAAAATAAGTGTTATCATGCATATTTTTGTCGTCAACGCCAACTTAAGCTATACATTGCTAATCAAAAGAAAAACTAAGATGGTATATATTTCAGTATATAGATAGATTCTCGGTTATAGGCATTTTAAAAAAGCTGTTATGTAATGATTAAAGCCTTTAATTTAGGTATCCTTCAATTATGTCAAATCCAGACGTACTGATGTTTTTGTGAAATTATACAATATATAAGGGTAAACTTCATACATGAATAGCACTTTTTAATTGCCTTTCTTAAACATAAGCCGCAGACCAAATGTGAACAAGTGAAAAGCAGAAAGGGAAAAATAAACTCATATTATTAAATATACTTACTCAGCTTATGAGCTTCCTCATATTCTAACTGCTTCCTCTGTTTCTCTTCTGTTAATCTTTCAAAAAGGCTCCTAGTATCATATGTTTCTTCAGGACGTTCTGAAAAAAAAATATTTACAAAAAATTAAAAAATAGGTACGAAAATGTAAAAAAAAAAAAAAAAAGTCAAGCTGTCAGCAATAAATAAAACTCGCAAAGAAAAACAAAAAATGACATCAAAAACTAAGGTTAATTTTCAGGAGATGGTTAATCAGAAAATAGTACAATACCGATTGGATCATCTGCTTTCCGCACTTTCTCCCATTCTTCTTGTCTTATTTTACGAGTTTCGGCTAATTCTGCTTCGCTAATAAATCCTGAACTCATGTTTTTTTTTCTACTTTTCGATAAAAAGTAAAAAAGATAAATATTTCAACTTAACACCACTAACAATAATAATAATAATATTGATATCGAGTATCGAGAGTGAGAGAGAACTGTCTATTTCAATGTCAGGTGTCAGCCAGCCACAGGATACGAAGCAAACTGTTGTTTTTTTGGGCTGTGATAAAACCACTAACACTACCATAGAAACAAGTACACTTGGAGAAACCAAAATCACCACAACACATCTTTTTTAAAGACCCAACGATCGTTTCGTTAACAACGTTAGCTTTATCAGAGGATGAAATCTTCTGAATATTTTGCTGACGTTGTTAGCTAAACGATCGTTAGTTCTTTAAAAGATATGTTGTGGTGATTTGGCTATTGGCTATCTCCAAATGTGCTTATCAGTGCTCATCGCAGAATTCTATCTTCACTCACTACCATAGAGAAGTTTCTCTATAAGCAATGAATTTATATTTTATCTTGGGAAGAAAACCCAAATGAATGACAGTTAAGGCAACTATGCGATATGACATCTAAGTTGTTGCTGTCTTCTTCTTACTCATGAAGCTTATGGCAATGTCTAACTAATCACAAATACTATATAATGACAATACGGGACACTCCTGTGCTTTAGCATTGGTGAAATTTGTGACAAGTACACTAGCGCCACCTCGCGTGAAGTACTGACAACTGTGCGATTAATTTGAATAGTATATTTACCTGCATATTCTTAATTTAGACAATTGGTTTATTATAGATGAATATAAAAACTTGTACATGACAAACAGTGAAAATTTTCTGATTATATAGTTATAAATAGAATTTGTATCAACAATCAGCTTGAAACCTAAATGAATTCAGCATGAATAATTCTGCAAATTTCTCTTACCCATAAACATAATTTAAAATACTACATTAAACCCGTCGTTAAACTACTATTACAACGGTAGATATAGGAATATACTGAAAGCTGTTTCTGAGGATATTAAGTTACAATCTGTACTTACCTATAAATAATTGTTCTAGGTATAAATGGTAGCACAGTACTCAATTTGCTATATCTCTACATGAAAACTGTCTTATTAATCTAATATTTTAAAATATGTAACTGATATACTTAGTACATAATTAAGAAATTGTGCAGATGAAAGGTGAGACTAACTCTTACTTCCGTGAATAGATCTATTATAGGGCTGAATCTGCTATTTATACTTCTCTTTGAAAACTTTTTCGCATGCATTATGTCTCATGATACAAATAACGTGAGATATGATAATGAGACTGCCTATTTCTAGAACAGTCACGCGCATGGTGTCAAGTGATGAGTCCAATGCAACAATAAAATGCTGTCGTACAGTGGGGTTTGACGTTTCATCACAACCTCTTACCAAATTACATATTTTACTAATATTTAAGTGCATGCAGTTGGAGGTAATTTTTTAAGATCAGAATCCTATACTATGATTAGGTGGCATGATGATCAAATCAAGTTTATGAATGTAAATGTCCCTTAAGTTTGTGTATCCCCAATGCTAATTGAGGACTCCCCTTAATTGTCTTGTGCGTATATATATGTAATATAAAGAAGCAGCAAGTGCGTTATGGTAGTGAATTTTCATTAAAATGTTTTTAATAGCAAATATGTTTTTTTTTTAAGAAAGCAGGCATCAAATTTGGTTACCAGTATAACCTATATTGTAAAAACAATGTGCCATGTTTCATCAAAATAACTTTATTGTTTGAAAATGTACAAAAATTTCCGAAACTAAACTCAAAATGTTCCCGAAAAAATCCGTTTCTTGGTCAACCTTATAGGTATTCATATATATATATATATATATATATATATATATATATATATATATATATATATATATATATATATATATATATATATATATATATATATATATATATATATATATATATATATATATATATATATATAACTCAAAAAATAATGGGCCAATTTTGACTAAATTTGGTGAATACCTTCCATTTGCAAGTGGTTTGAATAAGTGCGTTATCCAGGAAAATCGGCCGAGATTTCCATCGAAATATAATGCATGTTTGTAGGAAAAGAAATTCTGGATGCAGCAAGTACGTTATGGTAGCGAATTTTGATTAAATGCTTCATATTTGAAAAAATCAATTTGCTATTAACCTATAAGGTGTGGTCCTTCGGGAGGTCCCACGATCGATTGCGGGAAAACTATCAATAGGAAAAGCCTGAAAATTGGATATACTCTAAAGTTGTTACAAATATTTGCAATATGGCGGAACTTCCGGTTATACCGGAAGTAGATGTCGATTCGCTTATTTTAAATGGAACACCCTATAGTTTATTGCATTTTCGGATTCTAAAATAAATTCTGAACCTATCATCAACCGCCCAGAAGAAATTTAGACTTTAAGATAAAATTTGACATTTACGGCCAGTCATAAAGATACCGATATTTTTATAATAAGAACATATTTCGTTACGATTTTTAGAATTATCTTGAAAGATATATATCACTTCATCTATTTCCGCATCGAGACTAACGATAGAGTATACAGAGTGTCCAAAAAAAATTCTTGAAATTTACAATGAGAAATTGCAAAAATCTCGCGATTTTCAAATAGGAACCCCCTTTTTTTATAACAATATCGTGTTAAACTCAAAAAATCACTGACACTTTGTATGTAATTACCTATACCTATATCAAACGGTTTTCATTTTATTTTGAAAAAACTCATTTCAAAGCCTGATATTTTAATGAATTTCTTACCATAAGCGTTAGCCATGGAAAATAAATTATCGAGTGTGTTTCTATCGAAATTCTGACAGTTTGTTGATTAACTAGCTAATAATGGCATGGTTAAATTACACACACGAAGATTATTTAAATTTTATTTACTATTTATGGACAATGTAATAAAGTAATTTCGCGAACGTGTGATACATTTGCTGATAGATATCTTGTTAATGACTGTACTTTATTATTATTATTATTATTATTATTATTATTATTATTATTATTATTATTATTATTATTATTATTATTATTATTATTATTATTATTATTATTATTATTATTATTATTATTATTATTATTATTATTATTATTATTATTATTATTATTATTATTATTATTATTATTATTATTATTATTATTATTATTATTATTATTATTATTATTATATATTAGTGATGGGTCGTTATTTAATTATCTGTTATCTTTAACGGTTGTCGAACGGCAACGGTAACCACCAGTTATGGATTTATAAAAATAACAGATACAAAATAACGCTTTTTACACTAAACTAGAATTCGGACTCGTATCTGTTTCAGTTCCACTGCAACTAGGTTCGATGAATAAAAATCGGTTTTCATCGGCAACTGTTAAATTTAACTATTTAACGGAATGAATGGACATGAGACTGGGAATGCTATATATGTATGGGTATGGGTATACAGTATAGAGCGGACTTTACTTCCTAACATATTACTTAACACGTTATTTATACTAGTGTGCTCGCTCTCGCTCACAGCTTTGAGAACGTAGGATACTATCGATCGACCATCCAGTTCAAATTAACTGAAGCTGTTATTTTCAACGGTTATTATTAAATAACGTTAACGGCTTCAACTGTAAATAGAAAATAACCATTTTGCCCATCACTATTATATATTACATAACTATAATAATAATAATAATAATAATGATAATAATAATAATAATAATAATAATAATAATAATAATAATAATAATAATAATAATAATAATAATAATAATAATAATAATAATAATAATAATAATAATAATAATAATAATAATAATAAACCACAGTTATTACCATAAAAAATAATCTAAAAAAGACGATACATTAGAAGTATTTGAAATTTTAGTCACGTTTATCTGTCATCTCACAATAAAAATCAGTTGTTACGTTCTCTGTGCCTCCTGTATCTGACAGAATACAATTTTTACAAGCGAAAAGTAAAACAAATCACTATAACTCGAAAACTATCAACTATAGATATAGGGAAATCTATACAAGGTCGATGCAGAATTAAATGACCTACCTGACCAATCTATAAAATATAGGGTGTTTCATTTGAAAATAACAAGTTATGCCACTTTAAAATTAGGTATGTTGTAACCCAAAAGAAATACATCCTGTACAATAATAATACATTATTCTTTAACTATCTCAAAGAACTAAATGTTGTCTATCGATATTTCGAATTCAAGGCAGAGAAACTCAAAGCTCAGTCCACAGCTACGTTTGAAGTAACATATAAATCGGAGCTAAAAAAAGAGAGTCGTAATATTTTCACAAATATCAAAGATAGCTATAGGAAATGCTAGACAAGGTCACACTTATTTTTTAATCTCTATCCAAAATTGTAATAAAAAGTATAGCATTCTATTTAAAATAACGAAGTTGGTAGCTACTTCCGTTACAACCGGAAGTTTCACAGAGCTCAATATATTTTCTCGATATAGCTTAGATAATCACAAGAAAATTTTGTTGAAAGTTTTTTTGGATAGCTCTTAGGGTAAGGGATATATAGAGGAATTACACCCTATTGGGAATCCCTGTATATATATATATATATATATATATATATATATATATATATATATATATATATATATATATATATATATATATATATATATATATATATATATATATATATATATATATATATATATATATATATATATATATATATATATAGTGTGACCCAAACTGGATGGGAATGTATACTATTACCAACACACTTTACAACCGGCCTCTGATCATAGAAGTAAGAAAGTTCATAAACATAAAACTCATAGACGGGCGTGACAATATCATAGCAAGTAGGTCACTGACTACTCATGTATTTTCCAAATATTTGTCTCGGTCGATGGCACAGCATAGTTGTTTCTCATGGTGTCCTGACGGTGTGTAGACGGTTTTAAATAAAATAAAATTGTCTGTAGTTTTTTTCTACATTTTATTTAATTTTCACACTTTATACAATCCCCAACAACTATGAATCATTACATTTTAGACATAATATTTTTATTAGTTTAATATGCTTATGAGTATGTATACAGTGATATGTATAAAATTTTAAATAATGTACAAAGTAAAATTCTACCACCTAATACATTTACAGGTATTGATGATGCATCAAAATTTATATTTATAACTTCTAGTCAATTATAATAATAATCAAATTTTAAATTAGTATTTTACATGGTAACATTTATGTGTGAGTCTAAATATGACAGCGGATTAAAGAAAATAATGTATTCCACACAGAAGAAGAGTCATAACGAGCGCATAACATTTACTTTGACAGAGATTTTTTAATGGCTTATGGTGCTTATATAGGTACCCCCTGATTTTTTTTAAAGTGTCTCACCCCTATATTTTTTTTATTATCAGATATATCAAAAAAATTTCAACGCCATCCGACAAACTACCATGCGATGAGTTTAAGCATTGCGACAGAAAAACAATTTCACATCGCCTTCACAGTAATCCATGGCCAACGTTGATTTTCTTAAATGTAAAGATAGGCCTCAATCATATACAGTCGATGCAAAATCGAAAGCTGCGTACAACGATGTTACGCTCGCATTTCTGAGTCGAGCCGTTTCGGGGACATGACGTCAAAAAATTTCAAAATTTTTGTGATTTTTTAAGTGTCTTGCCCCTGTAATTTCTTTATTATGAGAGATAACCAAAAAATTCCATCGCCACCTGGCAAAAAAAGTTTTATGTTATAAAGCAGTTCGCAGTGAATACACTTAAAAAAAATCAGATATTTTGAAATTTTGTGACATTATATCTCAGAAATGCGAGCGTTGCATCTTTGTACGCAGCTTTCGATTCTGTGGCGACTGTATGTGTCTGAGTCCTATCGATCCATTTAAGAAAATCAACGTTGGCCATGGATTACTATGAAGGCGATCTGCAAATGTTTTTCTGTCGCAATGTTTGAACTCATCGCATGGTAGTTTGTCACATGGCGTTGGAATTTTTTCCATATCTCTGATAATAAAGAAATTATAGGGGTGAGACACTTAAAAAATCACCAAGTACATCAGTTTTTATTTATGTAACGCAAAATAAATGTTGGCAATATACAGTCTCTGTGGCAATACATAAATACATAAAGTACTTATATTTTCACCTTAATATCTAGTCACCTATAAAATTAAACGCTAATTTAAATTAATAAAAGAACGCAGTGAGGGTGTGAAGAAACTAAAATTATGATACCGACTGAGAAGGTGTTGATTCGCTGGCATGAAGAAATTACAAACTAAGACCTTTTGGAAATGATCAACCAACCCACAATCAATAGTTATGTAGATACTTTGCAATGTTGCAAAATGAAATAGTACCAGCAATTATGGAAGTTCTCCCAGATAATGAGTTCCGTAATGTATGGTTTTATCATGACGGCTGCCCCGCCAATAATTCCAGGGAAGTACAATTTTTTTTATGAGACATTTGGAGAAAGAATAATATCTAACAGTGGCCCGGTGCGGTGGCCAGCGAGATCTCCCGACCTCACTCCATTAGACTTTTATTTGTTAGGACATTTTAAAAACGAAATCTATGAATTTGAGCCCCCAGAAAGCCGAGAATGTTAACCGTAACACAATCCATCGTGTTACGAAATCGGTGATAAAAAATGTGAGAAATGTATAGAAGCAAATGGGTCGCATTTTGAACGTTAAATTAGATATTTTGTTTTGGTAATTATTATGTCATTTGACACATTGTTTATTCCTTTCTTTTTTGTGTTAAAATTTCAAAAACGGTCATTTCTATGTTTTCAAAAGATTTTCACATAGGAGAAACTATTACTTACAATGATATGTTGTTATTAATTGTAGTTAAGAGATTAAATGCAGTAGAATCACCTTAAGTGTGAGTGATTCATCGTGCGACGTTGCCAAATTCGTAACAAAATCATATTTTTTCGTTTTTCAACCCATAACCTAACTTTTTTTACTAAATGTGATACATATTTGTAAAGGCAAAAACAGGGGCTTTTCAAGACCGTAAAAATCCAATATGGCGCCTATATGAAAAAACAAAGTTGATGATAGTTCCAAACTATCCGAACGTTGGAAATTAAATCTGACTACACTGGCGATTCCTGTGTAAAAAGTTGCTATGAGAAAGTTTTTACAGATTTCAGAAATTTTCATAAATAAAGAAAATACAGGGTATTTTCGAAAATGCGTCATTTTAGATTTTTTCGAATATCGTAAAAACCTAAAGAGATAAAATCGTAAACTAAACGGCATTCAATTACAAACAGAATTGTGTAAAACTTTCCCCATTTAACCGCTTTCCTATCTCTAACAGTTTCGGAGATCGCAATACATGCATCACAAATTTCGGGCACACTATATATATATATATATATATATATATATATATATATATATATATATATATATATATATATATATATATATATATATATATATATATATAAGGTGTAATACACTATATATTAGTCAGCAACTCATATATCAATGCGTAAAATGCTATTGTTAGAGCTAGGGCGGTATCTGATCGCCTTCGAACTTCTAACTTTCGTTCTTGATCAATGAAAGCCTTTTTTGGCAAATGCTTTCGCTGCTTCTGTCCGTCTTGTGACGATCCAAGAATTCATTTATATATATATATATATATATATATATATATATATATATATATATATATATATATATATATATATATATATATATATATAGACTGATATCAAATATTTTGCCTTTGTAAATCTCATGTCATGTGTTGTCATGGTCTTCTGAATTATAACAGAGTCCTTAAAAAACATTTAAAATAAATGCATGATGTCAGTTTTACATTATATCAGTAACTCTAATCTACTACATTCAGGTAATTTTCGAATAACAATTATTTTATGTATATAATATTTAACAATACTAACAAGTAAAATATTTATAAACATATACATATAAAACACACAATAAAACTTGAAATATTTATACATTTAAACATTCTCATTACTAGCTGTAATTTTTCGAAGCTTTTCATGTGGTTGGCCCAGAATATCCTGCCACCGCTGATAAATATATAGGTATGATGATAATAATTTTTCATTATCATGTGTTTTATATACTTTTTTGTTTTTAAAATACAATACATCAATAAATATTATTATTCAGTAATTTTTATTGTAAATAATTTTTGGAAGACATTTAGAACACTATAAATATTATGTGTTAATGGAAGACATCGTTTCAGTTATTTATATTCATATTTTTTTCAGGCATATGTCTATTTACATCTTTTGCGCCGAGAACTCGATTGTGGTAGGTACTATAGGTACTCCTAGTAGGTACAAAAATTGTAAAGGGCAACAATGTACTTATAGTACCTAAATATGATTAAACACTAGTTTTCTTTTTAGGTGTTGATAATTAAATAAAAATAATACCTACTATATTTACAAATATTAAATAACCTTTTTATTCATAACCTCAATTGCCAATTGCCAATTGCCACCTTGTTATAAAAACCAAAGAGTTTACAGTATTTAAGTCTATATCATCTACCCTTTTCAAAATACCTACAACCCAGCAAACACGTTGCGATATTAATATACCATGTATGTACTACCCAAGTCACAGCAGTGGCATGTATAAAAAGTATATCTATGTGATATAACATACATGTAATTTTCCAACTTGAATCATCAATTTGATGCTCAGCACAATAAGACAAATCTAGTCTGTCGGATACATAATCTCCATGTAATATGTCATGAATAAGTTATTGTAACGTTATTTGCACGTACTTGTGTAACGTAATAAGTGAGAGTACGTAAATTATGGCAAATAATTACTCATTATTGACGGGTAACCCTCGCCTTTTTTACATATAAATTACGGTTAATATCTGCAAGAGGCCAGTCTTATAAAACACAATATAGGGTTAAGGCATACTTTTTGAATTTCCCGCGTCTTCACAGGAAGGCAACATTACTCCTGTCAACAAACATCTGTCAGTTGACTCCTGTCAAATTTTGAACAGGCTACGTCATTTAGTTTGTGTTAGATAGCCATTGAAAGTAGACAACCTCTTGAGTTATAATGAAAATGGAAAAAAGTGAATTTCGTGTGTTCATCAAACATTATTTTTGCGGAAAAAAACTATTACTCAAACCAAGGCTAAGCCTGATGAATAATACTATGGGGACTCTGCACCATCAATTTCCATGGTAAAAAAAGTGGCTTACTGAATTTCGTTGCGGCCGTACAAGCACAAATGACGCCGAACGTTCTCGACGCCCAGTTGAGGTCGCTACACCCGAAACAATTGAAAAAATTCACGATATGGTGTTGGCCGATCGGAGATTGAAAGTGCGGGAGATTGTGGAAGCCATAGGCATGTCACATGGCTCAGTGGTTTCGATTTTGCATGATTACTTTGGTATGAGAAAGCTATCCGCACGATGGGTGCCGCGTTTGCTCACAATCGACCACAAACGGATTCGTGTGACAATTTCGAAAGAGTGTTTGGCGTTGTTCAACTGCAATAGGGACGAGTTTTTGCGCCGTTTCGTAACCGTGGACGAAACATGGATTCACCACAACACACCAGAGACCAAGCAGCACCCAAAACGATGGGTTTTTCGGTGCGAATCAGCGCGGAAGAAGGCCAAGGTGGGTTTGTCACCCAATAAAGACATGTAAACCGTTGTTTGGAATGCACGCGGTATAATCCACATTGATTACCTTCAAAAGGGAAGAACAATCAATGGCGAATATTAAACCAACTTATTGGACCGATTCAATGACGATTTGAAGAACAACCGCATTTGGCCAAGAAAAAAGTTATTTTCCACCAAGACAATGCAAGAGTGCACACATGTGTAGTCTCCATGGCGAAATTGCATAAATTGGGCTACCAATTGCTCCCTCATCTGCCCCATTCTTTGGATTTAGCCCCAAGTGACTATTTATTGTTTCCAAACGTAAATAAATGGCTCATCGGAAAAGATTTGACTCCAATGATGAAATCATCTCACAACCAAATACCTATTTTGAAGAGCTCGACAAATCTTATTTTTTTGGAAGGGATTAAAAAATCGGAGAAACATTGGATGAAGTGTATAGAGCTCAAAGGAACTATGTTGAGAAATAAAATGATTTTTTGTCAAAAAACCTGTGTTTCATTCAAAAAGTCACGGACTTAATGACCCGCCCTCGTACATAAATTCATCTCTGCGATGTACTGAGTAGAGCCCGTGTTGCTAACATATCTCTTTACATGTGAGTTACATGGGCGTCACATGGTACATCTCCGTAACAACTAAAGTTGAGGAAAGATGTAATAGTTATATCGCTGATACATAACTGTGTTTGCTGGGAATTTAATCACTTATACAGAGCACAAGCTATTATATCCGACATGGATGTAAAACATTATTTATTGTTTCCAAAACATGCCCATCATGTTATCGTGCACGTTTGACATTTTTTTACACAAGTTCGAATTTTTAAATATTTTATTAATATCCTGATTTTGACCGTAACTTGTTATTTGCTTATATTTTTAAGCTTAGAAAATAGAATATAATCTACGTTTTCTAGATTTGGTATATTGATAAAATGAACTAAATATTTTTACACACCTGTCTTCTTCAAAATTTTCCGTGTTAATTTTAATGGTCTTAAATACAACTTATATCTATATCGACTAAGAGGTAAGGAAAATTTTATGTGTACATTGTAAATATTTTTCCTGCACCGGTATTGCTTTTATATTGTTTCTATAACAAGTCTAAGCAGAAAAAAATCACAACAAAACACTACGCCTATCTATTCCTATTATTACACAAAAATTAATAACAAAACAAGCTTATCGGTCCAAAAATCGTTATATAATAGATCATACAACTGTATGCAAACAATATTTAAAGAAAAATTACTTTGTTACAATATCAATATATACTCTTGCAGTAGATTCGCAATGGTTTATAGTTATTTATTGTTAAGTGTTTAAAATAACAATGGAAAGTAATAAACTTTCAATTTTGCTGTGGTAGCAAACCTAAGGCTTTAATTGTTTTTTTTTATTTGAGATTTAGATTCGGCCATTTAAGGGGGTTGGACTTTCAAATTTCTACACGGAGGTTCGCAAATTCTAAGCTCATCGCTGGCGGCGTTATACAGTGCTTTCATTTCAAAACTAGCCACCCTTAATAATTTTCTTATCAAGGAAATTTGGTTTAAAAAAAAACAGGTCAATTGGGGTTTCGAGGGGAACGTTCAAAAACAGTATTTTCGGAATTTTACTTTTCACCCCGTAAGCCCCAGTCACCCCAACTTTATAATTTTAAATGACACCCCCTAGCTTGAGATACGTCATTTTAAAGGTATTTAAAATACTAATCCAACGGGGTTCACGAAATTTAAATCAATCGCCAACTTTTGAATTTAGAAGAAAAAAATTTCATCAAATTCCGAATATTAAAAAAAAATTAATAGTTTAAGACAAAAACCTACTTTATTGGGTGCTCAAAGTGCCCTCCGTTGTTAGCTAAACAATAAAATAGTCGACTGTCGACTTTTTTTCTAACATTTGAATTGTTTTTATCAGTAATTTTTCTGAGCGTAGTGCTGTTACAGTTTTCCTGGTACGAGGTGATATGGGAACAATAACGCCCAGGTCTAATTTAACGATACATTTCAGATAAAATGAGCCAGTTTTACTTTCTGGATAACTTTGTTACTTATTCGTATTTAGTGTTCGATTTCTTGACGACTGCAACGAGTTAAAACCGAGTCTGTTGTGATTAAATTTTTAAATTATGAAAACTTCAAACTCATTTAAATCACTTTAGTTTAAAATATTAAATTTAAATAAAACTAACAATCATGGTTTACATTACACAAGAAAGAATTGAAATAATTTAATTGTATGGTGCTCAGAATAGGTGTGCTCGTAATACCGCCCGAGTTTTCAACGAAAGGCATCCTGAAAAAATGTGGGACACCAACATGTGCTAAGTCTTGCACGAAAATTTGAAGAAACTGGCTCAGTATGTAACAAAGCAAATAAGCAACCACGAGTTCTTAACGAAGCTGCACAAATTGAGGTTTTGGGATGTTTTGCCGCTGAACCTACGACTTCAATTACAAAAGTCGCTGCATTAACGAATATTTCCGCCGGTTCCATACATAAAGTTTTAAAACTTTACAAGTTCTTTCCTTATAAATTTACCATTCTTCATGAACTCGATGAGGATGATTATGATAGAAGGATTCAATTCTGTGAATTAATGACTGCCAGAATTCAAGACGATAGGAATTTGGTAAATAATATTTGCTTTAGTGATGGATCAACGTTCTTTCTGAATGATTTTGTTAATAAACACAACTGTAGCTATTGGGACAATCAAAATACACGAGTGTTCGTAGAGGGTCATACACCGTTTCCACAAAAAATTAATGTCTGGGCGGGAATTCTTGGAAATGAAATAATAGGCCCTTTGTTTATTGAATAAAATTTAACTGGTGATTTGTATTTAAATTTTGGAAAATTATATTGAGCCACTCATAACAGAGTCCTTAGAAAACCAACTTAATGGAGAAGGCAACCCACTGCTGGATGAACAAAATTTGCACTATCAACAGGACGGTGCACCACCACACTATGCCTTACGTGTTCGCGAGTGGCTTAATCAAAGATTTCCCAACATATGGATTGGCAGACGAGGCACCCTGGAATGGCCCCGCCAGATCTCCAGACTTAACACCACTGGGCTTCTTCTTTTGGGGTTATTTGAAATCAGTTGTGTACCACAATCCTCCGCCAGAGAATATTCAGGTTCTAAAAGATAGGATTACTCAAGCTTGCCGACAAATTACTACAGAAACATTTCAAAACGTTAGACGAGAATTCGTCGATCGAATATTTTATTGTTTAGCTAACAACAGAGGGCACTTTGAGCACTTAATAAAGTAGGTTGTTTGTCTTAAACTATTAAATAAATTTTTTAAAATATTCCGAATTTGATGAGGTTTTCTTCTTCTAAATTCAAAAGTTGGCGGTGTATTTAAATTTCGTAAACGCCGTTGGATTAGGATTTTAAATACCTTTAAAATGATGTATCTCAAGCTAGGGGGTGTCATTTAAAATTATAAAGTTGGGGAGACTGGGGATTAGGGGGTGAAAAGTAAAATTCCAAAAATACTGTTTTTGAACGTGCCCCTCGAAATTCCAATTGACCTGTATTTTTTTGAACCAGATTTCCTTAATAAAGAAATTATTAAGAGTGGCTAGTTTTGAAATGAAAGCACTGTATAAAAAAACCGACAATAAACTATTGACTGGAAGAAAAGCCTTTTCAATAACTGTTTAATTACAAAATAATCCAATTTCAAGAGTAAATCGTCCGTAAAGAAGAGGTGGAAGAATGTGTGGAACATGTTCCAAGCAGAAAATCGCAAACAAAAATAAACTGGCACGTTATGAATGAAGAATCTCTCAGCGAACACCGATTGATATACTTCGAAGTCAGCGAGACCAGCACAAAACAAGATACAAACGTTGGAAAAACTAAGGTGACGTATGATTGGAAGCCCTATAGAGCTTCACTCGAGTGGAGAACAGAACAGAGAAAAGGGTATTAAGAAAAGCCGAGGTAAACGTGGATACATGCACCGAGATACTCAGGGAGATATGCACCATCAGTCAGATACGTCAGAGAAACAAAAAGACTAAACTCCTTACTGGTGGAACAGTGACATTGAACAACAAAGTTATGATACTCAGTAAGTGGTGGACGTGCCGCCACCTAGTTGCGGAACCAAGTAGTATGCTGTCACACCAGCTCCAAATAACACAAAGTGTTAAAAAATAGAGACTGGATACAGCTAACTAACAATTTAGACAATTGTCAGCCCTGGCCCATTTCTACCCCAATATAGAGACAAAGTATGTAAGACTCGATGCATTTTCGCAACAAAGTTATGCATCGAAAGAGGAGAGAGCACCCAGGAGGAACAAAAGGGTCGACACGCTGTAAATGACGTATTACAAGAATACAAGGTGTGTAAGCAGAAACTTGTGAAACTCGTCAAGACATTGAAAAGAAGACACAATTGCCAGAGAACTGTTCCCGCAAAGAAATATTAAACGGCGACCAAAAATAACAGACACCGAGGTAGAACCATTCATGATCGAAGAATCACGGAAAGCCGCTAAAAACCTAAAGACAGGAGGGCACCAGGTCTAGATTGAATCCCACCTGAAGTCGTTAAGGAGTCAGTGAGAGTGACTCCGGAATGGATCATGAAGCAACTTTTGCAGTCTCAACAATTTCCAGAAGACTGTAAAGTAGCCAAGATTGTTAAAGCGTAAAAACCACATACCGGATACCTCTTCTGGTTACGGACCTATATGTTTGGTTAGCACCTTAAGCAAACTGTTCGAAATTTTAGTTAGAAACAGACTTGAACGCCAGGTTCAGAAAAAAGGAGGACTGTCGCCTTTACAGCTCGGCTTTAGAAAAGGATGCTCAACGACACAAGCAATTTTAAAGGTATTAAAAGCGAAGGAAATCTAGATGGTGCGTTCTTGTGACAATCGATATCAGGAATGCCTACAACACCGCACGGTGGGACCTCATTATAAAAGAACTAGAAAAAAGAAGTATTTCCCAGTACCTGATTAATATAATATGTTCTTACTTTAAAGAGAGAAGACTAAGAACCGACAAAATAGAAATGGAAGTTACGACAAGGGTTGCGCAAGGTTCGATGCTGGGGCCATTGTTGTGGAATATTCTCTACGATGGGGTGTTGGAGATAGTGTTGACAGACGGAGTAATGTCCATGGCGTTCGCCGACAATCTGGCTTTGGTCGTGACAGCAGAGGATGATGAAGAGCTAACCCACAGATTAAACAAATCATTAGCAAGAATCACAACATGGGTAAACCACAACGGCCTGAAATTGGTGCCACTGACATCGGAGGCGGTCATCTTGAAAGGTCCAAGAAAGAGAAGCCATGTCGACTTTCAAATCGGAAATAACAAAGTAACACCATCGAAAGCACTGCGCCATTTAGGAGTGTGGTTCAATGAAAATAATACATTTGCAGAACACATTAAAAAATCTGTACACAGAGCGGGAGAACGAGCATCTGCGCTGGCCTGAATAATGCCCAACGTCAGAGGCCCCAGGAGCTGCCAGAGAAGTGTGCTGCGTGGGGTGGGATACTCAATTCGATTATTAGGTGTCCTAGTCTGATATGCAGCACTTAACAGGAGAAATTACAAGCTCATGATGCAGAAGACACAGCTGCGAATACTTATAAGAACAACGAGCCAATACAGACCTGTATCGGCCAAGGCGCTGCAAGTCCTGCCCATCCAACTTCTCGCCAAGGGAACATACATCCTTTATAGGGAGAATATGGAACAAAGGCCGGA
Organism: Tillus elongatus; assembly: GCA_964006375.1. NCBI lineage: Eukaryota > Metazoa > Arthropoda > Insecta > Coleoptera > Cleridae > Tillus > Tillus elongatus. The sequence goes on from OZ023264.1 coordinate 31,344,349, forward strand.
AGGAAGGGCAATTATAAAGGAACATTTGACACAAGAGTGGCAAAGAGCATGGCATGAGAATGAAGAGCAAGCCCAGTGGACAAAGAGACTGATCCCTGATATAGATATGTGGCTGACCTGCCAACATCGTAACGTTGACTACCATATGATACAGATCTTAACTGGCCGCGGCAGATTTGGAGCATATGCATACAAAATAGGCAAAGTTGATAGCGAGAAATGCAGGTACTGTTAGGAACTAGACACAGCAGAAAACTCACTGTTTAACTGTATCCGCTGGGAAAGACAACGACAAGAAGCATACACAGAGATAGGGGTACAGCTCACGGTAGAAAATCTAGCGCCAGTAATAACTGTCCACAAGACGACATGGAAACGAGTGAAGAAGCTAACACAGTCCATCATGCGGAAGAAAGAGGAATACGAAAGAGGGGCAGTATAAGTTTCACGAAACAACTAGATAGAGAACTCTAATCCTCCCAGCGACGGGGGAGGGGATATACAAGGAAAACAAAGGTAGAAGAAAATACAGCCCTTCACCCTGACGTTAGATCGTGAGACGGTTCCAGGGTGAAACAAAAGGGGGGGGGGGTAAAAAGGACCAATTGCTCGGTTAGCCTCGAAAGGCGCCGGCTATGCGCAAAAAATGGAATTCAAGAGTAAATTATCAACATATGTGATAACCTAAAATATAACACGAGACTTGTTGACTGACTTGTAATGGGAAAGAAATAACGAGTCTCCAGTGGATGATTAATGCCTACTTATAGCCTCTTCACTAGGAGTGGTCCATTGTCATGTTGAAAGTGTTTTCTAGGTAACTTTCGGGGTGCACGTGCATTTATGTGTGCGTGATAATAATTTTGTATTGATAAACATTGCAACGGTTTCTCGTGAGTAATTTCCATACTGCTTACTGGCCGTCTGCTGTCTCTGGTGGTTACAATGCTGCATAATGGTCCATTGTTATCGACTTTGTTATCTCGCTGAAGGCAACTGGAAACGACCGCATTGCACCTTTTTCCAAAATAGCAACCATACCAGAAACAGTCGTGGTTGCGATGACAATGCGAGCTCTCATAATTTGATGAACTACCTTGACAACTATATGACCATTATCGGGATGTATGATTGAACAGTATGACATGTATGCACCAGTAATTGTCATGCCATGTCAAAGTTGACAACACGACGGTAACCGGTCTGCCTACAGAGCCACACCACTCTTCTGAACTGGGTTTGTGTTCCAGGCAGAGCAAAATGAACGTGTTCTGTTTGAGAATGAATAAAATTCATTCCATCTCATGCCGTTCTATGACATTTAATCCGCTAATAACCAAGCGATTCATAAAAAATATATACCTTGAAAAAAAATTACTACGACTTATTAGATTGTTATTTAAATTACACTTAAATGAAATGGCATATGTAATAAATGATGATAAAACGTATTGTATTGGTACCTACTGACTTTTACTTCTCTTGGAATTTGATTCTCTAAAATTAAATTAGTGCAATCTACTGCAAAGGCTTATTGAAAAGAATATTATATCTAATTAGAATATACAACCTTACTCACCTGTTTACGCAAGATACGTATACACCTCAAGAATATTCAAAATAATTATTATTGTCGTGGAAGACAGTATTTTGATTTAGAAAAATGGAAGACATTATTTAAGTTTAGAAGGCATACGATACATATCAAGTGGAAGACTTCGTTGCAATAACCTCAAATTGCGAAGTTATTATTTAAAGTTATTCTCGTGACGATGCAGTTAATTATTCAATGATAGATACCTAATAATTGAACCTGTTACAAACCTACGTATAGCTGCATATTCACATAAAAGCCATCGAATTGACGATTTCTTTATCAACATTTACTGAATAAATGATATTTATTGTCGAAGATAATACTGCGGTTCATTTAAAATGGAAGCCCAATTGAGAAAGCTTTAATTAGTGCCTTACCAGAATCGAAAATTCCGATTAAGGCGAAAAGAAATCCTAAAGAGATAATAAAGTAGTCAAAAGCCAAAGCTCTTGTATCCATGGTGTCCCTTTTCAATTTAATATGAAAATAGCAAGGCCAAATAAAGCTTAACATTGTGCCTGTGAAGCTACCAATAAAACCCATAAGGATTGAGAAATGGGGGATAAAGCAAGCCATTAGAATCGTGAAAACTATTACACCCACCCTCCAGCCTAAACCCCAGACTTTTAAGTCACCATCTACAGTCCAGATTGTGGGGAATTTCGTTTTTGGTGGCCCCCGGAAAAAAGCTCTTTCCAAAAGTTCGCAAGCTGCGTAGTAAGGAAGGGGATAACTAAGTAGCGCTTTTATAACTAAAGATATGTTTACTAGGCCTTTAAATCCTTCTGATGGTAAGTTATTGGTGATGACTTGTTGAGTATCGTTCTGGAATGTTAAAAAGCAGATGTAACCAAAAAGAGCCTTAAAGATGGCAGCCCATACGTGAGACCAATCCAGCATCCATTGAAACTTCGATGGATCCACCATGTTCCCTTCTAAAGTTGGTAGGAAGATTTGCGAAGTGTACGAGAATACTATAACTCCAAGACTGATTGGAAAGTTCTCCAGGTCAAGGGTCCATTTGACCTTGCTCCAGCCCCAACTTCCAATGTAGAGGAGGCAGTAGCCTATAATTATTGCATTGATGAAGATGTGTGACATTGTACACCAGAAGGAGAGAAGACTTACGCTTTTCAACGATTTCAGAAAACCTGAAAATATATTACATTTCAAAGAGCGTACATTACTCCAGCGATAACATTTATATTCATACAAGAAGTTGTAAATATACGGTAAATTAAAAATCTTTTTCTCTTTTAGTAAGTTAACAACTCTATTAGTGAATTTTCTTTAAAAAATCGCGACTTTCGAATTTTGAAAAAATGTCTTCAAGTGAGCACGATCTAGGACGCCTGGAACCCTAATCCGAGGTTGGTTTCAGACTGTCTATGTTTATATATATATATATATATATATATATATATATATATATATATATATATATATATATATATATATATATATATATATATATATATATTGTGTGTGTGTGTGCCACACCGATAACTCAAGAAATAATAGGCCGATTTTGATAACATTTTGTGAGTATCTTCCTTTTACAAGTGGCTTCGACAAGTTCGTTATCCAGGAAAATCGCCCAGGTTTGCCCAAAAAATTTTATGTTTTCTTTCGGAAAAAATTAACATCTCTCGAAATAACAAAGTAAAGGCAACCAAATTTGATACGCGTGTTTGTATTATAAAGGCCATGTACCAAAATTTAGGTCTGTAACTTTAAAGACAAAAAGTTATGGGCGGTTAAAGAAAAAAATTTGGAGTTTTCCTCAAAACGTCATAGTCGCGATTTGAAACGTCAAAATTCGCAACATTTAGACAAAGAACCTGAAGCATATACTGATTATGTAAAGAAAATGTTGCAAGAAGAGTGTTCTGCAAGCCCTTAAGTTTCAGCTTCAACCGTCATTGTCCTTCATTTTACTAAAATATTTACAGAAAATTCATTTCAAATAGACCCTTTCTCTGATGCTTTGGCTGTAAGTTTAGTTAAGATGATGCTTTGGCTGTAGGAATAGTTAAGTCTATGGTTTAACGGTATATAATTTTTAGCTAATTTGTGTATAAAAAATTTGTTATTGAGGAGACCGCAACTTTTGCGTTTTAAAAAGATTTCTTCAATTGAGCGCAAACTAGGCCCCCTAGAATCCATATCCGAGTTTACTTTTAGTTCTTATCTGTTTACATTTATACAGGGTGACGCATTTCTACGGTAAAGCTGAATATAATTGTTATTATACAAGACATGAGAAAAAATTATATACGTTAATTATAAGGAGTCTTATGCTGCATCTTATAAAAATATTTTGACAATCACTGGGTGGTCCATAAGTCGGTGGTGATCCCTACAATTGTTTTCTTTTTCCGAACACCCTTATTTTATTGAATTTTTGCATTTTATCGAAATATGATGCATGTTTGTAAGAAAAAAAATCGAGACATGTTAAAAATGAGTATGTCAAAAAAGTGTAAGCTGTAATTGACGTCAAAAGTGGTTGTATTATTAGGAGATATTTATATTGTGCTTTCTCTGAAACATTGTTAATACATATTTTTAACAGAATTGGAAATCCCTGATTTACCACAAAAACAAATAAGAATAGAAACTATCACCCGTTTAAAATGTTCCAAGAACTAGAGAGTAAGATCTTTTAAAAAACTATAAAGAACTTTTTATTAAAAAACGCTTTATATTCTGTGGATGAATATTTATCCTAACGCTTTTAGTCATGTTTGTCAAAGTATCTTACAGTTGTGTTGTAATGGTTTATTACTTGAGGGTTTTATTGGATCGTCGTAGTCTTTATGTGTTGTTTGTACTTATATTTTAGATGTAGACATGCCTTGTAAGCTTTGAAGGTAATAAATATGTATGTATGTATGTATACATACAACTTCAAACTGAGAACCTCGGTGGTTCAGGGGTAAGAACGTGTGCCTCTGAACCGAAGGGTACTGGGTTAGATCCCGGGGTACTCGTTTCACTTTTTCAGTACAAACTGTAAAATTAACATCAACCGAGGTTCTGGCATTGTATTTGAGCAAGTTGAATGTCTGCACGTTCCGCCCTTCGGAGGGGGCGTAAAGCCGTCGGTCCCGTGTCCATGCGATGTTGGGCACGTTAAAGATCCCTACCCTCCTTACAGAAAGGCAGGGGTTCGGCAAAATTTCTAGGATAGTGAGGTGAAACTGCTCCCTGGCGTCGGTGATTGGCCATAGTCGCGGAAATAGGCCGACGTTAAAGAAACAAAAACACACACACACAACTTCAAACTGATCATAATGTAATTTTTGCACCTGCAACTAATAAATCGGCCATCATGTGTAATATTTGTTAAAATGTTTTTCTAAAAATAATTAATAAGCGGTTATTTTAAATAACTTATCAGAAGTAATGATTTTTCTTGACCAATATTGGTCTTTTCCGAGGTACCTATCGATTTTTTGACTCATTATACCTACATAATATTTAACCTACCCAGTGGAATCAAAAGTATTCCAACTAACATCATCCAAGACCTGGTGTCTATTGGTCCATCGGAGAAGGTTCCATACATAAGGTCGCCACATACCACTACGTACAGAATACATGTCATTAAGAGCTCTATTATTTGCGCAATGTTAACTATCTTTCCTCCATACTTTCTACCGAAACATTCTTTGGCTATGGAGACGTAGGAATCTCTGACGCGAACCTGTTGACCAGTTTGGACATCGAACTCATATAAGCATTCCACCAGAATTTTACCAGTGTAGCAACAAATGTATGCTACACCTACCATGGCAAGGATGGCCCAATAACCACCCCTGCGAACGGCGAATGGTAGCGATACGATGAACATTCCCTGCAAAAAATAAAAAAGATTTTAAAGGTATCATCATTTTCATAATCAAAGATAATTTAAAATTTCAAAAAGTCACTATTTAAAAGTCCAACCTTTGTAATTTATTATATATTTTTTATATTTCAACAACACACCACGAGGACTTAAAACCTAAATACTATCGTACCGTGGGTGTCGACAAGGAGGAAAGAGGAAACTTGTTAATTCTGGACTTGAAGGTTTAGAGGTTCGGAGGAGAAGGAAAAATATGTGCCGGCAAGGAATTACACAATTTGCAAGTTCTCGGGACAAAAGAGCGGGCATAACAAGACATTCTATGTCTGGTGACCTGGACAGTAAGAGGGTGCATTCGCTCTGTCCCCCTGGTACATCTGTTGGGGGCAGCACGTGGAGGAACTATGGAAGAAAGCTCCTCTGAGCAGTGCCCGTGCAGATATCTATAAGAGAGAGAGAGAGAGAGAGAGAGAGAGGGAGAGAGAGAGAGAGAGAGAGAGCGAGAGAGAGAGAGAGAGGTCACCAACGGCACGTCGGTGGGCAAGGGATAGCAGGCTTTGGGTGAGGGTAGGGTCACCGATGAGACGCATAGCTCTCTTCTGAATGGAGTCCAGGATAGCGAGTATAGAAGCGGCAGCGCCACCCCAGATGTGGGAGCAGTATTCGAGGTTTGGCCATATTTGTGAAGTATATAAGGTATGTGAAAATTATTTGCGAGCCCGGAAGAGGAAGCTTCATTTCTTAGCAGCCGCTTCTGCAATTGATGTGACATGCTGGTGATAATTGAGATTTCGATCCACAAAAATGCCAACAAGTGAAAAGGACTAATTACTTCGAATAACTTGGTTGATCATTGTGATGGATCTAGGGCTGGTGTATCTCTTATGATAGAGAAAGCAAGACTGAGATTTAGTGGAGTTGAATTGTACAAAGGTTGCAGTGCTATCAGGGCGGCAAGGCCGCGGACGAGCTCTGAGGGAAAAATATATATAACGTTTCAGAAGTTTATGGGTACAAGAATACGAATATTTTATTTGTGGTTAAATCATGAACCCTAAATTCGTTCCATGAGAATGTCTTTCTGAAGAGAATAAATTATCGCAGCTATGTGAAAGTTATGATTCAATTTGGAGCACTATCTTTTGAGGTACCTATAGTGGTGATATATAAATAATATACCTATATATATATATATATATATATATATATATATATATATATATATATATATATATATATATATATATATATATATATATACCGGGTATTTTTCACAAGTGGCTCACCCAATAACTTTTTTATTTTTTGAGTTAAAAAAAATTAAAAATGGTATTTTAGTATATGACATAAATCCAGACTGATTAACGTATTCAGTTGCTTTCGGTCACTTCCGGTTTTACCGGAGATGTCTGTAACTTTTGATTTTTAAATTGAAACTCCGGTATTTTTTACTTTATTTGATAAAAAATGACATTCTGAATACAATGACACCTCATATGTTAATTTTTGACATTTTTATTTAAAAATAATTATATTTTAAATTTCAATCTATAAAGTGTCACGACTATGTTAAAGACATTAGTTTTTAATCATGGAGCCGTGGAAAAATAGATTTGATCATCCAATGTTTGTTGTCTCTTTTCTTGGCTGGTTAAAAGATCCCCAAATCGTATTTTTAATCATAACTCAATTCAAAATTTAATTTATTATTATTTTTAAGCGAAAATGTCAAAAGTTGACATATGAGATGTCATTGTATTCAGAATACGATTTTCCATCAAATAAAGCAAAAAAAAATACTGGAGATCCAATTTAAAAATTAAATGTTGCGAACATTTCCGGTAAAACCGGAAGTGTCCGAAAGCAACTGCGTTAACCAATGTGGATTTATGTTTTTTTTTTCTCAAAAAATAAAGCCATTTTTGAAAAACACCCGGTATATAATTTATTATTTATTTTATTTATTTGTTTATTTATATAAATTGTACGATTTGCAATACAAAAAGCTGAGGTCGTGCTTGTATACAACACAATTTAGATAGAGTTTTTCAAAATATACGTTATTCCATAATGTCACGTTTTTAATTTGGTAGAATTCACTATTTCCTATTCTTCCTTGCCACCAACACGTCTATAGCGCTTCTTGATATTTGGTAATATTTGACATTTCATGGTAATGTAGAGCTTAAATTCTTCTTTATACATATTAGTGAATTTTCGTTGAAAAACTTCACTAATGGGGAGATCCCGACTTTTGAATTTTGAAAATTTTTTTGCAAATGAGCGCGAACTAGGACCCCTAGAACCCATATCCGGGGTCAGTTTCAATTTATATATATATATATATATATATATATATATATATATATATATATATATATATATATATATATATATATATATATATATATATATATATATATATATATATATATATATATATATATATATATATATATATGTATCACACTGATAACTCAAAAAATAATGAGCCGATTGTGATAAAATTTGGCATGTACCTTTCTTTTGTAAATAGCTTGGATAAGTTCGTTATTCGGGAAAATCTGACGAGGTTTTCCGGGAAAATTTTGAGTTTTCATTCGAAAAAAATTCTTATCTCAAAAAATAATTGGCCGATTTTAACAAAATTTGGCACGTACCTTCCCTTTGTAAATGGCTTTCACAAGTTTGTTAGTCAGGAAAATCGGACGAGGTTTTCCGGGAAAATGTTGAGTTTTTATTCGAAAAGAATTTTTTTCTCGGAGACTAATAAGCCGATTTTGATAAAATTTGGCACGTACCTTCCTTTTGTTAATGGCTTTGATAAGTTCGTTAATCAGAAAAATCGGACTAGGTTTTCCGGGAAAAATTTGAGTTTTTATTTGAAAAAAAAATTTTTTCTTAAAAAATAAAAAATCTATGATAACCAAATTTGGTAGGTAGGTTTACGATATAAAAAGTAAACTATACACCAAAATTTAGATTTCTATGTTACAAGAAAAAAAAGTTATAATAAAATATTTTGTGCCAGATCATTTCTATGAAAATTCACTACCATAACGCACTTGCTGCGTCCAGGTTTTTTTTTGTGTTTTACTACTAGTACAACTAGATATACGTTTGTAAAAACATTTAAACTGATCTCGGATATGGATTCTAGTGCCTAGTTCGTGCTCATTTGAAGACATTTTTAAAATTAAAAAATCTGAATCTCCAAAATAGCGATTTTTTTCTACGAAAATTGGCTAAAACTACGAATAAATTGAAATTAACCTAGAAATATACATTACCACACATTCTGCATTCTTGTAAAGTCAGTTTTTGCACGCATTTTGATCAAAAAGCTTTAGTGCACCCTATTTTTTTTAAAGAAAAAGCACATACTTTTTAGTCCTTTTCTTAAATATTGTTTCTGGACTGGCCAACTATCCAATATTTAATATTCATAAACATATTTAAATTAAAATTGTACGAGGATGATGTGGGTTTTTTGGGCTCTAATTCTTTCATTTGACATTTTTAGTGAATTTTTATTTAAAAAATTCACTAATAGAGAGGTATCGATGGTGAGACTTTGCAAAAATTCTTTCAAATGAGTGCGAACTAGGACCCCTAGAACCCATATCCGGGGTCAGTTTCAATTTTTATATGTTTATATATATATATATATATATATATATATATATATATATATATATATATATATATATATATATATATATATATATATATATATATATATATATATATATATATATATATATATATATATATATATATGTATCCGTCTGATCAATAATTAACCGATTTCGATGAAACTTGGCAAGTGATTTTATTTTATTAATGGCTTGGATGAGTTCGTTGGCCAGAAAAATCGGACGGGGTTTTCCGAGAAAATTTTGAGTTTTCTTTCGAAAAAAATTTTTTTCTCCGAAAGTAACAAAGCTGTTTTATTGAAATTTACTACATATGTTGCCTTGGGAGAGATCTTACTATATGCTAAAATTCAACTTTCTAAGTTTATGAAAAAGTGAGTTATTCAAATTTTAAATTTTCTTTCGAAATTTTTTTTTCTCCGAAAATTACAAAGTTATTTTAATGAAATTTGGTAGATATCTTGCGTTAGGAGAGACCTTACTACACACCAAAATTAAACTCTCTAAGTTTATAGAAAATTGAGTTATTAAAATTTGAAGCATTTAATATTTAACATGAAGTTTTTACCACAGAAATCGTAGAAACGATTTTCACGTCTCTAGTATCAGGATCACATGAGAGGATAGGCAGTGGCAAGTTTTGTTTAGTATAGTGTAATGCATGTGGCATCTGGCGATCGCTTCTGTCGGTATTGGTATTGGCACATGAATAAGATCTAATATCGCTTGCGTCCAAAAGAAAAATCATGGAAGTTATGCGATTACGTGCCTAATGGACAGTCAGTTTTAATCAACAATACACATCCCTTCCTTTTAAGTTAAAGGCAAGAATTTTAGGCTGTTATTGTATTCTAATTTTAAGAATTTAAATAATGAAGGGAAATATTTATATAATTATATAGTGATAAAACAAATTATTACGATATTCACTCTATATAATTATAATATGAACCGTTTCGTTAAATGTGGCTTCTTCAGAAACAAAAGCAAAATGCATGTAGTAATTAACTACAAATGCAAATATTCATTTGTTTTATTATTTACGTTTGAATTGCATTTACATCAGAGATTATTAGTGAATTTTTATTTTAAAAAAATCACTATTAGAGAGGGATCTATGGTGAGACTTTGCAAAAAATTTTTCAAATGAGCGCGAACTAGGACTCCTAGAACCCGTATCCGGGGTCAATTTTAATTTTTATATGTTTATATATATATATATATATATATATATATATATATATATATATATATATATATATATATATATATATATATATATATATATATATATATATATATATATATATATATATATATATATATATATATATATATATATATATATATATATATATATATATGTATGTATGTATCACAACTTAAAAAATAATTAACCGATTTCAATGAATAATGGATTGGATGAGTTCGTTATCCAGGAAAATCAAATGGGGTTTTCCGGCAAAATTTTGAGTTTTCTTTCAAAAAAAAATTTGTCTCCGAAAATAACAAAGCTGTTTTGATGTAATTTACTATATATGTTGCCTTGGAGGAGACCTTACTAAGTACCAACATTTCAAAGTTTATCGAAAATTAACTTATTCAAATTTTAAATTTTCTTTCGAAAAAAATTTTTTTCTCCAAAAATTACAAAGTTGTTTTAATGAAATTTGGTGAATATCTTGCACTGTGAAAGACCTTACTACATACCAAAATTAAACTTTCTAAGTTTATAGAAAATTGAGTTATTCAAATTTGAAGCATTTAATAAAAATTCACTACCATAACGCACTTGCTGCGTCCAGAGTTTTTAATGTATATAAGTAGTTATTATTTACTCATTATCAAATTCTTTGCTTTAAGCAATTTTTAAGAACAGCGAAATATTATTCAAAAAATACACATCTGTAGAAAATATCATATATACTATCATGACACAACTCACATATAAAAGCAATTTGTTTAACCGAGGAGTTTCGTCTTTTTCTTAATAACTTGTATTGCATTGCATTTTCTTTCTTTAACTTGGGTGTATTTCCGTGACTATGGCCAATCACCAAGGCCAGAAAGCAGTTTCACTTTGCCATCCAGAAAAGTTTGCCAAACTCTTTCTGCAGGAATAAAAGGCGTGTTTAACGTGCCCAACATCCCATAGTACACGGGACCTACATTTTTACGCCACATTCGAAAATCTAACAGAATGATGTTAACTTTACAGTATGTATCTACTGAAAAAATCTGACGTATCAACTGGGAGTCGCCCTACGACGTTTGGCTTCAGAGACACACGATCTTACCACTGGACCACCGAGGCTGCTTAAAAACACCGTGAAACCCTTTTTGAAATTTAGGAAGATGGCGAGGTTACAGAAATTTAAAGTTGCTAATCTCGTAGGCAGTTCCTGACGTCATTTATCCGTATAAATGTCACCTTCGGCAGGTTATCACTTGCCCACATTTAAAACAGTTTTTTATTTCGTAAAATAATAAATAACTTAGGTAAGGAATGCACCTTCCAAATACAATAATATTTTGTCTGGAAATTACAAGTACCTATGTTATTGTCTTATCTGCACTAGATACAGCAACTGTCAGAAGTCTGGATAAATGACGTCATAACACTGTTATGTTTTCGGTGAAAAATCTAGAAACCTACTACTTCGTTATTTATAAACCCATTTAAAAAAACCTTTTTGTTGAAGTTTCTTCTTTCTGCTACTTTGGAGCGCAAACTAGACCACCTACAACCCATATCCGGGTCACTTTGAACTTTTATATGTTTATATATATATATATATATATATATATATATATATATATATATATATATATATATATATATATGAATATGAGCCTTTATTTACGTTTTCTTTCGGAAAATTTGTATATCTCCTGAAATAACAAAGTTAGGGCAACGAAATTGGGTGCTGTATACCAACATTCAGATCTGTCAGTTAAAAGACGAAAAAGTTATAGGCATTTAAACAAAAATTAGGGGTTTCTTTCTAAAATGTCAAAGTCGAGATTTGAAACGTCAAAATTGAGAACATTTGGGCAAAGAACCTGAAACGAATACGAGTTATGTCCCTTTCTCTGGTGCTTTAGCAGTGGTTTTAGTTATAAAGTTTGTGGTTTAATAGTCTATAATTATTTTTAGCGAATTTTCGTCGAAACGATTCGCTAATAAGGAGACTGCGACTTATCAATTTTGAAAAGATTTCGTCAAATGAGCCCTAAAGATGCATCCTAGAACCCACATCCGGGGTTACTTTCAGTTTTTATCTGTTTACATATATACGGGGTGACGCATTTCTACGATAAAGCTCAATATATCCGTTATTATACAAGATACGAAAAAAAATTGTAGTATACGTTAATTATAGGGTGTCTTGAGCTGCATCTTATAAAATTATTTTGACGATCACCGGGTGGCCCATAAGTCGTTGGTCTTTTTTCGAACACCCCTTATATAATTTTATTTTTAATTTTTGATCGAATTATAATGCATGTCTGTAGGGAAAAAAATTCATAGCGTTTATGGTTATTGAGTTATTTCAATTGTTTTGCAACTTCCCACATTTTTGGCACATATCTAAAATTTTGACACGGCGGTTTTACCAATAAATAGGAGAGTCTCATGAAAGTGGGTTATTCAGAGAGTTTTCGTTTATATTATTCGTCGAAAAATCGAGATGCCGTATACAGGCCGCTCTCAAATAGTGACTGGATTTGATAAAATTCAAACCGTCGTAACTCAATTTTTGAACAACTTCCTATAACTGCAGATTCTATTTTTGGAAATATTTCTTAGCATTTTATTTTCTTATATCCTAATTGTAGATTAGGTATATAATTTGAATTTTATGTATACTTCAAGTAAATTTTTTGTAGAAAATAGTTAGTCAGTTCTCGCAGAATTTTTTCGTTTCCGTGAAAATCATTGTTTGTAGGATTTTTTTGAGATTTTGGTAATTAATAGTAAATCTCTAATAAGTTATTGTAACAACATTTTTTCGGATTTCCGTGAAAAAATTATTTGCAAATTTTCATGCATTTTTTTTGTTTCGTCGAAAATATTTCTCTGAATAATTATATCTTGGCATATGGTAAATAGCTTGAAGAGATTTGTTGGCCAGAAAAAAATTTTCAGACACATTTTACATAAATTTATTTTCGGAAAATTTTGTACTTTTAGTGAATTTTCGTGAAAAAAATTCACTAATGGGGAGATCCCGACTTTTGAATTTTGAAAAAATTTTTGCAAATGAGCGCGAAATAGGACCCCTAGAACTCATATCCGGGGTCAGCTTCAATTTTTATATGTTTATATATATATATATATATATATATATATATATATATATATATATATATATATATATATATATATATATATATATATATATATATATATATATATATATATATATATATATATATATATATATATGTATCACACCGATAACTCAAAAAATAATGGGCCGATTTTGATAAAATTTGGCACATACCTTCCTTTTGTAAATGGCTTGGATACGTTCGTTAGCGAGGAAAATCGGACGAGGTTTTCCGAGAAAATTTTGAAAATTTATATCTCCGGAATTAACAAAGTAAGGGCAACCTAATTTGGTACGCAGGTTCATATCAACATAGGTAAGCTACCTACCAAAATTTAGCTCTGTAGGTTAAATGACAAAAAAGTTGCAGGCATTTAAAGAAAAATAAATTTGGGTTTTCCTCAAAACGTCAAGTCGCGATTTAAAATGTCAAAATTGGTAATATTTAGGCAATGAACCTGAAATTAATATGAGCTATGAAAAGAAAATGTCTCATGAAGAATGCTTTACAAAACCTGAACTCTTAGTTTTAATCGTCATTGTCCTTGATTTTACTAAAATGTTCCCAGAAAATTCATTTAAAATAGACCCTCTCTCTGATGCTTTGGCAGTAGTGTTGGCTATAGAGTTTATCGTTTAATGGTATATCATTTTTGTCAAATTTTCGTAAAAAATCATTAAAGTTCAATATATCCGTTATTATGCAAGTTACGAAAAAAAAATGGTATACATTAATTTTAGGGTCTCTTGAGCTACATCTTAAAAAATATTTCCACATTTACAGGCTGGCCCATAAGTAGTTGGTGATTCAAATTTTCTTTTTTTTTTTAATCGAACACGCCCTATGTTATTCCATTTTTGCATTTTCCATCGAAATATAATACATCTTTGTATGAAAAGAAATTCGGGACGCAGCAAGTGCGTTATGGTAGCGAATTTTCATTAAATGCTTGAAATTTGAATAGCTCAATTTGCTATTAACCTATAAGGTTGACTAGGAAACCAGTTTTTTCGGGAACAATTTAAGTTTACTTTCGGAAATTTTTGTACATTTTCAAACAATAAAGTTATTTTTATGAAACATGGCATTTTGTTTCTACTATATAGATTGATGCCTGCTTTCTTAAAAAACATGTTTGCTATTAAAAACATTTTTATGAAAATTCACTACCGCACTTGCTGCGCCCAGAAGTTTTTTAAACAATTAAGGGATGGTGATGAAATATGCACATGGCTTCTACTATATAGGTTATATTGGTAACCAAATTTGATGCCAGCTTTCATTAAAAAAAAAGACATATTTTCGATTAAAAACACTTTGCTGAAAATTTACTACAATAACGCACTTGCTGCGTCCAGATTTTTGATTACTTATTTTACCTAGGTTTAAATTTTACTGCCAGTAAGAAAAATCCTTCAATTGTTTAGTTTTACGTAAAAATAATTTAGAAGGATTTACAGTAATTATAAAGTATCAAGAAGATATACTTGATTAAACCAATCTAGTATAATTAATTTTAGACGTTTTTTAATTAACGAATAAAATATTTCTTGTTTTAAATATTTAATTAGAGTTAGTGTAACATATCACGTTAATTATTGAATCACATGAAAAAAAGATACCTACAACTGTCAAATTTAGGTTACATAATGATAAAATTACCAAAGGCTCATATCAGATGCGCTTTGTGATTGGAACGAATTTTTTAAAAGGTTACCAAAAATGGTCATACACAGAAAGCTTGATAGTTTCTCTCACCTGAATGGCATTTGTAACATTCCAAGCCGCTTGGTATTCGTTAATTTGGACATCACATTTTCCTTCTACGAAATCAGATCCTTCCGAAAAATCAACAGAAGACATTCTGCTCTTTCCCTGAGGGTATTCGTTGAAGCTCTCTTCAGCCTGGACACTATTTTGTTCCATGCTTACGAACGGATTGGTAGATCTGACATTCATATTGCTCATTTCATGCTGTTCATCTAAGGAGGATCCTCCATGACCCTCGATGGAACCACCACGCGTGTGGTTCTGATCCAAATGTGCGAAATGCACCCTTTCTCCTTGAGGTGGACGCTGATTTTGACCACTTTTATCTGGAATCATCTGCCTAATCGTCTGACCAGCGACATTCACCGCTGCTGCTAAAGGTGGAAATCTTAACTGACCGAACCGATTCATCTTTATAAATTTAAAATTATACTAATGGAAGACTATATATAGATTTTAATCACTAAATTTTCACCGAATTGGCACTTGATAAAATGTATTCACTGCGAAAATAATTACTTACGAGATTTACAACCGCCAAGATGGACAAATTCACAAAATTAATGCATGCCGTATCAAAGATTAGCAGAAATCGATAGTTGTTAAACGTTTTTTGTGGACATTTTAGTTAATTTCACCGCCACTGGTTTTCACTATTCATGCAAATCACTACTGAAATGTTTAAATGATGATTTTAAGAGGATTTAACATCCTGTTGATATATTCAAGGGAGAAATTAAAATTTAATGTTTTCCATCTTGGCGGAGTAAGGTCTCGCGGATATTGGTACATGTGCAGCTTCCCTTTCTCGCTAGGAAAATTTCCCAGGGTTGCATTTAGTACAATTTTCTCGGGGCACACTAACAGGAACTCCAAGTTATAGAGGTCTTGATAAAAAATCTCTGGACGCAGCATGTGCGTTATGGTAGCGAATTTTATTTAAAATATTTTTAATAGCAAATGTCATTCTTTGATGAAAGCAGGCATCAAACTCGGTTGCCTATATAGTGGAAACAATGTACCATATTTCATCGAAATAAATTTATTGTTTGAAAATATATAAACATTTTTCAAAAGTCTAGATGCAGCAAATGTGTTATAGAAATGAATTTCCATAAAAATGTTTTTAATAGCAAATGCGAGCAGGCATCAATCTGATTATCGGTATAGCCTATGTAGTAGAAACAATGTACAATATTTTATCAAAATTACTTATGGTTTGAAAATATACAACAGTTTTCCGAAAATAAACTTAAATGTTGGTTTTTTTAACCAACAAAGCTTACGTTAATAGCAAATTGAGTTATTGAAATTTGAAGGATTTAATGAAAGTTCGGTAAATTTCCAGATTAGCTCCCGAACGCTTTTCAACAAATTCTTTTCAGAAACATTACTAGGACCCCACCTGGATGCACAAACCACAAGAAAAATTTCTTGTTCACACCCCGCAAGGAAGTTACTGGACTGGGAGTGAATAGGGGTGCTGCGCGGGGTAGGTAGGGTTTAAGGGGGATATGGCTTAAAGATGTGAAAAAGACAACTTTCAAGCCCGCTTTATTCGAATTTTCTACTCATATTTCCTTTTTACTGCCTACCCCGCCCAGCACCCCTATACTCACTCCTGGTCCCGTAACTTCCTTGGGGGGTGTGAACAAGAAATTTTTCTTGGGGTTTGTGGATCCAGGGGGCCCTAGGCAGGTTTCTGAAAACAGTTTTTTGAAAAGCGTTCGGGAGCTACACTGTAAATTTACCGAAAATTCGCTACCAAAACGCACTTACTGCGTCCAGATTTTTTTCTTACAAACGCATCATACTTCGATAAAAAATGCAAAACTGCATTAACGAATTTGTTCTACGAAATTTAGCACAAAAAAATTATACACCCCTACTCACTCCTGGTCCCGTAACTTCCTTGGGGCACACCCCCCCAAGGAAGAGAAATTTTTCTTGGGGTTTGTGGATTCAGGGGGGGGCTAGGCAGGTTTCTGAAAACAGTTTTTTGAAAAGCGTTCGGAAGCTAAACTGCAAATTTACCGAAAGTTCCTACCAAAACGCACTTACTGCGTCTAGATCTTTTGCTTACAAACGCATCATATTTCGATAAAAAATGCAAAAATGCATTAACGAATTTGTTCTACGAAAATTAGCTAAAAAAATATACACCCCTACTCACTCCTGGTTCCGTAACTTCCTTGGGGACTGTAAGCAAGAAATTTTTCTTGGGGTTTGTGGATCCAGGGGGGGGGGGTATGCAGGTTTGTGAAAACAGTTTTTTGAATAGCGTTCGGGAGCTAAACTGCAAATTTACCGAAAATTCGCTACCAAAACGCACTTACTGCGTCTAGATCTTTTGCTTACAAACGCATCATATTTCGATAAAAAATGCAAAAATGCATTAACGAATTTGTTCTACGAAAATTAGCTAAAAAAATATACACCCCTACTCACTCCTGGTCCCGTAACTTCCTTGGGGAGTGTAAACAAGAAAATTTTCTTGGGGTTTGTGGATCCAGGGGGGGGGGGTAGGCAGGTTTGTGAAACAGTTTTTTGAAAAGCGTTCGGGAGCTAAACTGCAAATTTACCGAAAATTCGCTACCAAAACGCACTTACTGCGTCCAGATTTTTTTCTTACAAACGCATCATATTTCGATAAAAAATGCAAACATGCATTAACGAATTTGTTCTACGAAAATTAGCTAAAAAAATTATAGACCGTTAAACCATAAACTTCACTAAATCTAAATAAACTAAACCGACAGCCAAAGCATCAGAGAAAGGGTCTATTTGAAATGAATTTTCTGTAAACATTTTAGTAAAATGAAGGGCAATGATGGTTGAATCTGAAACTTAAGGGTTTGCAAAACACTCTTCTTGCAACATTTTCTTTTCAAAATCCGTATTTATTTCACGTTCCTTGTCTAAACATTGCTAATTTTGACGTTTAAAATTTCGAGTTTGACGTTTTGAGGAAAACTCCAAAATTTGTTTCTTTAAGTGCCCATAACTTCTTTGTGTTTAAAGCTAGGGACCTAGATTTTGGTACAGAGTTCACTCTTTACAATACAAACACGTGTACTAAATTTGGTTGCCTTTGCTTTGTTATTTCCGGCGTTATTAATTTTTTTAGAAAGAAGACACCAAATTTTCGGTCATATATATATATATATATATATATATATATATATATATATATATATATATATATATGTATATATGTATATATATATATATATATATATATATATATATATATATATATATATATATACATACATAAACACAGATCTCCTCTTTTTTTTAATTCGCTAATAATGTATTTTTATACATATAATATAGCCAAATACAACCAGCAGTATTTTTTGTTAATAACCCTAAAACAATTTAGAAAAATGAGCACAGTTCTTAATGTGTATTAACAAAAAGAAAATATCTTTTTGGGTTTGAAATTTTTTAATCTTATTTGTAAAGCTCATTGTATAATTTGTCCATCTATAAACTAATAACTAATAACAACAGTAATACTTGATGAAAAATCATTATATAATTTATTTAATAACCAGATTAAATAAGATACTCACACATTATATATATAACTTTCGTAAAAAAAGCGTAGATCATTTCTTTGAAAACTCGCTACCATAACCTACTTGCTGCGTCGAGACTCATTGTTCTTATTTTGTAATTATTGCTTACATACAAGTTTATAACGTTGTAAGAATATCTGTTTATTTATTTGCGTCACTATTATTATTTGTTCGACTTTAGTCTGAAGGGCTTTCACACTTCCTCAAGGGGGAACATCCACTCATCCCAGGAATCTCAGATACCAAAGGAACTAAGCTCAGATGGAGCCCTATCCAAGTTATCGGACCCTGAACGACAACCAGACACATCCTCATTTCCCAGGAATCTCGGTAAGACGTGGAAAGTTGCACGTATTACCGCCTTCTGCATAACCTCATAAAGATGCTCTCCAACGTCCAGTCTCTTAACGTTCTCTCGAAGATTCTTAGAGACCACACCAGTTGATGACATGACTATTAGAATCACTCGACACTATCTGCCCTCCACTGTCTCTTTACTTGTATCTCGATGTCTCTGTAGTTAACGATCTTCTCGTTGTACTTTATCTGTAGATTATTTGTATTTGGAATGGCCACATCAATCAGCGTCACTTGGTTGCAGGACTTGTCCACTATTATTATATCTGGCCTGTTGTGGGCAACTCGTTGGTCTGTGAGCACGGAGCGATCCCAGTACAACCTGTAGCCTGAGTTCTCTAGAACAGCCCCAGGAATGTATCTATAGTAGGGCACTTTAAAAAAGTCCGAGTTTCAGAGCCAGTTCTTGATGAAGTATTTTAGGTACTGCGTCGTGCATCTCTTTATACACTGTTGCAGCAAATGCTTGACATCATCCGGTGACGTGCTGGATAGTCTCTGATAACTGACAGCCAAATCTACATTTGTGATCTTGGACTGAATTATCTCCAACTATAGGTATACTTCAGGTAGTTTCTTGTTGGGATGACCTGATCTTGTATGGCCAACAAAACCGTCATATCTCTGGAAACATCTGTCCGGACACCAACCAGTAGTTCAACGCCAATTTGTCGACATGTGCCTTGGAGGTCTTATTCAGATGTCGTCTATGGAGAGGCTTCTGCATCTAAGATTACAGCTTGTCCTGATCAGTCCGATGGTAACTTTAGATGCCACTTTCTTTTAATTGTAGCGGTGTTGAATCACCTGTCTAGCATATGACACGTTGTAGTTCAGAAGTAATAAGCGCCTGCTGGTGGAAACATATACGCAGATTTAATATCTGCTGGTCCAACTGTTTACCAATTTCCAACACTCCTTGGCCACCTTGGTGTCCAGGTAGCATTACTCGTTCTATGGCATTACGGCGGTGATGCTTTTTGGATTTTGTTGGGAGTGTCTACACCTTCGGTTGTAGATTTTCGAGGTCCGTTTTACTCAAAACCACAAATGAATATCTAAGTGCAGAACATGCATATTTATTTAAAGCTTCAGTCAGTTTCTTGCTGTTGAGATGTGCTTGCACCACCTGTTTCACACGTTTCGTAAGTTGTTAATATTTTTTATAGGGTAAATGTGACTGTATGTTAAAACATTGTATATTTAATTTGATGTATTGCATGAAATGTGTCATTTTTATTGTGATTTTCGTCATCTACACCCTAAAACACGTCTATACAAAATATCATAAAAATCGAACACGCGCCCCAAAAGTAAACATTTACCATTCATTTTATTTTTATGGACCAGTGACTTTAAATAACTCCAAAAGTAAAAGACTAGCAGATTTAAGTCGGGACTGCGCGCTGGCTATGGGTGACCACTACCTCTACAAATTCACCTTTGAGGGTAAATCTCATCTAAATAATTTCGCACATCTCGGATGTAATGTGCTGGAGCACCATCATGCATGAACCAAGAGTCACTCCCTAAAGTTGAAGGTACATCTTCTAAAATGATCATGCGCACTTCGTAGAATATTTTAAATAACGAAATAAAAGACCTCACTGACGTGCTGTTTACACACGATCCTCCCAACTGACCTTCCTGACCTTCCTTGACATCAGTTTGCCTAATCAAAAGCTAAAAGAAGGAAAAGGGGGAAGGAAAAATACATTATTATGCCCACATGAATGGCAGGGTTGATTTTCCTTCCTCTTTTAGCCTTTAATTAGGCAAACTGATTTTAGGGCAGGTCAGTTGGGAGGATTGTGTGTAAACAGCTCGTCAGGGAGGTATTTTATTCCGTTACTTAAAATATTCTGCGAAGTGCACATGATCAGTGGAACCGAGTTTTTACTATTGTGATATATATATATATATATATATATATATATATATATATATATATATATATATATATATATAATACCTTGCCACATTTCATAATAATATGTTGAATCACTTCAAGATATTTGAAAAAATAGTTCTACGAAAAATAATTTAAACACCCTGTAAAGCGAAAACGAGTAACATTTTACTAAGGCATGTTGAGCCCAATCGATTTATTTTTGTGTCAGCTATGACCCCTTAGGTAATGTCCAATTAATTATGGGGCACCGTGTATTTTAAAATTTATTTTATATGCGAATTTTCATATAAATGCTCTTGTAATATCAAATTTTCTTAGTGTTTTTAGGGAATATTTCTGAAAAATAAGTTGTTTCTAATTTTTTTGAAATTTTCTTTCGAATTTTTGTGGCCAAGAATATGTAGTAAAGTTCTGATGGAACATATTTCTTGCAACGAAATTCTCGGAAAATTTTTTATAGAATTTTTTACGTAAAATCTTTTAAGCCAATTTCTGTAGAAATAATATTTTTTGGCGAATTCTCGCGGGAATTTTTTTTGTGTTTTTTTATAAATAATATTTTTATCGAATTCTTGTGGATTTTTAACTATTTTTTCGTCGGAACTGCCTTTCTAGGGGTTTGCCTCGAAAACATTTGCTTATGATATAATTTCATTAACTTGTCTATTAGACGACGTTTAAAAACATTTTGAAAATAAAATGTATTCTTTCCACTTTCTAATAGAGTCCTCTTATTCTTTAACGTCTGCGTTATGAAAATTTGCCACCGTATGGCTCCCTGCTGCATTAACATATTTAATGTTATGGTTAGAGTACAATAAAAGAAGAAAATTTGCTTATTTCCAGTCCCTTTTAAATCTTCAGAATATTGGAAAAAGTTTTACTAGGTAACTGTTGTCTTATCTACTTTAATTTTAGTTTAGTACAACCCTGAAGATTAGAGAATCACGAGCAATTTTGAGGTTGAGTGTACCGTCTATAAAGACGGATCAATATATTGGTGGAAAATGTAGGGACTTTTATGAATTGATGGGCAGTAGGCTTACAAACATTTTGTTTCATTTATGTTTTATTAAAATGACATAATTAATTTTTCACACATGACACCTTCTGTAGCCCAGATAATTTATTTTCTAATCAGGAAATGCCTAAAATTATTTCGCTAGTAATTTATTAGACCCAGACTTTTATAAACTGTGTATTTGCATATTAAATAAATAAATAAATAAATAATTGTATGCTTCTAACATTAAGTTTAATTTACCTAGAATGTATGATTGGCAAGCAAAGCTTATAATGACGACATTTAACGATAATTATAGGTATAACAATTACCATTTTCATAATAATTTATAGTACCTACCTATATATAAATGAAATTGTCAACTGCGTAGAATTATCTAATTGAAATATTTTCCTTACTAAAAGGGAAATTACATTTTAAGGAATTTTCTTTAAAACAATTAACTAATGAGATCGCGACTTTCTTCGAAAGAGCGCAATATAGTACAGGCCCGTTACTCTTGTCCATAATGCACTAAACTACAGGAGTTATATTTTTTGATTGATAGGTTCAGAATTACCAAATGCCCTATATCTCCATAACCGTGGACTCTAGGCCAAAAATGGTAATGACCTTTATTGTAGATAATTGCATTTGTCATCTTTTTTGTACAATAACTGTATTGTATCACTCACCATTTACAACTTATACGACTATTAGCATTCATTTATTGACTTTTTTACCTATATCTTTGTTAATAATTGTTTAAAAATAAAATGCTTATAACTTAACTTTTCAATCGACAAATTTGCTACACTTTTTACTAAATACTTTTTTTTTTCTAAAATCAATATGTTCAAAGTTATAACGTGTTAAATGTTGCACTTTTCAATCGACAATTTTTTCTGGAAATATTTTAGTAAAATGAAGGACAATGACGGTTGAAGCTAAGACTTCAGGCTTTGTAAAACATTCTTCTTGAGACATTTTCTTTCCATAGCTTATATTAGTTTCAGGTTCTTTGCGTAAATGTTGCCAATTCTGAAGTTTTAATTGGCGACTTTGACGTTTTGAGGAAAACCCCCATTTTTTTTTCTTTAAATGCCTATAACTTTTTTGTCTTTAAACCTACAGACCTAAATTGTGGTAGGTAATTTACCTATAATGACATAAAACCGCGTACCAAATTTAGTTGCCCTTACTTTGTTGTTTCCGGAGATATGATGTTTTTCGAAACAAAACACAAAATTTTCCGGGAAAACCTGGGCCGATTTTCTTGGCTAACAAACTTATCCAATCCACTTACAAGAGGAAGGTATTCACCAAATTTAATTAAAATCGACCTACTAGTTTTTGAGTTAGCGGTGTGATATATATATATATATATATATATATATATATATATATATATATATATATATATATATATATATATATAAAAAAATTGAAACTGACCCCGGATATGTGTTCTAGGGAGCATAATTAGCGCCTATTTCAATTTTTTTTAAAATTGAAAAGTCGGGGGCTCCTCATTAGTGAATTTTTTTAAAAAAATGCACTTATAACAATTTTAGAAAAAAAGTTTTAAGTTAAAGTTCTAGAAAATGTGTCGATTGAAAAGTTAAGTTATAAGCATTTTATTTTTTAAACCATTATTAACAAAGATATAGGTAAAAAAGTCAATAAATGAATGCTAATAGTCGTATAAGTTGTAAATGGTGAGTGATGCAAAAAAAAATAACCAAAAAGATGACAAATGCAATTATCTACAATAAAGGTCATTACAATTTTTGGTCTAAAGTGTACGGTTACGCAGATATAGGCCGAAACGGTTTTTCTCAAAATGGCGGCACTTCCGGCCTCCTAATTTGTAAGGATTTTGTGTTTTTACATTCAGTACGTAATTCTGAACCTATCTATCAAAAAAATAACTCCTGTAGTTTAATGCAGAAAAAAATTCTCTTTTGCCTGTACTAATAACTATTAGGCCCTTTAGAACACATAATATGTCAGTTTCAATTTTATATATATATATATATATATATATATATATATATATATATATATATATATATATATATATATATATATATATATATATATATATATGGTGCATTTTATCCCTATATTAGAGTAGAAATGGGCCAGGGCTGACAATTTATTAAATTGTTAGTTGGTTGTCTACAGATTCTATTTTGTAACACTTTGCAAGTCTAAATAAAATATTTCTAATACCGGAAATCAGCTCCATCTTTGCTTTTTTCCTTCTTTTAGCTTCTGATTAGGCAATAAACTGATGCCATGGTAGGTCAGGAAGGTAAGTATGGAGGATTGTGTGTAAGCAGTACCTCAGGGAGGTCTTCTATTTCGTTAAAACGACAAAAAACTCATGATTTGCGAGCCATGTTAATTATCCCGGTAACTCACTGCGCGTACGGAAGCCCGAAAGCCAAAGTAGAATTGGTACGGCTACAGTGACTTGATAGAGACAGTGTGGCCATGGGCGATTCGGCCGCCATGTTTTCTCCACAATTAACATTGCGCTTATGGAAGAATAGTAAAAAATTGCAAATAATAATGAATTGGTGTATTTTAGAAGAAAACTGTATAGAACCTTTTCTGTGGAGAATTATTTTTCGCTCATAATAGACTAGTCACAATGTTTCATATTCAGATAGGAAACATTAAAATTGCTATAAACTAAATTTCCTAGTCAATGGATCTATAGAAACTGTTTATGTTATGACGTTGGCTGCACTGTCGATAGACCGATTTGAAGTGACGTTGACAGATTGTCATCGATTTTAAACATAAACATGTATGTAC
This sequence comes from Tillus elongatus, assembly GCA_964006375.1. Taxonomy (NCBI): domain Eukaryota; kingdom Metazoa; phylum Arthropoda; class Insecta; order Coleoptera; family Cleridae; genus Tillus; species Tillus elongatus. The sequence continues at coordinate 31,369,242 of OZ023264.1, forward strand.
CCAGCTAATTTTAAAATAAAGTAATTAAATACAGACCCCCTGGATGTATGTTAATTGTTATCAAGTACTATATAACATGGCACCGTGTCATAACGAATCTACGTGTTAAGGAGTAGAGAGAATCAACGTGAAAATCATTCAACCTTGGGAGGGAAGCCTGGCAACTGAAAACATCTTGAATAAAAATGAAATTCCTGCAGCAACCGAAGAATGTTAATGCAAGGGTAGTTGGGAGTGTGTTAGAAATGTAAGAATAGTTTTGAGCTGTATGTGGTGGCAACACACTGCTGCACCGTTCAGAGAAAGTACAGGTGGTACTACTCCTTCACTGTATTGATGAAGAAAACAATGAGATAATTGAAAGGGTTGACTTATCAGATACATAAAAAGGAAGTGGACAAGACACTTGCCGCTTTAGATCAGTTTTTTTTTACCAAAAAGCAACCCTAGCACAGAAACATCAATCTCCAAAGGAAGGTTTTGATCTGTTTCTTAGGGAGGAGAAGTTGGCATCAAATTGTGACAGTTTCAAAGATACACTAATGAAGGATTGTCAATAGAATAAGGGACCAGAGATGGAAAGAGAGGGGTATTATTGGGAGAACCTGGCCGGAACCTTATGAGGGCTGTTGATATATGCAGAGCTGCTGAACAAAGGGAGAAACATCTAAGAAATGATGAAGAAAACGGAAGCAATAGAATTCGATGAATCTAACCTCTGTATGTTTCAGAATAATCAGTACCTCATTATAGTTGACCGTTATTCCAAGTTTCCTGAAATAATCAACTTAGAAACGAACACCACACAATGAGTTATCTGGTAGCCTGAAAAAATTATCAGAATCGATAATAAGCCCAGAGCATATGTAATTCAGCCTTTAGCTGAATTGTTGACCGAGATTGATTATCATGATCGATGAAGTGACAGACAGATTATTAGCAATATTGTAAACATGTATTGACACAGCTAATTTTAAAATAAAGTAATTAAATATAGACCTCCGGATGTATATTTATTGTTATTAGTTTTAAATTCCTACATAACATATAATAGTATAAAATCTTCTTTGTAGAGAATTCTTTCCCTATTGTAATGGAATAGTCCCAAGGTTTCTTATTCAGATAGGAAACTGTTAATAACAATTAATCGGTGATTTCCAGAAAGAAACTATTGAACTTTTTCTAGAGAATCCCTTTTCCAACATTACTGACTGGTTGCAATGTTTCCTACCTAAACACAGGAAACTTTAAAATGACTTCAAACTGAATTCATCATTCACTTTGTTTTTTTGTATAATAAGAGAATATTATGATTTAGCCCCTGATACCCGAAATTCAGGTGAATTTAAAATATTGGGGCAAGCACACAGCGAGAGTGAATATTGAAAGTATTTAATCTCACTGTATGTGTACTCATACTAGGAATTTTTTGTTTTTCTTCCATTTTTCAATATTACAATAAACATAAAAAATAATAAGTCAAATATACGGGACTTTCAATCACTGCTATTAGTATAGGTGAAGATTGGAACCTGTGATGAGCACTGGTAAGCGCACTGTGAGAACCCTAATCACAACACATTTCAAAAGACAACGATAATTTCACTAATCAACGTAGCTTCATCAGAGGATGACATATTCCAGAATATTATGCTATTAGTCTGTAATTTGTATTTAAATAACACCAGAACAATTTGGGAACGAATAATTATATGAATCATTCTACATTCCAAAATCATAGTTTATGATCTTTATACAAATAATAATCATTACGAAATTCAGGGAAGAGTAAGAAAATGCAAAAATAATTATGAAACTTTATTCGATCTTCATAAAGAAGTACTCATTACAGTTTTGCTAGCATGTAATTTTTTTTTGGAAATTAGCCTTTTACTTGCTATTTTCAGCCTGAACACAGCAAACCTGTTCACAATTTTTTTTTTCAAATTATGACACGGTAAAATATGCATTACATCTGAACAGTCATTTAACATTTTGTTAACAAAGAACAATTTTAAATTTATATTTTGTGTTTGGACAAAGGAAAAGAACTGGCGGAAAATAATTTCCAGTCTTGAAAAAAAGTTGAATGTTTCTTCGTTGCTATAAAATAAAGAATTTATTTTGAAACATTTCAACTTAACAAGCTTGCTGTATGGAAGGTCGATGTAGTTCCTGGATCCAACAGATTCAATACATCTTGCACAAGTCCCAGAATTTTTTACAATACTTGTGACTAAATATCCAGCTACTCTGTACAATGAATTTTGTTCTGATAGGTTTAGACTAATGGACTCTACTTCAAAGTTCTCTGGAAGAATGGCATCAGAGGGTTTTTCTATTGGGGTCTTGGGAATATACTCAAGGAAGTCTGCAAGAAATTCTCTGTCATCTTTCTCGTAGCTACCTTTAGAGACATCCTTCAAAAACTGTGAAACAGTGACCAGTTTCAGGTGATTTTTAAATTGCAGTGCATTTGGTACACTTTGTTTGGAACGCAGTATACCAAATAGGTTTTCCAAGGAGTCCTGAGTAAATCTGGATGTCAGAAGAAACGTGTAACTTTTTTCTTCCAGTAGAAGGTGCTGTACATCCAACATTGACTTTGTGGAAATTAATAAGCCGGTCTGTGAGGGTTTCCAGGTATGTTTTGCACCTACATTCATAGTCTGGAAGACAGTCATCACTGACTCCAAGAACTCCTTGGCTTCCTGATATACCTCCAGTTTCATCTTGCTCAAGGCCATAACAGGATGTCGAGATGCCATGAGCGAGAACCACTTCTCGACAGTTTCGAGAAACCATGCTGTGGTCAAATATTCAGGTCTTTTCAATTCATGACTAATGAATTTCAGACCACTTGCAACATCGTGACTCACAACATTTGTTGATGTTGAAACTCGCATTTTTCTAAAATGTGTTGGGGTCAAATCTTCTTCAGATAGTTTTGGAGCTAACTTGAAGTCCAATTTGTTTTGGTAATCGATCAAGTCCTTTATGTGATCTATTTTGATTACATTTGTGGGTAGGTTGAATAGGCTTTGGATTTCACTGGAAATTGTTATTATTTTGTTAGTCACCAACATATTCTTAATGTTCTTAAACAAATGTGGCACGTCAGCAAATATATAAACTTTTCGTGACTCATCAAAAGGGTGAGTGATATAATTAGTTGTGGTCGAAAATCTACCAGCAGTGATCGACCAGCATTTCCATAATGCTTGGTTACTTGCTCCCATATCCGAGGTTATGCTGATGACTTTTAATCCCAGACTTTCAGTTTTGCCTATCACATCAAATAGTATCTGCTGATATACTGTGCCATCAACAGAATCACTAGTGAAATAATAAGCCACAGTCTGCTTCCATCTTGTGGTCACACCTCCAATCATGATCACAAGAGCATGTGTTGCCACATCTGATGATGAATGGCCAGGCAATGTCACATTTCCTAGGTACGACTTTGATCCTGTATCAAATGTAGTTCCAGGTGTTATTGCCATTTCGTCCAAAAGAATAACACAGTCTTTCTCATGTTCTTGTACAAAGGCGCTTACTTTAATTTTTAAAAATAAAAAAACCTGATCAAGGATACCGCTATCGAAAGGGATATTCTCAAGTCTTCTTCGCAGAGTACGTAATGATGGTAGGGGCATTTTTTGTTTCAGAAGCTCATCATATCCTGTAACACCACAGGCAAATTTTAATTTCAATGCCTTCATTATAGTTGGATTTGACCACCTCATGAATCTCGTTGAGCGTCGTTCCAATGCAGCCAGTTGATCTTCATTGAATACTTTGTGGTGTAGACAAACATATGTAGATTCTTTGTTGTCTTGAGCATGCTTTTTTGTTATTCTTCTCAGATTACGCAACTTACACCGGTTAACTTTGAACTTTCTGCTCAGCCTACTGTAAGATGTTTCATACTCTTTCATTTTCTGCATAATTTTTTTGGTGTTGCAATCTTCTGTAGCAAGAACAGGTATTTCACATTCTGAGTTGCTGCTGGAACTATTTCCTAATGATATAACCTTAGATGTGCTAGGCTGCTGTTCATCAGTTAGTAAAATCTTACGCTTTTTTTTTGGAGCTGGATCTTCTTTTGGTGTGGGAGGTTTTCGTTTGCGTTTTTCTTTAACGAAGCTAAATAAGGTGGGAACTGCGTTCCACTTCAGTTTCTTAGTTCCATCTTCACGCACTGCTTCCCACATTTCCGCCTCAAAATGTACCTGCGAATGAGAAATGATTTATTAAGGTATTGTTTTTTCAACACATTAAGGAAAAAATGGAAATGCGAAACATATCAAGAGTATAATGGTATTACTTAAATTTTAAACATCACAAAAACTGCCTCCAGCTGGTCAGTGACAGTGATAAGCATACAGTTGCTCATTTATGGAGGATCATGTAACTGGTAAGTACTTTAGCACTACCCAGGTATAAAAAATGTATGTAGGTACAATTCAAAAAATTAAGAAGTGGGAACAAATGTACTGTACCTGATTCTGACTTGATCATTTGTTGAGTTTCTCAGGTGTGCTCCAAAATTAATTGAAAACGCCTTTATCAAAATCATCAAAGACTTTAATTTGCTGTAATTTTCTTATTATTAACTTTTTATAGGAAGTTTTACAAAGGAACCTACTTTATTTTGCCCCTCGTCTACATATGCTTATATTATCGTTCACAGGTTACATTTTACTCTGGAGATATTATACATGTATGTACTTGTTATTCTGCTACGTCTACTACCTAATCAATTTCATCCTAAATTGTAATAACTCTACATATGTTGCTTGGTACATTTGAGATACAAATACAGTTTTAATTTAGAAGATGACCACCAATATCCAGGGTGTCCTGAGTATACTTCAAAACGATTGGGGTGTGAGTTGGCCTTGGAAAAATAGTGGAGGTAGTTCGTATAACATTTTTCATTTTAAGGTTGTGATACTGAGATACAGGCTGTTAAAGTTGTTATGCTTAAAGCGATTTTGCTCAATTATCTTTAAAACGGCTAAAGATAAAGAGTTTCAAAATTTGTACATGAGTAAATATTAACAGCATTTAAAGAAAAATGCAAAATCCATTTTATTATGTGAAGTAGTGGTGTGCCTAGAGGTGCTCTGAGAATTATATGAACTACCCCCACTATTTTGTCAAGGCAACTCACACAACATTTTTTTTTAAAGTATAATTAGGAGACCTGTATAAGATATGTGGGACAAACTTTGGGACAAATTAATGAAACAAACATCAATTTATCATGTTTGGGTTACTTATTTCTCAACATAAGTTGAGTTCCCAAGAAATTTTGGTCTGATTTTTATACACAAACTCAGTGAAATCTAATAGATATGCTTCGACTCTTCACTTTTCTCTTATGAAGAGTAGCAACATTTGAAGTTGATATACTACACACTGTTACTGATGCAATAACTCACCTCACATAGAAATGACCTGTCTGTTGGAGTCCAATTCTCACGTTTCACCTTGGCTGCCCATTCTCTCCTGCAATTAAGATTTTTCGGGAAAACTTTCATCGCAAAGCCTTGTTCTGATCTGTTTGAGCATCCTATTGCAGAACACCCAACCATTGTGTCTCTTTGTCTGGAATGGATGTAAATAGTTTGTGTAATAAGGTTATGAAGACATCTGTGACTGATTGCCGTCACGAAAATGAGCGCAAAAGATAAAATGAGCTTCAAATGTATTGAGCATAATTAATGAAATCAAATCCTTGAATTTATACCCAACTTTTAATTCTCTCGATTAACAGCAAAATCACAGTCACTTATTTACTGCATTTGGCTGTGCATTTATTCTCTGACCTTATTCAAAATGAATGTATCGGGTGGAGAAAGCAACATCACATCTGAAACTTTCAATATGCCACTAATTGAAATCAGTTAATCTGTACAGTGGCTAATAATGTAATAATAACATAAGGAAACACATAACCTATCTTTTTCTCTGAGTATTTATATGAAATAAAACAATTATAATCACACAATACTGTACAATCTAGGAAACATGTTTAACTCCTGTAATTAGTCTGGTAATTTCCTACAAACATGTTACATTGAAATTTTCTGGATGGTCAACTCATTAAAGCGAAACAAGTTTCGTGTTCAAACAAATTAAAATGTGCTATTAAGAATAAAGTACATACCTATCTTAAATATGATGTAATATTCCAATAATTTTATAGGAAACATTGCCTCGAGTGGCATAATAGGATGCTAGTTTAATTATAACTGCAAATCCTCACCAGTAAACATGTTTCTACCATGTGTGGGTGACCATTATAAATTTCAACTTATTTGCCCTCGCGTGAAAATAGCGTCTAGAAATGTGTCCTATATGTATATGAAACATGAAATCTCATTAATCATTTCACAAGGAATTCATAGTATTTTGCAATAAAATGCCAGTCCCTTACTTCATTACCACATTAGTAATGATGTTTGGATTTTATTACGATTTACACGTATTACACTTTACTCACCTTTTCCACAGATGCAATAATGACAGATGGGAAACAAATGTCTTTAATTAAAGTCCTAATTGATGACTGAACACGCTAAAATAACTTACAAATTACACTCACTACTTCGCACAAGTAAACAATTAATGTAAAAACAAACACTGTTAGAAACGAGAATTCATGCCGCATTGTATTTGTAATTTGTACCACATAAGATCGGTCTGTCGGCAATGCAGCCAACCTCATAACAAAAACAGTTCCTATAGATCCATTGACTGGGCAATTTATTTTATAGCAATTTTAATGTTTCCTATCTGAATAGGAGACATTGCGACTAGTCTATTATGAGCAAAAAATAATTCTCTACAGAAAAGGTTCTATACAATTTTCTTCTAAAATGCACCAATTCATTATTATTTGCAATTTTTTACTATTCTTCCATAAGCGCAATGTTAAATGTGGAGAAAACATGGCGGCCGAATCGCTCAAAATGATACCACCTAATGGCCACACTGTCTCTATCAAGTCACTGTAGGTACGGCTAGATGCTAGTGCCACCAGTGGTGAGATAATATAACCAACAACAGCCGTTCCATTCATATTCTAACAGATATGAGTGTGTTCGTTTTGCACGTGGAAAAGTGTTTAATATATTGAAAAAAAAAGCCTAAATGTGAAAGAATTTGCTACGTCGTTGACTGCTATAAGAATGAGATACCATGTGATGGTAAAAACACCAGCATCTACTATAAAAAATACAGTCAAACCCATGTTTAATTATTTCGTTCATTTCTACCTGGATCAGATTCGTTGCATCTAAAATTTCTTAATAAACTGCCTTATTTACGAGAGTTGTTACTACAGTGGCTATATATTATAAAATGTTAATTAATTTAGCATACATATAGCTCTGAATTGTATATCTGTGAGAGCATCTAGCACAGCTGTATATAAAAGTTTCTTGGTACCTTATTTGAGCATTAAATAGATGATAAGTGAATATAACATTTATGAATCCAAGTTTATATATATATATATATATATATATATATATATATATATATATATATATATATATATATATATATATATATATATATGTATATATATATATATATATATATATATATATATATATATATATATATATATATATATATATTGTTACGTTCTACGGGGTTCTGGATTTGTTGACGAACAAAACACAGCTTTTCAAACTACTGATTTATTATAAGCAACTATTATCCAACACCAGTATCAACTAAAATGTTTCTCTCTATTATTAAATGTCCATAGAATTATATTCCACTATTCGCCTTCTATGATCGCTTCTTAAACACCAACACTTACCGCTGACTCGCTTAATACTCTATGATCACTTCTTCACCACACCGACTTAATACTGAACTAACTTACTCTGCGCACCGCTCGTCTATTTATATTGTCCATATAGATTCTAGACCTTCTACACGATTCTACACCTGTCACTTCTGGTCCCTTCTAGAAATATCATTCCAGAATGTTCGCTCTCACCAACACACTTTATAATTGACATCTGACCATACAAGCAACAAAGTCCATAAACTTAATTCTCATAGACAAATGTGGCACTGCCCCCCTCTTATATTCTACCGACCCGGTCGAATTCTGACATTTCTTGGAGTGGCGTATGTCTGTGCATATGGACCACTTTCATCTTGCTCTTCGGGTGGCTCTGAATTCGGTAGACAACGTCATTGATCCTTTTGACTACCTTATAAGGACCTTCCCATAATTTCTGTAGTTTCGGTGACCGTCCCTTGCGTCGTACTAGATTGTAGAACAACACCCGATCTTCTTCTTTAAAACCAGCTGAATTAGGTGGCCCGTCATAACGGGTCTTCATGCGGTCGCTTTCTATTCGTATATGCATTCCGACCGCAGAGTGGATGGTTTTCCTTCTCGTCAATATGTCGGAGCTTTTTTCAAGCGAAGTCCTTAGGTGGTACTGGCTCTTCCGTGTAGTTGCTGTTGTTCTGATGTTTCTACTTGCACAAATATCTAGGCGGGCCCTATTCATCCTGTCGACATCGGCTCTGTTCCAACAAATGTGTTAACTGAAATTTTTCTGGGTTGGCTTCACATTTAAGTGGTCTTTGCACCCTTCGTCTTGTACTTCTCTCATAATTTCTTCTCCACTTGCTTCTGGCTGAGTAACTGGGTCGTCTCTTCCTCCCACAGCTCTCTTCACTTAAATGTCACTTTCACGGCAGACGTTGCTATTTGCCTCTATGGTGGTTTTCTGCACTACCAGGTTACTGCCAGGCGACATTATTATTTCTTCACCACCGATAGTTCAGGGTGTTAGTGCCAAGATCGAGTTTAGCGCACTGGCTCTGAAGTATGCCCAAGCCAATTATAATCGGGTCTAATATGGCGGCGACTATGGCTCTCTGCTTTGCCTTTGTCCCAATTTGGAGCTCGACGTCAGTCTCGCCAAATAACTGGATCTGATCACCACCGGCCGCATTTACTCTGTACACTCTGTCTGGTTCTCTTACTCGCTATCTTGGAACCATGTCGCGGCGAATAATCGTCCTAGGTGCGCATGTGTCGACGACCATCTGGGTCTTATTACCGCTTAGTTATCCGTCTACGATGAGAACGCTGCCAGAATCACTAACCTGAGAAATGTTACCGGCCTTAGCTTCACTTTTTCCCGTACGCGTGATCTTAGAGCCCAACATTCGCTCCTTATATGTCCCACCTTGCCGCAGTTCCAGCAGCGCAAGGCATTTGCACGGTGAGCTCTTATTGGGTGTTTATGAGACGTCGGCCTTATTTGTTCTGCTATTTTCCCTAGTAGCTGCACGACCTTGGATGAATCTGTTTTATTTTCTTCTTGGACCTGGAGACTGCGAACTTTTGCATGACCTTACGATGCTTGCTTTGCCGCTTCAAACTCCAAGGAAAGTGCCAAAGCATCGTTCAAGTTTTTGTGTCTCGTCATCCTCAGCGCCTGCTGCGTGTCGGTATCTCTGATTGCGTCAATGAAGGTTTGCACCGACAGCTGGTTTAAAAACTCTATCGGAGCTATGGGGTAGGCTAATCGCATCAGTTTGACAACGTTGGCGTGGAGATGTTGGAGACTTTCGCCCGGTTTCTGACAACGATTTTTCAACTGCAATCGATACAACTGTTGTAAATGCTGGTCGCCAAACCTCATTTCTAATTGATGTCTGATGCTGTCAAAACTCAGCGGTTTTTCCCTAGGAATACATTCGCTTTCTCTCTTTCGGCCCAACCATTTGCTGTAGCAGCGGCTTCGAACTGACGTAGATAAATACCTCATGAGACTGAGCCGTCAAATGTGTTTCGCGTGATTAGGGTATCGTACTTTTTTTCTGGTGATTGCATTTTTTCCTGCCTCCGCTTGTACTTCCTGCACACTCGTCAGCTTGTCATGTAACATCGTCGCTGATACCCCTTACTCGACTTTCTACTAGTTGGAAGATGTCGTCTTTTACCTGCTTCATACGTTCGTCCACGCACGAAGTAATATTCTCATTTTTGCTGGCTTGTTCTTGCAGAATTTTCTTTGTTTCTTCATCTCTTCTCCTCATTTGCTTCTTCATCTATTTTTCTGGCTTCTTCTCATAGACAAATGTGACACTACTATATATATATATATATATATATATATATATATATATATATGTATATATATTACTATATATATATATATATACCATTACATGGTTATATGTGTGCTGCATATATATATATATATATATATATATATATATATATATATATATATATATATATATATATATATATTTATGTTTCTGATTTGTAACTGTGTTTGCTGGGTTCTTGATAATTTTCTACGTTGTCGAGAAGTTGAGGTAAATTGTGCCCTAAAAAATCATTCTACATCTCCAATTAAGGTATCTCATATGCTAGTTTTTACTCTTATTTTATTTCTTGGAAAATTCATTAGTATGAAACCGCAGTAGAGCGAATACAACGATTTTCTACGTATTACATTCGCGCTGTTCTTCACGGAGAATCGAATTTTTGAAAAAAAAACCTATTCCATTTGACATCTATAACGTGACAGCGGCCCTCAAAATGAGGAGAAGCGGTAATCGTCAAAAATATTTCAAAATGTGTCCCCCAGCCCAACATTTGTAGTAAGATACTCTGAGCGGTTTTTCAGATATCCGGTTGTAACATTTTAAAATCTCCACTCTGTATATGTATATAAACATAACATCTACGGATCTGATAATGCTTTATTCCATTTTTTTTTCTCCAATTTCTCCCTGTAATTCTGAGCCAAGTGAAATTAACAATTTTATAAGTCTGTAGCTGATGGATTAACCTTCGAATGCCATATCCGGCTTTCTCTGAACACACGCACACATAGGTACACACACAAAGATTGTATAACCATATAAATATATTGAAACAGACTGATTATCGGTTTTAGAAGGCCTAGCTCGGGCTCATTTTAATTTTAATTTTCAAAATTCAAATTATAACACGATTTCTATAAGCGAATTTTATCTACGGAAATTTGCTCTAACGTAAAAAGCTCATCCAAGTAGGTTACTATTAATAAAGTTGAAAACAACGAAACCACAGCCGCACTTATATGCTGTGATCAAACTATATCCAATTAAGTATATAAATATATGCTTGAATTGATAAAAGTTTTTACACATAAAATATAAGCCAAAAGTCCGAATTGTTTCATACTTTACATTTACATAAATAAATAAATTTTTTGAACATTTTGTTTATATATCTAAACTGGTTTAAAAACTGATTAGTTAAATTTAATTTAAGTGTATTATGTTATGTTGGCAACAATGATAATTAAATGTTAAACAAATGTACTCGCTCTTATACTTATTAGGTCTATCAGCTTTAATTTAAATTTAAGCACCTAACTAATTAGAAATCAATAACAATTGCTTATAAATTGGCAAATACTATTCCATAAGCACAATAAATTATGTAAAAATATAGATTTCTAAAACATTAAGTATCCTGGACATTTTGACACTTGTGACATATAGATGGCAGGATTTTAATCACGTGAAAACTGTAGTAACGATCAGCTGTCTTGTGGGGAGTGGTTGTTGTTAAAAGGGCTGTTTTTCGCAGTTTTGCCCCTGTTTTGAGGTATGTAAACGTAATAGCTTCTCACTGAATCTCTTACGAACCTAGATCTTATTAATTCTTTTTGTTAATCGAATTGGAACCTTAGAAATTGCTATCGACAATCGATCCAAGGGTGCTTAAAGTTTGATTGTATTTACCTTCCATTATAAACGTAATTATTGTACCCTTTTTAGAAAATTAAATTATGTATGATATTATTCTCGTCATATTTGGTTTGCGGGTGGAGCTCCCATTTTCTAATTGATAAACGGGTAATTTGTTGCTCTAAATTAACCTAAAACTAGGTGTTATATCTTGTTTAGTTTGAAAATGGGGTTGAATTTTAGACTGTCATTAACTTTTAATATTTCCTTAGATACCTACATCATAGTTACTTGGGCATGTTTTTTTGTTTTGAATATTATTGAACGAAAAATGATTGTTCATTGAAATCACATGACAAACTAATTCTCATAACTTGTAAAACAAACATCTGTTTGTTTTATAGTAAAACGAAAAACTGGATTGTTTAATTTGCATTATGAGGCTGCTTGTAAGGTCGTAAGTCTGTAATTATGTTGTGTTTGTAATTGAGGTCTGGAATTTGGGATTAAATTATTTGGCAGTTTTCAGGGTCAATGTATATTATTGATTTTTAGATCTTGCTGTCTCAATATAGTTGAAATAAACACATTAAGGTCTTGCTATGTTTCAGGAAAGAACAAACTGGATCCAAGTCCACCTTAGATTCTACATCTTTGAGGAATACAACTCCAGAGTTAGTAATGACAGAGTATTGGTTGATATCTGCCCCAGGCGAGAAAACGTGCCAGCAAACATGGGAAACTATGAACAATCTCACAAGCAAACAACATTCCTTGTGCGTCAATTATAAATTTCACATTCCAGATTTAAAGGTAGAACCTTTTTTAACTTTAGAATAACTTTAGAACGTATCTAGTGTTTGTGCGCTTAGAATAATACTATTACTACCATGTATGTGTATAATGATGACATTATCTACAAGCATTGTATACATTACATATAATAATTCTCCAATACTAAATGGCACATTAAGTAATAAGCTATAACTCAGTAGGGTAAAGGTTTACTTTCAGGGTGGGTGTTCAATTTTTATGAAATTTTTCTATATAGACATGTTTTAGGGTGTAGATGACGCAAATCACAATAAAAATGATGGCAGAAGCTAACTTTTGGAGTTATTTGGACATTTTTGTAGGAAAAACGTAAGTTGTACTCACTTTTGCGGCATGTTTTTGTGATATTTTACACATTTTCGGGGGTCGTTTGTTTTATATCAAGCTAAAGAAGGGTGTATTCCACTATTCTAATTCATTTTCACATAGTGCACCCCCATAACTGTTTATGTGTCTCTGAAAATTACCCTTCTCTTCATCGTATAAGTTGAAATTGACATTTGACATTAAGTTGGCTTTATATGTCAAATGTCAATTTCAACTTAGGATTGGTTATACCATGAAAAGAAGGATAATTTTCACAGACACATAACAGTTAAGGGGTGCACTATGTGAAAATTAATTATAATGGTGGAATACACCCTTCTTTAGCTTGATATAAAACGAACGACCCCCGAAAATGTGTAAAACATGTCGCAAAAGTGAGTACAACTTACGTTTTTCGCACAAAAATTTCCAAATAACTCCAAAAATTGGCTTCTGCCCTCATTTTTATTGTGATTTCCATCATCTACACCCTAAAACACATCTATATACAAAATTTCATAAAAATCGAACATGCGCCCCAAAAGTAAACCTTCAGTAGTTTTCACTGTTCACCTTACCCATCTTCATAAGGTTATACCTTACTGGGGGTTGGTTTCACAATTAATTTTGCCCGTGTTTTTTGATTATTTAGTAAACATACAACACATTTTCTTCTAAATTAACTACATGGGTAGTTCGGGATCATCCAGCAGCTTTTAGAGAAAAAATAATATTGGTGAATTTTAAGATTACATCCTAAACAGTGTTTTAGACAAAACAAGTTTGATGTCTTACATGCATCCTGACACTATTCCTACCTTTTGTTCTCCTCTTTTTCCCGAGCTATTGACATTTAAGTTCCTTACACATTGCACTTTTTTTATAATTTCGCAGTACAGTCCGGTCCCGCGACCCCCCCCCCCCCCAAATCCTAAACCATTGAATTTGACGTAAAGTTCACTTTCATTTTGGAAATTCCTGAAATATTATAGACTCATGGGCATCAACTGCCAGTTTATCAGTACAGCGCTAGTACGGGTACGCGTTTAGACAGTTTCTTATATATGCATGTGCTGCAGACCTTATTTCTGATATTGTGCTTTGTTTACCTTCTTCTGTTAATGACCATTACTGTTGTAGTGATTTAAGATGCATGTCTGGCCTGTTCTTAGTCGGTGACATGACCTGACCTGGGACGAATAGGGGTGCTGTGTGGAGTAGGCAGGGTTTAGGGGGGATATGGCTTCAGGATGTAAAAAAGACAGCTTTCAAGCTGTTTTCTTCGCATTTTCTACTCATATTTTCTGCCTACCTCGCCCAGCACCCCTATTCACTCCTGGTCCCGTAACTTCCTTGCGGGGTGTGAACAAGCCATTTTTCGTGTGGTTTGTGCATCCAGGAGGGGTTCTAGGCACGTTTTTGAAAAAAAATAAATGTTTAAAAAGCCTTCAGGAGGTATTCTGCAAATTTACCAAAATATTTTTAGGTTTCTTCTATGTAATATCATTGAATTGGTCATTGAATAAGGTACTAAGTGAAGATTGTAACCCATGATGAGTATGATAAGCATACTCTGAGGACCCAAATCACCGCAACACATTTTCAACAACATGCCGATTGTTTCACTAACTAAGTTAGAATAATTTTTCATCCTCTGATGACGCTAACTTAGTGGAACAGGCGTCAGGTTTTTTTAAAATGTGTTGTGGTGATTTGGGTTCTCTGAGTGTGCTTATTGAATAAGGTCCTATACACCAAGCAAGTGCTTCTGTAGGTTATGCTTATTTAAATATCAGTTTAAAATGTTATAAACAATTAGTCTCTGTATGTTTTAATTGCTTTAAGTAATAATTTAATTGTTTGTTTCTTCATTAAAATAGGGGTGTGAGCAATTTCACTTAACTAGTTTACATATTTCTCAAAAATGTTTACAAAATGTGGTTTAAAATCCGTTGTGGACAATTTTAGGTGGCAGTGAAATGTCATCTCATTGTTTGGTTAAATGGTTTCTCATTGGCTAGATATCTTGTTTAGGTAATTATGTAGATATATTAATATGACAAGAATGTGCAAGTTTCGAAGCTGTATTCGGCTGTTTGAATTTCACCAGCTAATCTCTATACCTTATATACTTCACAAATAAGGCCAAACCTTGAATACTGCTCCCACATCTGGGGTGCTGCTGCCGCTTCTACACTAGCTATCCTGGACTCCATTCAGAAGAGAGCTGTACGTCTCATCGGTGACCCTACCCACACCCAAAGGCTGCCGACGTGCCGTTGGTGACCTCTCTCTCTCTTTTATAGATATCTACACGGGTACTGCTCAGAGGAGCTTTCTTCCATAGTTCCTCGACCTGCTGCCCCCAACAGATCTACCAGGGGAACAGAGCGAATGCACCCTTTTACTGTCCAGGTCACCAGACATAGAACATCTTGTTATTCCCGCTCTTTTTTCCCCGAGGACTTCCAAGTTGTGGAATTCCTTGCCGGCGCATGTTTTTCCTTCTCCTCCGAACCTCCAAACCTTCAAGTCCAGAATTAACAAGTTGCCTCTTTTCTCCTTGTCAACACCCACGGTATGATAGTATTTAGGCTGTAAGTCCTTGTGGTGTGCTGTTGAAATATATACTAAATTACTAACAAATACTTAATAAAACAAAAGTGAATATAATAGTTATAAATGTGATGCATTTGGCATTTATCTTTTATCTGGTCAGTAAAATAAGCAAAAAAATGTATCGTAAGTAAAAAAATCAAGAGATCTGAAAAAAATATCTTAAAAAGAGCACAAGCAGTTATGAATTTGTTGTGAGTTATACTGATAGAGAAATAGCAACAAATTTATTTAAATTGGAATTAAGGCCACTAGAACCGATACTATACCTATACATTTGTCTTATTTTCTTGAACAAAAATTCCCTAAAAATAAATGCCTAGTACCTAGTTAGTGACTTTACTTTTTATCAATTTTTTTAAGTCACATTTCACTTTACAGTTATCTAATCTGATTGTTGTTATTTTTTTAGCGAGTTTTTGTATACAAAATAATTTGATAAAGCGGGCATGAAAGTTTTAAGACTTAATTCAATTTGAATAGCATATCTGGTTGTTTGTTCTTGACCTAACTTAGTGAAACTGTTCCATATTTAATACAGTTGTAGACTTTTCCAGTGGCTTCACAAGTGCTTGTTTTATGGAATTTTCTTTAAAAAAAATTACTAACGAGGAGATCCCGACTTTTTTATTTAGAAAAAATTAGCGCGAACTAGGCCCCCTAGAACCCATATCCAGGGTCAGTTTCAATTTTATATACATATATATATATATATATATATATATATATATATATATATATATATATATATATATATATATATATATATATATATATATATATATATATATATATATATATATATATATATATATATATATATATATATATATATATATATATATATATATATATATATATATATATATATATATATATAGTGAACAATTTACCAAAATTTAGGTGTGTAAGTTTAAAGACAAAAAAGTTAGGGGCATTTAAAGAAGAAAAACATTGGGGTTTTCCTCAAAACGTAAAAAGTCGCGATTTGAAACATCAGAATTGGCAACATTTAGGCAAAGAACCTGAAAAAAATACGGATTGTATAAAGAGTGTTCTGCAAACTCTTAAGTTTCAGCTTCCACCATCATTGCCCTTACTTTTACTAAAATATTTCCAGAAAATTCATTTCAAATAGACCCTTTCTCTGATGCTTTGGCAGTAGTTTTAGTTAAGTTTATGGTTTAACAGTCTATAATTTTTACCTAATTTTCGTAGAAAAACTCCGTTAATGAGGAGACCGTGGCTTTTGAATTCTAAAAAGATGTCTTTGAATGAGCGCAAACTAGACCCCCTAGAATCCATATCCGGGTTTACTTTCTGTTTACATATATACAGGGTGACGCATTTCTACGGTAAAGCTCAATATAATTGTTATAACGCAAGATACAAGGAAAAATTGTATACATTACCCATGGGGTGTCTTGAGTTGCATCTTATAAAATTATTTTGACAATTAGAGGTGGCCCATAAGTCGTGGGCGATACCTAAAATTTTTTTTTGAACAGTCCTTATTCCTTTTTGCATTTTTCATCGAAATATGATGCATGTTTGTAAAAAAAATCGAGAAGCAGTAAGTGCGTTTTGGTAGCGAATTTTCATTAAATGCTTCAAAATCCAATAATGCAATTTGCTATTAACCTAAGGTTCGTCAGCTAGGACACGAGTTTTCTCGGAAACGTTTTAAGTTTATTTTCGGATTTTTTTTAACATTTTCAAACAAGTTATTTTGATAAAATATGGTACGTTGTTCCTACTATATAGGTTATTTTATTTATTCAATTTATTTATCTTAGCGAATTTTCTTGTACAAAATGGTATTTTAATAGCGAATTTTCTTATAAATGAATTTAGTGAATTTTCCTTGAAGAAACATTTGAGAATTTTTGTATGAAAAATTATTCAATTGATGGAACATTTTTAAAATGAAATTCGTCGAAAATAAGGTTTTAATCATAGATATATAAAGAATAGAGATACAATTATTTACATTTTAAAGCAATCAGAGATCTGATAACATATTAATGTATTCAGGCGATTGTATGCTACACTGTATAATTTTACTACGCTTTACCTAACACTGTTGCCAAACGTTCGTTCACGCCCAATGTTTTCAGATTATGACACAAAATTTAATTTATAATATTAAATAATAAAAGCGTCTTGTCCCTATTTCATAGTGAAGCTATTATTTATAACAGTCTTTTATAGGTACAATAAGTATATCAATAGAGCTGCTGTATCTGATGCTTGATAATAAATATAAAATTTATGAGGATTCGGTAATGCTAGAATCTCAATATCAAGCGGCAACCCTGTTCACTTCTTCCAGTCAACATTTCTGTCATTAGTCGTCGGCCGCCCAATTTTACAACTCTTCTAATCGGTGTTGCTAGCAGTCGGAAATTTTGTATTAGTGATTTTTTTTAGTTTTAATTGTGTTATTTAAAGAAAATTTTATCTATAAACATTAGAACATGGTTCGCCAGTGTCAGGTGTGTGGAAAATTGGATTCATTTTTTCACTGGTGGCATAACAAACACGAGTCGGAATTATTTGCGACGTTGTCGAGAGTCGGAATGTTATGTGGTCTCTCTCTCTTGCATCTCTTTCCCACTTATGCTAATGGTTGTTACAAAACAAATGGCTATTTATGAATGAATAGTCGAGTCTCCTTTTATTATAAGTCTATGGTTTTAATGGATGTTCGTGCAAACAAATTATTTTATTTTCAATTTTAATTACAGATTAGGTATATAATTTGAATGTTATGTATGCTTTTAGCAGAATTTTGTGCCTGCTTTCATTAAAAAAAAGACATATCTGCCATTAAAAATATTTTAATGAAAATTCGCTACCATAAGGCACTTGCTGCGTCCAGATTTACATTTATTTGTTATTTTTAGTAGTTTTCATGATCATTCTATTTATAATAATTTATTGTTTCATAGGTAGGAACATTAGATCAACTGGTGGGTTTGTCGGATGACTTGGGGAAACTAGATGCATTTGTCGAACAGGTAACGAGGAAGGTGGCAGGCTACTTGGGTGAAGTGTTGGAAGACCAGAGGGACAAGCTGCATGAGAACTTGATGGCCAACAACAGTATGTTATTGATATTATATGTTTTTTGTTTAAAATACTGGGAATGTTATGTCTCGAAAATAACCGCATGTTTCTGTATTAGAATCTATGATATTAACTTTCAAATCGACGATTAATCACATTTTCGGGCTTTATTTTTCATGAATTTGAAAAATGTCTTATGTTTTTTGTGTTGTGTCGTTTTGGTGAGAATTTTGATAATTTATTTTTATTTAAAATATTTTATGTTTTATTTTACTTTAATTTTTTTATTGATACCTTGTATTGCATTGCATATTGTTCGTTTTAATTTCAGAAAATGTGGTTTCAGTGTTAGTTTCAAGCCGTAGATGTTACACTGTTGATATTTTGTTTTTGGTTCGAATTTTTAAGCGAATATAATTTAATTATTTCTTTCCTTTAGTGAATTGCAATATTACACTAACTGCTTTGCAAATAATTCAGCAAATTCATAAAATTGGTATGGAAACACATACGAACGGTGAGTTCTTTCTTTGATAAATATAGAAGTTCACTAGTTCATGTGTTAGTCAAAAGCACAAGAAAAGGCACTGGTTTTTAAATTTTATATGTGTTATTATTTCCATCATTGTAACAATAGTGATGTAAAGCAGATTAGAAATTTAGTTGAAAAAAGCTCTTTTTTCTGGCTCAATTTTTATGGTGTCTTATCTCCTTCAATATTATATTTATGATCAATATTCATCATCACTGATTATGCAAAGAAAAGACATTTCTAAATCAAATAATTGCTTAAGATTCTTAACTTTCAAATCATTTTTTGGGCTTTTAAAAGACCCATCACCTGCTGAGTTTTTATTAATTTCAAGTAATGATGGTAATAGTTGGTCTTGTCGTGCCACTAGCTCGATCTCCAGGACTAATTAAAAAATTTCTTCACCACATGCATCTGCTGCTCGCTGTACGACTATGGTACTTAGATTATCATGTTTGTCTAATTCTCTTTCCTGATGTATCCAATCTCAATTGCAGTACAGATATTTTTTGGCAGTACTCCATAGTTCCTTGATGGTGTCAAGCCTTCTGAACTCCTTAAATATTTGTTTCCATTGGTCTCTTTTTGTCTTTTGGGTTTCTTTATTGCACTGTTGAGTTTAGTTTTGAAGATATCACAGTTTAGGTTGTTCTTGTTCAACAACCTTCTTACGTTCACCACATGCTTCCACAGTACCTTGTTTCGTTCAGCAGTCACCAGTCTAGGCATGAATTTGGCACCCACCCTTATGATCCCCAAATCACCTGTTAAATTGTAGTACTAAACCAAATCACTCCAGACAGCTCCACCACCTCGTCAATTGTACAGGGTGATTCTTTATAATGTCGCCCCCCTTTAACATTGTTATTTTAAGTGTCTCAAAAAAATGAAAAGTATGGTTGTGTAGGTGCTAAAAACGAAATTTTTTCTACGTATAAAAAAATTTGAAAAATGATCAGTATACAGGGAAAACCAAAAAGTTCTTTTTTTTTCAATGGATCACCCTATATACTAATTTATTTTCCGATTCCTCGTAAAATTCTAAGCATAATTTATATAACATACCGTGTACTTAAAATGAATAGTTTTTGAAATATTCGCGATTGAAGCATTATCATCAAATATTTTATTAAACAACTGTTACAAATCAAGAAGTCCTAGGATACCACGCTTTTAATTGAAAACAAATAACTGACAGTGACATTCTGTCAATATTGTTGTAGTTGTATTGGTTAGTAAGTAAAAATGCCGTACTTAGACAGAGAAAGAAGAATTATTATATTAAAAATAATTTAAATTGTCACGCTACCATTAGACATATGATAGAAGATAATCCCGGTATGCATGTCCCAACTCGAAAAACGTTCACATCTATATATAGGAAGTTTCAAGAAACGTCAAATTTACAAAGGAGAAAAAGAACTGCTGTGAAAGTAGATGAAAATGCAGAATTGAATATTTTACTTGCTATAGAAGGGAATCCAAACAATTCCATAAGAAACATTTCAAAGACATTACGAGCAACACAAGAAAATATTCAGCGAACTTCATACAGTAAAGTCCAAAGAACGTTAAGAAAATGGGATCTAAAGCCATATAAGATTAAACCCACTACAAAGCTTACCCAAATGCAAAAAGATGATCGGTCGCATTTTGTCAACTGATTCTAGACAGAATAAACATAAATAACAATTTTTTGAAAACAGTTCTTTAGGACTGACGAGTCTACCTTTTCTACTAGTGGCCTGTTTAACCGAAAAAATACCAGACAATGGGCAAGAGAGAATCCACATTCTTTTAGGGAATTTAAGTTTCAAGGGCGACAAATCCATGAATGTGTGGTGTGGTATCCTGGGCGATCGAGTTATCGGTCTGTATTTTTTTGATACTGTTTTAAATGGAGGCCGCTTTTTCAGATTTCTTGGAAAACAAGTTTGAAGAATATTTAGACGATTTGCCTTTAAATTTAAATATATTACAAAATATAATTTTTCAACAGGATGGAGCACCTCCTCACAACATTCGTGCTGTGCGTAATTACCTAAGTGAAAGGTTTCCTGAATGGATCGGAAGAAATGCGCCAACTAAATGGCCTGCAAACAGCCCCGATTGGACACCTATAGATGCGTTTCTTTGGGGTTATATAAAAAACCGTGTATATGACCACCAAATTGAAAACCTCGATCACCTTAAAGATTTGATACGGAATGAAATTATTAGTTTAAATGAAAATAACCCAGCACTCATAACAGATTCATTAGAGAAAATGCGAAGAACCCTTATACAATGTGTTGAAGAAAATGGAGGCCCAGTAGAGCATCTTTATATTTAATTAGAAACTGTTTTTCTTATATTATTTATTGTTAGATTTCTTGAATTGTAACAGTTGTTTTGGTTTAATAAAATTTGTGATGTTAACGTTTCAAATGCGAATATTTCAAAAACTATTCATTTTAAATACGGTATGTTATATAAATTATGCTTAGAATTTTACGAGGAATCGAAAAATAAATTCATATATAGGGTAATCCATTGAAAAAAAATGAACTTTTTGGTTTTCCCTGTATACTGATCATTTTTCAAAATTTTTTTATTCGTAGAAAAAAAATATTTTTTAGCACCTACATAACCATACCTTCAATTTTTTTGGGACACTTAAAATAACAAAGTTAAAGGTAGGCGACATTATAAAGAATCATCCTGTACATCGTCAATTTTCCAGGATGATTTCGTGAATTTTTTCAACATTTTCTTCAGTTCGTGCTGTAGAAGGACCACTAGAGTGAGGTTTGTCAATAACTGACATTTCACTTCTCTTGAACCGGGAAAACCACTGAAACACGTGAGTTTTTCCAATAGCATCATCCTTGTTATCTTTTTTTTTTTTAGCATTTCAAGAGTTTCTGTACCAGTTTTTACGAGCATGAAGCAAAACTTTACGGTCACACGCTTTCACAAGAATCACGGTACATGTTCCCATTCAAGTATGAAAAACAGTTTCATGTAAAAGTTCACCGTTGCAAAAATGACGACAACACAAAACACCTCTCACTAAAAAATTCAGTCTAGCCGAACAAAACTTGGCTCACTGACTCAGGAATGGTAGTTCTATGTGCCGCTAGCGTCAGAACGTGGTACTTCCAAAAACTCCACCCACCACAACATTAGTCTGGTTTCTTTCAGGTACCCCCTTGTACTAAACTTGTTTTTATGTTTTTACAGATTTTCTCCTTGTAAAATAATATATTATACATGGTGAGGCTCAAACAACTATTCTTGTCTAAAAATATCAAGAAATTTTCCCATCCTACAATTAATTTAATTACCCGTAGGCCATTATTCTCAAGGTTTATATAGGGTGTCCCTGTGGCAACAAGAACGCCAGGTTTGAATTGCATGCCATTGTTTTGTTGTTGGGTTGAAGACATTGTCTTTTGTTCTGTCACCCATGTTGACTCTGGTTAATCGCTATGAAGCACTTTACTGCAGAACAGTGAGTTTTGATTGTTAAAACGCATTATAAGTATGCTGACTCTTTTTGCAGAAACTGTGCAGAAGCTTCGTATGATTCTCAGTTGTAACAATGCACTTAATGAGTCCACAGTTCGTCGGCTAATGAAGAAAATCGAGGCAACTGGCTTGACTGCAGATATTAAAACACCTTGGCGTGCTCGATCCAGCCGGTCTTGTCAGAATATCACCCTTATGCAAGACAGTGTTGCCATGGGTTTAACCATTCCGTCAGCGCAGATCAACTGCCGACCTCCTTTATCACCTATTCTTGGAACAAGTCTATGGAACTACACGGGGAATCCCAGATTGTCGCTCTAGACATATCCAAAGCATTCGACCAGGTCTGGCACGCAGCGCTGCTTAATAAACTTCCGGCCTATGGCATACCCATGATATAATGACTCAGAAGAGATATGATATTGCGCATATGCCCCGCCCCCTCCTATGACGTCCCGTGGTGAGTAATGTTATAGAAGTCCAACTACACACTTAAAACAAAGTCCAACGCAATCAAAAAGTTTCTATACGTCATTGACGTCAGTTTAATGCGGTTGAAGTTACGCCTATATTGCCTTTTTTAGATAATATAGATCGCAGCACTAAATTTAATCTTTTTCATTTTTATTACTTCCAACTGTATGCACTTAAATATTAGTAAAATACGTAATTTGTTAAGAGGTTGTGATGAAACGTCAAACCCCACTGCACGACAGCATATTATTGTTACATTGGACTCACCACTTGACACCATGCGCGTGACAGGTCTATAATTAGGTGTCGGAATATCATATCTCTCGTTATTTGTATCATGTGGCATACCACCACACTTTGTACCTGGACAGCAAATTTCCTCTTCAACAGGAGCATTTCTGTTGTCGTGGATGGCCATTCCTCTAAACTGTATCCAATTAATGCAGGAGTTCCTCAAGGTTCAGCTTTAGCCCCTACTTTGTTTCTTCTCCACATCACTGACCTCCTTTCTAGCACATCCAACCCAGTTCACAGTTACACGAACGACAGCACCCTCCACTCAAATATACAATATTCTAAGCCTGTCTCTTTAGCCCAATTAGATGAGGATCGCAGACTCATGGAGGGTTCTGTCTCTGTGGATCTCCAAAAAATAATAGACTGGGAAAGTAGAAATCTTTTACAATTCAACTCCACCAAATCTCAGTCTTGCTTTCTATCTCATAAGAGATACACCAGCCCTAGACCCATCACAATGAACAACCAAGTTATTCAAAGTAATGAGTCCTTTTCACTTGTTGGCATTTCTGTGGATCGAAATCTCAATTGACACCAACATGTCACATCAATTGCAGAAGCGGCTGCTAAGAAATTAGGGTTCCTCTTCTGGGCTCGCAAATACTTTTCACCAGCTAATCTCTATACCTTATATACTTCACAAAGAAGGCCAAACCTTGAATACTGCTTCCACATCTGGGATGCCCCTGCCGCTTCTACATTCGCTATCCTGGACTCCATTCAGATATCTGCACGGGCAATGCTCAGATGAGCTTTCTTCCATAGTTCCTCCACCTGCTGCCCCCAACAGATCTACCAGGGTAACAAAGCGAATGCACCCTTTTACTGTCCAGGTCACCAGACATAGAACATCTTGTTATGCCCGCTCTTTTGTCCTGAGGACTTCGAAGTTGTGAATTTCTTGCCGGCACATGTTTTTCCTTCTCCTCCGAACCTCCAAACCTTCAAGTCTAGAATTAACAAGTTGCCTCTTTCCTCCTTGTCGAGACCCACGGTACGATAGTATTTATGCTGTAAGCCCTCGTGGTGTGTTGTTGAAATATATATATTAATTTAAAAAAAACAGATCAGTTCACAACAGTAAGGCATTATGAGAAGCTCCTTACACCGAATTCTCGTGCAAGATCTTTACATGCATGCCTACAAAATTCAGTTAACACAACAACTGAAAGCAACAGATCATATGCATACTTATTTATTTATTTATTCATACATCATCCAACAGCTTAAAACCCAAATTGATGGACTGATACACAAAACATAATAACAAACAATAATCAAACAAACTACACAAAAGAGAGATTCACAAATTACATTGCTTTGAAAGAGGCAGTTCGTTGAATGGGTTCTGGAAAGGCAACATGTGAACACAAATTTTCATAACAAAATCATCTTTACTGACGAGGACCATTTCCACTTAGATAGTTTCGTAAACAAACTGAACTGTCGCATCTGGGCAGCAGAAAACCCTAGAGAAATCCATGAAAGGGGAATGCATCCGCAGCACGTCACCTTTTACTGTGGTGTGGAGTTTAGGCAGGTGGAGTAATTGGGCCGTACTTTTTCCAGGATGAGGATGGAAATCACATAACAGTGAATGGAGAACGTTATTGCACCATGATTGTGAATTTTTTGTTGTCTTATTTGAGTGGTGTTGATACTGAGGACATATGGTTCTAGCTGGACGAAACTACCTGCCACACCACCCACACGACAGTTGCCTTGCTGCATGAGAAATTTTCAGACAAGGTTCTCTCCCGCAACGGAGTCCAGAACTGGCCGGCGAGGTCATGTGATCTGACTCCATGCGACTTCTTTCTTTGCTGGTATTTGAAATCGCAGGTTTTTGGAAACAATTCTCAAACCATACCAGAACTGCAGAATGAAATACGGCATGGCATTGGCCAAATGGAGGGACAAGCCAAGGTAAAAGTCATCACGATTTTCATTGATATGGTGACTACATTATGTACAGCGAGCCACAGTGAAAATTTACAGGAAACTGTTTTTCATACTTGAATGGGAAGATGTACCGTTTTCAATGATGTAAAAATATATACCCTTTCTTGAAAATACAATCATTTTTTTACTGTATTAAATCCGGCGTTCTTGTTGTGGCAGCCTTTATCTATTTCTGAGTCCCCCCATTTCTAAGGTTCAGTTTAGGTTTAATTTATTTAAAATCTTACAACAGCTCTAGTTAATATTGCAAACAAGTATTTTACTGAAGTGCAGTGAATAGAAGACTTGTTTTTATGTATTTCCAGATTTTCTTATAAGATGGTATACTCTACATGGTGAGACCCAAATAGATATTCTTGTCTAAAAACATCAAATAATTTCGTTACTTTGCAGTTAATTTAACTATACATAATCTATTAGCATATGCAGTGTTTACCTTTTTTTCTGGAATAGTGTTGCTTAACATGATATCAAGGCTAGAGAGTACAACGTTTATATTTAGTTCTGAGTTCACCTCATTACTACTTAGGACACTTCATACTTATGCTTCTCTTGAACTTTTTTTTCTCACTCAGGGCTCGTCCGCATCTTTGCCTCCCTGATAGCACCGCAGCCTTTGGCTTATTGTGCATGCTCTTTGTTTCTACTCCACCCATTCCAACATCACTGTGCCTTGAACTCGTCTGCACAGCAATTGGTAGGGTGAAGTTTTATATTGCTCTGTCTCCGGTCTAGGCTGACCGTAGATCAGTTGCCTTTTGCGGTCCAGAGCTTTACACTCGCACAAGATGTGCTGGGCTGATTCCTCCCCCTCGCCACAGAGTCTGCATGCGAGGTCCCCCTCGAACAGCCCCATTTTATGCAGGTGTTTCTTGACGGCCATGTGTCCCGTCAAGAATCCTGTTATATTTTTGAGCTGTCCTCTGCTAAGATTTAGCAGCTCCACAGCTCTCTTTTTGGGCTGGGATGCCCACTTAATGACTTCTCGTATTTAAGACATGGACAATCTGCTCAGTATGCCTTGGGCTGTTCCCTGACCCAGGACTTGAACCACCAGGGGAACCATCCCCTGGCCATGCCTTTCGATACGCCCAGGACCGGTTCTGGTCCCATAAATGGTTCTGCTGACCCTCTATTCGCGAGACTGTCAGCTTCTTCATTGTCTTTGACCCGCGAGTGACTCGGCACCCAGATGAGGGTGACGTCATTCTGCCCAGCCAGGTCACTCGTCTCGTCTCGGTATTCACTTACCAGCTTGGAATTTACCTGTGGGCTACTTAGGGCCTTAAGGGCTGTCTGTGGCTATGAAGATCCGCTTGTTGGTGCTTATAGCCACATGGGTATTTCCAGATTTTCTTGTAAGAGGGTGAGACTCAAACAGATATTCTTGTCTAAAAACATCAAAAAATTTCCTTACTTTGTAGTTAATTTAACTATACATAATCCATTACCTTATGCAGGGTTTACCTTTTTTCTGGAATAATGTTGCTTGACATGATATTAAGGCTAGAGAGTACAACGTTGATATTTAGTTCTCAGTTCACCCCGTTACTACTTAGGACACTTCATACTTGTGCTTCTCTTGATTTTAGTGAATCACGTTAATCATGACTTTAAATGTATCCCGGATTTTAAAAGGTAATCCTCTGATTTTATCGTCTACAGCTTAAGAATAAAACACATGTATATGGTAATGTATTTATTTATTTACCTATTATCATAAATCGCACAACATGTCTACACAATAAGCCTGAGGCTTGTGCTGTATATTAACATAATTTAATAAAATTCCACCAAAAACTGCTTGAAAACTCCATCCTAATGTAACATACTTCTAATTTTGACATAGCAAATTTGTTGGGCTTCTACTTGTACCATCTAATGAACCAGTCTTTGCCTTTACTCTTCATTGATTTTAATCCTTTCCCAATACCTTCCAAACTAAAATTCTTTGTTTATAGCAGATATTTTCATTAATTTTGAATTTAACTAAATTAATGAGAAAATCCCATTTACTTCATGAAGAAAACCTAAATTATTTATCATTATATTTTATGAGATGGTTTTACCAGTGCAAATGCAAAATTTATTGATCAATTTACATCACTATGTTATCGTAACTTTCTATGTATAATAATTGTTTATTAGTGATGTGGGCTATTTTTTTTATTAATAAATGTATTAAATGAAAGCTAAAAAATATATTTGTATGCTAAGAAATGTTTCATTCAAAATCATAACTGTTTTCTCTTGGTTCACAGGAACTAGAAAAACCTGCAATAATAATATAGAAATGTTAATATTTACAATCTAGAATAAAGTGCAAACATATACATTTGTTAGAAGTGAGTTATAATTAACATTTTTTTTATTTTTCACTGAATAAAATAACAATTAGTTTTTCTGTAATCCACATCACTACTATCTGAGTGAGGATAGCAAGTTTAGCACTTTATAATTTTTCCATACATGTGCTTTAAAAATTTCTAAATCAGGTATTTAGTGAGTATCTATGAAAGCCATGATTACTTTTTATTGTTTTTGTTTATATCACTTCTCTTATAGTCCAGTAAAATGATGCATTTTGGTATGCAAAAGGTCGGGTAGTTTTGATTTTTGGATTTGTTGGTGTTGTGCCAATAGCCTAACATCTATGTGCCACTTGTTATTGACAAAACACCATATGGATAGAATTAACGAACAGGGAACCAGGCACCAAAAGGCAAATAATGGTTATTTTTCATATACCTTTAGTTTTTTGTGCCATCTATTACATGTATTAGGAACTTTCTGATGCAACTAATTTCTGCCTTCTGGTGGCCAACATAAGAAGTTCTAAACCATTTATTTTAGTATTCTGATAGTGTATAAAGAACCACCTGCTAGTGAGTGTTTTCACATTGTTTTCCATATAAAAACTGATTTGGTATTAAAACAAAGAGCAAAAGAAGTAAATTAATTGTGGAAATGGCGTAGAAACAATCTAAGCTACTTTTGGAGAAGCTGAGTTACATGTTTATGCTTTTATAAAGAAAAAAATAATTGTTGTGGTTCTGGTTACACAAATGACACTTTAAGAAACCATGTCACTTGGCTCCAAGTTTTGTCGCTTGGATCTTTATCACTTAACAATAATCTTCCTTTGAGCAAAAAACCATGTGTCCAGAATGATGTGGTTTCTTGTAAAATAGTTGATTTCGATTATTTTTAAAATGTCTTTCAAAAATGTTTATTCAGTGATCACTGAATTCTGGGTAGGTTTTATTACTATCACCTATTCAAATAAAGTATATAATTTAAATGGGAAACAGATGGTTGGTACCGGTTAGAATAACAAAATATTGAAATAAATGTCATTTTGAGGAAACCAAACGCCGCAAAATATCATAAAAACATATTTCCAAAGATGAAAAGAGAAATTTCAAATAGCGTATGTGATTATTATGTGTCTTGAAGTACACTGAGCAGTTTTCAACCATCCGGTAGGAAATTCATAGAGTTAAAATATCTTCATACCTCGATTTCTCATATTCATAAATTCGCGAGTGGTTCTTTGTCCGTTAACACCATCCATATATTCTAACCTGTATATTCGTTATACAGAAAAAATTGAAACTAGCATAAATTTGCTGCAGCTGGGATTAATAGAAACATATTCAGAGATGTATGCATTTCATTTAAAGTATTATGAAAAACCCACTTTCTGAGCCTGGATATGTCAGGAACATTAATTTTTGAATTCTGCTGGGTACCCTGGCTTAGTTTATAGCAAATTTACTTGTCTTTAAAATTGATCTTTACTCAAATTGATGTTTGCTGTAAACACCTGAGATTAGGAGATATTCGACAAAAACTGATGAAGAATCACATTTTCGCCACTTTTTGAGAAAATCGTGATTCTTTTAAAGCCCGTACCTCAGCCAATATTTAATCCACAAAGCTGATTTTGTGCTCAAAATGTAGTAAATATACTTTGGTTTAATTTTAATTGAATTTTTTTTTTGTAAACTCAATCGTTCAGGCGATATTTTTAAAAAGTTTTTAAAAAGTCAAATAGCAAGTGGCACACTGTGGTGCGCCAATGTCGCAAACTTTGATTTTACGTTACAAGCGCAACACTAATAACATCCAAAAGCCGAAACTACTCGACCTTTTGCACAGCAACCCCTATTTTCTGCTGGATTTACTGGACTATCATGGTTTTGCAATGCAATACAATTCAACAAAACAGATAATGGACATTTATTATTTTATATTTTTGTGATGCACACAAATTTTTTAAATTATGTATTCAAGCAACAAGATTATACAGTGTGGGTGTAGAATATGTACCAGTTACATTCAATACCTCTGAAATTTGCCAAAACAATTTGTCGATTATATATACAGGCTGATTTAAACTCGAGCCCCACCATATGGATTTCGCTTATTATGGAAGATAGAGGGTAGTTTGAAATTCGAAAAAGTTGGTAATCTTTGTGCTCTTTAATATGCCGCAGAGAAAACCAACATCCTCCAACTGTCGTTGAAGAAATTGTAAAAAAACCACCTGAGAAAGCACTTTTTGGTGTTCACCTCTGGCTTATTTATTTCAACTCTTATAAAGAAACTGATAACACATTCTTATGAGAGGGCCACCAGTATGTCCATCATCCCGCCACATCTAAAGTCCTGATACTAACATTTGACTACAACATAATATAGGAAAATTTCACTCAGTGTTTCTATCAAATGTTTGTGTGGTTGAGCTGGATTCATGTATGTACTTAATCACCGCTCGCTGCACAACTATTATCTATTTCCAACTGATAAGTGTACTAAGTGATGATTGGAACCTGTGATGAGCACCGATAAGCACACTTGGAGAACCCAAATCACAACAACACATTTAAAAAGACCTTACGATCGTTTCACTAACTTCTGCAGGTAGCCGATCACTTACGATTTAGGGAGGTTCAACGGCACCAAAGTTACCATATTTCGTTTGGTGGAAATATCTGTATTCTTTTATTATCTATCGGACGTGCCTCTGCCGGTATTTATTTTATAAAGTAATGTATCAGGAGCCTGCCCATAGGCGGCCATACATTTTTTATTATTACTATATTTAACAATATAATATACATTCATACCTTTTTATTATATATATATATATATATATATATATATATATATATATATATATATATATATATATATATATACAGGGTGGCGCATTGAAAACGAAACAGACCGATTTGCGTCCAGAGAATTTTTTTTAAGAAACGCTAAAACACGTCATATTTAATATTGAGGGGGGACATGTTTTGACATAAAACTCAACTTTGTCACATCAACCCCTTAACGGTGGTGATAACAACCCTTATATTTTAAATAGGGAACATGGGTCGAGTGTTACATCATTTGAAAGCGCTTTCTTTTCTGAATTCAGCACACTAATTTTTTTGGAAGTTTTATCAAGTGTAAAAATTATTCACAGTTGGGGTTGCAAGAATGTATTTCATTCATTGTGATAAGAAATGCACTAATTAGTCAATTTTTTGTTAAAAAAAACGGAAAAACAAAACCAAACGTTCAAAAATGTTTATTCAGTTAAGTAAGTGTTCAAATTGTTGACCACCAGCTTCCATACAAAAGTACAAATTTTGTTCAAAACGAGCTCTGACATTCTGGAGCATTTGTGGAGTTATTAGACGGCATTCTTCAACAATGCGTCTTCATAATTCTCCCAGAGATTCCAGTTCTGTTGCGAAAATTCTACTCTTTAAATGGCCCCATAGAAAGAAGTCTAAAGGAGTTAAATCCGGTGATCTAGGGGGCCACTCAATAGCACCTCTATGCCCAATCCATTGCCCTGGAAACTCTCTGTTCAAAAAGTCCCTAACACGTTATGAAAAATGCGGAAGAGCTCCATCTTGTTGAAACACTAATTGATTTTCTTGATATCGATCATCATTTTCAACAATGTCAATTAGTAGAGGGTAAACGATATCTTCTAGTAACTCCAAATACATTTCGCCACTCAAATTGCCATCAAGAAAAATTGGTCCGATTAAACAGTCTCCAAAAATGCCAGTCCAGACATTCAATTTCTGTGGAGTTTGAGTGTGGACTTCGTGAAAATTTCTTGGATTATTATCTGCCCAATAACGACAATTATGACGATTGACTATAGAGTTTAATTAAAACGTACACTCGTCTGAAAAACAGATATTGAAATTTCCCGTTATCAGCTATTTGTGCAGTCATAACTTCACAAAACTCCAGCCGCCGATCAAAATCATCTTCATTTAGTTGTTGTAAAAGATGAATTTTATACCGGTGAAATTTATGATGCTTCAATATTCGCTGAATAGTTCTTCTTTTGATGTTTGAAACAGTGGCCAATTTTCTCATGCTCAAAGTTGGGTCCGCAGCAATTTGTCCTAAAACTTCAATCTCAGTAGTCTCATTTCTAACCCGAAATTCACGTTCAGGATCCCGTTTTTTGTTGACTACTGAACCACTTTGTCGAAACTTTGCAACTAACTCCAAAATGTATTTTCTGTTAACATGTCTGTTCGGATGTCGTTCATTAAACAAATTTGCGGTACGGTTGGCACAGTCTTCGTTTTTGAAAAAAAGAGTAATTATTTCAACTCTTTCTTCTACAGAATACACCATTGTGAAATTAATACTATCAAGTATCAAACTATCAAGTAGCTAATACTATCAAGTATCCAACCGACCGATAAACTGAAATAATAAACCGCATTTTTCTCATTCCAATAAGAAATGTTCTGATAGTCAATTTTTTGTTTACAAACCAACAAAACATCGACTATCAGCACATTTCTTATTGGAATGAGTGAAATTCGTTTTTGTATCTTCAACTGTGAATAATTTTTAAACGAGTTGATAAAACTTTCAAAAAAATTAGTGTGCTGAATTCAGAAAAGAAAGAGCTTTCAAATGATGTAACACTCGACCCATGTTCCTTATTTAAAATATAAGGGTTGTTATCACCACCCTTAAGGGGTTGATATGACAAAGTTGAGTTTCATGTCAAAACATGTCCCCCTCAATAATAAAATTGACGTGTTTCAGCGTTTCTTAAAAAAATATTTCTGTGGACGCAAATCAGTGTGTTTCGATTTCCAATGCGCCACCCTATATATATATATATATATATATATTGCTAAATATAGCAATAATAAAAAATATATGGCCGCCTATGGGCAGTCTCTTGATACATTACCTTATAAAACGTCTTTTAGAAGAGAGAAAGCTGAAAAAAACTTTGTTTGCTTACCATTTGAACCTCGAGTCATGAGGGGTATTGATAGCATTTTAAAAAAAGCCAATTTGCAACTAACATTTTTGACAAAAAAATACTTTAAAAAACTTGCTGGGTAACCCAAAAAACAAGGATAGTACGGTGAAAATGTCGGGAATTGATGAATTAAGTAAATATTGTGATTTTAAATAAATCGGACAAATAAAAAGATCTATTAGAATTAGATTTAAAGAATATTTAGCACAATTAAGATATGGTACTATAGATAAATCTTCCATCGTCCGACATTTGGAATAATAATCACCATGTTAATGAGGAGAAGCTAAAATTGATAAAAAATGTTAGACAATCAGGACAGCAAAACGCCTGTGAAACTATATATATATATATATATATATATATATATATATATATATATATATATATATATATATATATATATATATATATATATATATATATATATATATATATATATATATATATATATATATATATATATATATATATATATATATATATATATATATATATATATATATATATATATATATATATATATATATATATATATATATATATATATATATATATATATATATATATATATATATATATATATATATATATATATATATATATATATATATATATATATATATATATATATATATATATATATATATATATATATATATATATATATATATATATATATATATATATATATATATATATATATATATATATATATATATATATATATATATATATATATATATATATATATATATATATATATATATATATATATATATATGTTGCTAAAGATAGTAATAATACAAAATGTATGAATATAGCTCCACTGTCTATCTCCTAATACATTGCTGTATAAAATAAAAACCTGCAGAAGCGCGCCCGTTAGATAATAAAAGAATACAGATATGTCCGCCAAACATACTATGTTAATTTTGGTGTCATTGAACCTCCCTGATTTGTTAGTGGTCGACTACCTACATAAGAATATAAATAGTGTTGTGGATATAAGATACTTAGAATCATTCATCTTCTGATGACGCTAACTTGGTTAGTGAAACGATCGTGAGATATATATTTTTTTAATGTGTTGTGATTTGGGTCCCCCAAGTGTGCTTATGATAACGTGTGATCACTTTACTTAACCTCGTACAGATTAATACTATCTGACTAAGCAATGTAAAATTTCGACAGTCTTTGAAATGTCAAAATATGATAACCACAGAATACTTATAAAGAAGTCAGGGGAGGTGCATACGCATTTACCCTTGTAGAATCTGATTTTTAGACTTGGGTAAAAGTTTCTGTTGCAGAACACATTTCTCATTCTGTTAAATATGATTCGATCTTTTTCTATTGCTTTTCCTATTCTTAATTATACACTGTGTCTATAAATTAACACATGAATCCAATAAAATTGAAAGTAACCATTATTACGGACAATTGAAAAACAGGTCGATTTTTATTTTCAAAAACTAACTTTTTGATATAAAAATCTCACCCCTATCGTTTTACATCTTCAAGGGGTAGCTACCCTTTCGAAGTTTTGAAATTTGATGGTGGGTAGCGTGACCTTCTCATCTTTTCAAAGGTAATCCAATTCTATTCAGCAACACCAACTTTTTTTCTTGTGGGAATAAAATAAAGTGAGTAATAACATTTTTATTATCAGTAACACCTAACACAAGTGAAGCCTGTGAAGAATGACATAGTTTAGTCTTATCTGATAAAATGTTCCCAATGCCTACCTTGTGCCTGACAATATCCCAAACGGTCAACAAATTCTTGTTGGACTGTATTTATAAACTCTTGGAGAAGTCTTGGTACATTCAGTTCTAATTCTTGTTTTTAATTCGTCGATTGAATATTGTTTACTTGTGAATACTACATTTTTCAAGTGACCCGACAGAAAAATCTAAGGGAGTTAGGTCAGGTAAGTTTGCTGGCCACTCGATTGCACCACGCCTGCCAATCCACCTGTTGGAAAATGGTTGATCCAGATACCGTCAAACATTAACG
Organism: Tillus elongatus; assembly: GCA_964006375.1. NCBI lineage: Eukaryota > Metazoa > Arthropoda > Insecta > Coleoptera > Cleridae > Tillus > Tillus elongatus. The sequence continues at coordinate 31,403,918 of OZ023264.1, forward strand.
TCATAATGCGCAGGGGCACCATCTAGTTGATGCCACAAGTTATGATTTACCATACCAGCATTGTGTCCATCAAGAAATAAGTTCAATAACGTCGGAATGATATATTGCTGTAAAAATTGTAGATATCCTGGTCCATTTATATTTCCATCAAAAAAGTAAGGACGAATAATCCTACTCCTAATAGTTTCCTCACAGACATTTACCTTTGGTGGATATTGTGTGTGATTCTGTTGCATTCATCGTGGATTTTCCATTGCCCAATATCTTTAGTTGTGACGGTTAGTAGTAGCAGTGGTGGGGAGGCCAACGCTAAGCAAGTAGACTACAATGGGCCCTTTTTTCCAACCCCAGCAACCATGCTCTACTCTTCCTCAGTTCCGTCGCCAAACCGCCTCGACCTCGAGATGAAGGCCGTGACGGTCTTCAATTAGACGGTACTTACCCGATTCCTCTGCAGAGTCCTCGATCCGAACAATTCTGCTCGAAGACTCCCAAAAGCCTCGCATTCACACAGGTAGGGCGTTTCTTCATCCTCGCCGCATTCCTGGCAAATGGGATCCCTCTCTACGCCTATCAATGTGGGGTGTCTTCTAAGGGCGCAGTGGCCTGTCAGCACCCCAAGGATGCGGCGAAGCGTAGGTCGACTCCTTCCGAGTAGCCAGGCAGCTTTATCTCTGTCCGGCCCCCCCACGAAGTCCCTCGCCTGCCTGCAGCCACCAACCGAACCCCATTGCCTTTACATTACTTTCTGGGTCCACCTATCTAAGGCGACATAGACTGTCTTCCTACTTATGCCTATCGCAGGCTCCGGGCCACAGAACCGCCGCCGGGAACCGAGTCTTGCGAGATTATTCGCCACCTCATTCCCCGCTACACCACAGTGTCCCGGAACCCACACCAGTTGCACCTTCTTCGTCCTGGCTAGTCCTCTGAGGGTGTCAGCGCACTTCTGAACCAGTGTTGACCTGATTCTGACCGCGCAGACTGCCGGGAGGACGGCCTGGCTATCTGAGCAGATGTACACACATTTCTCAGGACTGTTCTTCACATCATGTCTATTGGCCAGTACCCCTAATAGTTCCCACCCAAACATTTACCTTTTGTGGATATTGTGTGTAATTCTGTCGCATTAATCGTGGATTTTCCATTGCCCAATATATTTAGTTGTGACGGTTAACTTTTTAATGTAGTGTAAAAGTAGATTCGTCCGGAAACAGAATATTCGGTACTTGCAAACTGTTATCATTACATTTATCCATTAATGTTGCACAAAACTGCATCAGGATCGTCATCGGATAACTCATGTAAAAGCTGTATTTTATAAGGATGAAGCTTTTCAAGCTGTAATACTGCCATCTGAAATGGAATTTAATTCTCAGCCAATTTGCCAAACACTACTGTGGGGATTCACTTTTACTGCAAATAAGACCTTTAATTTCACTTTGTCACCTACAGACCGGCGACGTGTTTTTGGCAAAATTCCACGCTAAACGTTTCTCGAAATTTCTTAATTATTTGACTCACTGATGATTGATTGATTGACATATCCGGATATATAGTATTAAACAGAATACACACCTCTACCTGAGTTCAGATCCTGTCACTATAACCAATCATCATTAGAACTTCAATTCTTTGAGCTATCAGGGTACCCAGCGACCTGGAAAACCGGGAAAACCTGGAAAAATGAGGGAATGTGAAATACCCCCTAAAATGTCAGGGAAATTTGTGATTTTACTCAAATGTCATGGAAATCATTCAGTAGACCTGGAAATTATATGATTGTAAAATTTCAGATGCATTTTTATCTTTATATCATATATGTTATATGAATTTTCTCACGTAAATAGTTTTCTCATACCTAGGAAAATATATCTGAAAACAATGCGGCTTACCTTTGGTACCAATGTTAATTAAATCTGCCAATGAACGAAGCGTATGCCACATCATGCGCCGATATAAATAGCGTCTTCTTGTATCTCAAACATGGCTCATGTGTACATTTCACTTGGAATGTTCTTCCTTGAATGCATAAAATGCAAAATGCGTTGGGGTATTGGCCGGGTAGAGCTGTGTTGTAAATGTGTTTCTATTTTAACTTTTATGATCATGTTGAAAGTTGCTATATATTTGGCATTTGTATATGGCGCGTGTAAACAGTATCTTTGTTTCATTTTTTCAGCGAATTTTCCCAAATAAAACTTCGAGAGGTAGGGGTTTCCGAATTTTCAAAAAAAAAATTAATGAGCGCGAATCTGAGCTTTTGGAACCCATTTCCCAGGCTGATTTAAATTTATATATACGAACAACATGGTTTGCAAAGTTTCTACGCCACCTCGAGACTTCTGGTTTGTTCCATCACACTCGAAAATTCTTTCGGGAGGCTAAGTTGGTCGGTCAGTCATGAAAGTCAAGTTGGTCCATGAAAAAATTGCACATTTTCTTTTCGAAAATGTTATGATATAAATTTAACGGAGTTAAGCATACTTATGTCTTTGATTATGTAAGTTTTTTGTTCGTAATTTTGATTTATTTTGTTAATAAAAAAAGTATTCACGTATGTGTGTTTATTAGTTAGAGTATTACGAAAAATGTACTCGAGGGGCCTGGAAATGTCAGGGAATTTGATTTTGGATTTCTGCTGGGTACCCTGGCTATTGATCAATGCATTTTACCAACAATTTAATAATTAATTTGGAAAATCAAACGTTTAAAATTATACGTATTCACTTTGGACGACAACAAAAACGTAAATTTACTGTTATCTGTAGATTATATCGCAAAAAATTATCAAACGTATGCTTGAATAGTTTTTATGACACGTGTCACACAGCAGGTAACTATTATCATCAGTCGATTGTTACAGATACGACATAGTATACAACAAAATCTCTAGATTTCTTTTCCTACAGGGAGCCCAATATTTTAAATATTGTTTACACACTTTAAGATATTGAAGTATCCTATCATAAGTATCATATCAGTACCTTAAGACTACTATGCCATTCTTTACAGGCTTCACTAGTGTTATTGGTTACTGATAATCAAAATTTTATTACTCATTTTATTTTATTCCTTACAAAAAAAAAAAAAATGGTGTTGCTGAATAGAGAATTGGATTAGCTTTAAAAAGATGTGTCGCACTACCCAACATCTAATTTAAAAAATTCGAAGAGGTAACCCTTTGAAGAGGTACGACAATAGGGGTGAGATTTTTATATCAAAAAGTTAGTTTTTGACAATAAAAATCGACCTGTTTTTCAATTTTCGTTAGTTATGGTCACTTCAATGTTATTGAATTTATGTGTAGCTACCTGTATTTTTTATGCTTTTATTTTTTCTCACTTTGCCATCTACTTGTTCCTAAAATTACCTGTTCCTTTGAACAATAAGTCAATCCGTTTTTTTCAGTAAGTTTCACTTACGTTTAAAATTCTGTAATTGATATTTGCTAGTTTTTACATCGTGCATGGTGTGTATTTAAATTTTTTTTTAAATTTTCGTTTCTATATGCCATCTTACAATATTGAACTTGGCTCGCAATTTGAGCAACAGCAATAATAAAATAAATGAGTGGAAATAGAAAAAAAAATTCGATTTTGCTCTTGTATTGGCATAAGTTGATTTTATGCCCACACTGTATTTTCTATATTCTAATTGCATTTTATAATATACTGGCATGCATATACTAACAACAGTATAAACACAGACACACGAGCATGCATATACAGGTTGATTAATGAAATAAACTGATAGCCATTGAAAATCCACCTCTTAGCATTAACTCTCTCGTACTTTTGTTGACATCATTCTGTTCTATTCTGTGGCTTCATCATAACTTTTGTGGCTGAATTAACAAGATAACATTCCTTTGTTGTTTTTGGTTATTTTTAGCTTGCCATCCATAGTAGTTTGGGATATAAAATATGAATTTTCAGTTAAATGTATCTTAGGATTTTCAATTGGATATATTTTTATTTTGATTTATTATTATCACTAGAAATAATACATATTTTGTTGTAAATTTTTGCTTTGCTTTTCAGCTTTTAACCTATTAAATTTTCAGTTTTGATTATTAAACTCACACCTATCTAGTATCAACCTATCCTAGATCCATACACATTTGATCAATTTTTGATGCTAATTATTACTATTATTTTAGTATTTATTTATAACTAATATCTTTGTTAGTTTTATTCACGTGATTGTATAATATTGTTTTCATATAGAATGTTTCATCATTAACAACATGATAATGACTTTCTTTTATATTCGTGTTTATTTTGAGTTCCTAGCTATTTATTTGTTTGTTTGTTGCATTTGGTCTTATTATTGTTTTTTTTATTGACTTGTTATAATCTAGTTATAAACCATTTACATCAAAAAATCAAAACTATTTTAATAACATAGAGTGCCATTTTAAAATACATTCATCATATTTTATTCAATACCGGTTACATCAAAATTATTTAAGTTATATTATAGAGTCAAACATGTTTTTTCAAATTTAATTGCATTAACATTATACGTATCTCGCTAAGATCGGCTAGCGACCATAGCTCGAAAACTATTTGTCCTACAGCTTTTGGCAAAAGGAAAAATATGACAAAAGTGATTCCCAAAAGTGTACTTTATGTATTTTTCACTTTCAAATTTTATGGCTAGATGGCATATTTTTAATTCAAAATAAAGAAATCAGATTTACTGCAAAAATCTATAATGAGGGTAAGTCACATAGAACGGTTTTTTAACAACCAGCGATACAAGCACACAAATATACTACCAAAAATACTACCAATTTACAAACACTAAAAACTGTTTTCTACCAATGACTTATGGGCCAGCTTGTGATTGTCAAAATAATTTTATAAGATACAGTCAGCTCAAGACACCCTATAATTAACGTATACAATTTTTTCTCGTATCTTGCATAATAACAATCATATTGACCTTTACCGTAGAAATGCGTCGCCCTGTATATATGTAAACAGATAAAAACTAAAACTAAACCCGGATATAGATTCTAGGGGGCGTAGTTTGCACTCATTTGAAGAAATCTTAAAATTCAAAAGTCGCGGTCTCCTCATTAACGAATTTTTTCAACAAAAATTAGCTAAAAATTATAGACCGTTATACCATAAAGTTAACTAAAACTACCGCAAAAGCATCAGGGAAAAGGTCTATTTGAAATGAATTTTCTGGAAATATTTTAGCAAAATGAATAAAAATGACTGTGGAAGCTGTAAGTTAAGAGTTTGTAGAAAACTTTTCTTGCGACATTTCCTTTACATAAACCGTATTCGTTTCAGGTTCTTTGCCTAAATGTTGCCAATTTTGACATTTCAAATCGCGACTTTGACACGTTGAGGAAAACCCTAAATTATTTTTCTTTAAATGCCTATAATTTTTTTGACCTAAATTTTGGTACATGGTTTACTTTTTATAATACAAACACACGTACCAAAATTGGTGCCCTTGCTTTGTTATTTCCGGAGGTATGAAAATTTTCCGAAAGAAAACACAAGATTTTCCGGAAAAACCTTGGCCGATTTTCCTGGCTAACGAACTTATCCAAGCCATTTGTAAAAGGAAGGTACTCACCAAATTTTCTCAAAATCGGCTCATTATTTTTTGAGTTATCGGTGTGATACCTACATACATTCATATATATATATATATATATATATATATATATATATATATATATATATATATATATATATATATATATATATTATATATATATATATATATATATATATATATATATATATATATATATATATATATATATATATATATATATATATAAAATTGTAGGTAGCACCAACTACCTATGGGTCACCTGTGATTGTCATAATAATTTTATAAGATGCAGCTCAAGACACCCTATAATTAACATATACATTTTTTTCTTGTATCTTGTGTAATAACAATTATATTTTGGTTTACTGTAGAAATGCATCACTCTGTATATATGTAAACATATAAAAATTGAAACTGTCCCCGGATATGGGTTCTAGGGCGCCTAGTTCGTGCTCATTTGATTTTTTTCAAAATTCAAAAGTGATCTTCTCATTAGTGAATTTTTAAAAGAAAATTCACTAAAGGGTTAGTCTTCCCTCCCCTCACCCCTTATTTTAAGAGACAGGCCAAAATAATTTTTAGAGTTTTAATAGGAGAGTCCAAAACCGTTCTACGTCACTTACCTTTATTATTGATTTTTGAGATCTTATTTCTCTATTTTCAGTTAAAAGTACGCAATCTAGCGATAAAATTTGAATGTATAAAATAATTGAAGTATACTTATAGGGGTCACTTTCGTCATAAGATTTTTTTCCAGAAATCTATAGGACAAATAGTTTTCGAGGTACAGCCGCTAGCCGAACTTGGCGGGACACCAGGTGTATTATAATGTTCACAGATTAGCTTGTAATTTAAAAAGTATACATACCTAGTTAATGTAATATTATATTACAGTTTCCAATGTGACATATTAAGCTTTATAGAATTGTTCCATAAGTAATAGTAATAGAACAACAGTCAGTTCCTGTGATCAAAATATTATGATACAAGCCTTGCACTTTATAATCTAGGCAGAAACAGTCATAAAATAGTTATTAATTACAATTTGTCTTACTGCATTAGTAACTGCGGGTACTTTAAACTTAAAAATACTATATAAAATATAACGTTTATATGTACAAAAACAGCACAAATACTATAATATACGTCAAATATTCTATGACAAAGAACTAATACTTTAAACTTAAAAAATACTATATAAAATATAGCATTTATATGTACAAAAACAGCACAAATACTATACTATACTTCAAATATTCTATGGCAAAACACCCCCTAAGCAATAAGTCCTGTATTCCTTTTCACTATAAAAAACCTGCTCCATGAAGACTTTTTTCATATATATCTTGAACTGTCTGTTGCTAAGTGTTCTTATGCTGTCTGGTAGTTTGTCACACAAACCTATTCCGATGTAGATTAGATTAGATTAGATTTTATTGTGAGTGGACTATTCCAGTCCCTCCACCGCGACCTTAGGTCTATTGTGGCTCACGTCTAATTATTTAGATTTCACCCATCAATTCCAGCTCCCTGAGGGAGTCGATCTTTTCTTGAGGGTGAGAGTTTGTTTGGCAGGTGTACTGCCATCTGAGTGAAGTCGTTTGCCCGTTTCGAAGCTCAAAGAGAGATAACCTCTCTCCGAGTTCGTCTGGACCCAACATCCGTCAGTGTTTGCCTCGAGGCGGTATCGAAGTCCCGCTCTCGAGCAGCATCTAATCTCTAGTTGTAATCCACCCCTAGAGATCTCAGCTCCCCTCAGGCTCGTCTAAACCTGACACCTAACAGTGCTAGACTCAAGGCAACATCCCATCGAGTCCCGCTCCCGAGCATCACCCCAGCGAGGCCGTTCGTCCTTTTTGTAACACAGTGGGGGCCTCAAACTCCGGTTGTTTACCACTCATCAGAGTTGTCAACCCCCTCCGGGTCGTCTAGCCACACGACACCCTCCAGCACTCAACCCAAGGCGGCACCCATCCGGAACCCCGCTCCCGAGTAACAACCAAGCGCGGGCAACCGTCCATTTCTAAGCCCAAAGTGGAGGCCTCAAAATCCGGGTGTACATCACTCCCCAGAGATATCCACCTCCCTCGAGGCCCACCTGGACAAGACCCCAGCCAGTATTTGATTCCAATAAGTCGCCTTTTACGACAGACAGGAGTTACCTTGGGCTTATTCTTTTAGTTAGTCCCCGGACCCACAGGGACATTCCGATGTAAGCGCATGCATTTTGTGTTCGCCTCAGTTGATGCCTCAGTATGGACAAGTTATTGGACTGCCCGGTGAAGTAATTGTGAATATCCCTCTCCTTGCAATATTCTGCTCTACTACGATGGATATAACACAGTAGGATGAGCATATTGCAACATAAACAGGGAGAACATTGTAAGCTTTGAATGAAGTCACAATAGTTTCCTCCTGTCCCACAATGAATGGTGTGCGTCTTACCATAAAGATGGCTGTTGCCAATTCTTCACATAGTTCGTCCTTATGAGGGGTTTAAGTGATCGCACTGCTAAGGCGAACACACAGCACCGAGATGCTAGGGAACACTGTTCTCTCTTTGTTGCGATCTGAACCATTTGTCCCAAGGAAAGCTCTGATCCCTGGTACAAAGTTTGCCTGTCCTTACTTCTGTTGAGAAGTGTGGTGTCATCAGCGAGTGTCCCAATAGTCCCAGTATAATATAATGACCAATGTGGGTCCCAAGATAGAGCCCTGGGAGACTCCACTTGTATTTTGCTATATTGATAACAGCACACCATCAAAATCTCCCCTGCAGCATCAAATGCATCATAAATAATGCAATTCGCCATTTCCAAGGTGGCGGTTATCGTGTATTTGTCAGTGGCTTATACAGAGCAACCCCAATATATTTCACCTCATCCTCAAATAGAGAGAAGGTGGTTTGAAATTCACATTTTTAACAGGGAATATACATTTTATAGAGGTATTTACGTACGACAAAACACTTTTGACCATATGGTTGCCGCATTTGCCAACAGTAGACCAAAAACATTATACACCAGTTTGTAGTTTTTCTAACTTGATGCCTTAGAATTTTTGCTATGATTTATAATCACTACACTACATACCCGAGGCTAACTATCAGTCTAGACAATGTGTAGAAGCTGGTACAAGTACTCCAAAGAAGGCAAAAACAGTTATGTTGATTGAGAGGATGGCTACTGTTGGGATGCACGTGGTGTAGTGCTTGTAAACTTTCAGCATCATCGGGCATGTTAGACAATTACACCAAAAGCAATAGATCGTAGTCGGTAAAGAAGTGCTTTTTTATGACGACAGTTTACCACAACTTTTACCATTAGTTGTACAAGCAAAATGGTGTGGTGTATATTACGAGTTTTGCACACACGTTATTTGCCAGATTAAGTCCCTGGTGGTGGCCACGTGCTGTCTTAAAAGATGGAGGATTTGTAGGTTGTTTAATCAGTCGTATAAGACCTTTGGCCTCACACCGCTGCGACCTAAATGGGTCTTTTGTACATGACTCATTTCCTAATAGTTTCCCAAAAAGTTCAGACTTTTTGTGTAGTCCACTATCTTCATGGGGGCTATTTTACCTATTTCCTGGGGTGTTACTGTCACCCCTCCAAGGTATTTGAGCCTTTTGCAGAACTGAGCCACGCAGTCACATAGCAAGTGTTCTGCTGGTTCAGTGCAGTATCTGCAGTTTTCACTGTCCATGGCCTATCTTCATAAGGTGATGCGTTATTGGGAAGTGTCCTGTGAAAAGTCATGTGATTACACTTAAGTCGTTCCTGTTTAATTCATGAAACAGTTGTGATTTCTCTGTTGATATGGTGATGAACCGTTTTGACTGGCTTACCCCTAGTGTTTTCCTTCAGTATGACAAGTATCAAGTTTGTTTCTTACATGGCTTTTTGATAGTTCACAATAGGGCTCTGGAGTATAGAATGTTGTTGTTGCTGCCCTTTTGCAAGGCTGTCTGCTTCCTCGTTTCCTTCGAGGGCTCGATGCTCTGGCACCCGCATCAATGTTATTTTGTTGTTCGCAACCAGTTGCTTCAAGGATTTTCGCATTCCCAGGTGAGTTTAGATTCTGTTTTAAAATACTTCAGAGTCTTTAGTACTGCATGACTGCCTGGCAGGATGTAGAGCTCTCTATTTCTGAGTCTTCTTTGAATGCACTCCTGTACATAGCAAGCATTTCCGCTTGGAAGATGGTGGAAGTTTTTCCTAGGGACTTAGCGAGTCTGAAGTTCGGTCCTTTTATTCCCAGTCCTGCTCCCTCATTTGTTTAGACCCGTTTGCATACCATACAGATGAGTTGTTTGTCAGCCTTGTACTGTCGTTGTTCCATGTTTGGCGGTCATTTATGACCATGTCGAATGGAGTTATGAAGTCCAGTATGATCACGTCGAATGGAGTTATGAAGTACAGTTCGGCTGGCATTTGGTCTGTTGGTTTGGCGAGTGACGCCAGTGGAATTATTTCCAGGAATTTCGAGTAGACAACCAAGTCTCCTGGTTTGAATTTGTCCGCTTGGAATAGTCTTGAGGCACTTGCTGCTGCTCCCTCTTCACGCAGCTGTGGGGCATGATGTCATAGCTCCCATTAATCCAAGACAGATCAGCCTCTGCAATTTTTGCAGTTTGCTTTGTGTTGAGGCTTGTTCTATTTTTGGCCACCATACTATAGATGCATATGTGACCATGGGTCTGTCCACAGTTTGGTATAGCCAGTATGCCACCCTGGAATTAAGTCCCCATGTCTTTTCCACGAGTCTACGGCATGTCCAGATTGCGATGGTGGCCCTTGGAAGAGTTTTTCCCAAGTGTGTGTTCCAGTTTTAAGTTTTTGGTCTAAAAAGATCTTCATTGGAAAATTGTATCTGTGTTCCATTCAGAGTGGGAGCTTTTAAATGTAGTTTCCTTCTGTTCGTGAATGGGATAAGAACTGTCTTATGAGGATTGACATTAAGTCCCTTTGTCTCACACCAGTTGTTTACAAAATTTGGGGCTGTTTGCATTATGCTGGATATTACAACATTGTGCTTTCTCTTTACTGTCATGAAAATATGGTCTGCGTATACTGGGACTACGATAATTGGAGGGAGGGTTTCCAGAATGTCAAGCTGTGATAGACTAAAGATTGAGAGTTTGAAACTGTATAAAAAAGTAAATGCTTTGGAAATAAGACTGCTATCTTGGCCAAACCACGAACATTTCAATCTACTAGTAGTTACGAGCGTGTGTCAATAAGTCCGTGACTTTTTGAATGAAACGCAGATTTTTAGACAAAAAATCAGTTTATTTCTCAACATAGTCTCTTTTGAGGTCTATACACTTCGTCCAACGTTTCTCCAATTGTTTTATCCCTTCCAAAAAGTAACATTTGTCGAGATCCTTAAAATAGTTATTTGTTTGTGAGATGATTTCATCATTGGAGTCAAATCTCTTTCCGCCGAGCCATTTCTTTAAGTTTGGAAACAAGAAATAGCCACTCTGAGCTAAATTCGGAGAATAGGGCGGATGAGGGAGCAATTCGTAGCTCAATTTATGCAATTTCGCCATGGAGACTACACATGTGTGCACCCTTGCATTTTATTGTTGGAAAAGAACTTTTTTCTTGTCCAAATGCGGTCGTTTTTTCTTCAAATCGTCATGGAATCGATCCAATAAGTTGGTATAATATTCGCCATTGATTGTTCTTCCCTTTTGAAGGCAATCAATGTGCATTATACCGCGTGTATCCCAAAGAACGGTCGCCATGACTTTATTGGCTGACACAAACCCACCTTGGCCTTCTTCGGCGCCGATTCGCACGGAAAAACCCAGTGTTTTGACAGCTGCTTGGTCTCTGGTGTGTTGTGGTGAATCCATGTTTCGTTCACGGTTACAAAACGGCGCAAAAACTCGTCTCTTTTGCGGTTGAACAACGCCAAATACTCCTTCGAAGTTGTCACACGATTGCGTTTGTGGTCGATTGTGAGCAAACGCGGCACCCATCTTGCGGATACCTTTCTCATACCCAAGTGATCATGCAAAATCGAAACCATTGAGCCATGTGATATGCCTATGGCTTCCACAGTCTCCCGCACTTTCAATCTCCGATCGTCCAACACCATATCGTGAATTTTTTCAATTGGGCGTCCAGAACGTTCGGCGTCATTTGTGCTTGTACGGCCGCAACGAAATCCAGTAAACCTCTTTTTTACCATAGAAATTGATGGTGCAGAGTCTCCATAGTATTTATCAAGCTTAGCCTTGGTTTGAGTGATAGTTTTTTTCCGCAAAAGATAATGTTTGATGAGCACACGAAATTCACTTTTTCCATTTTCGTTATAACTCAAGAGGTTGTCTGCTTTCAATGGCTATCTAACAAACTAAATGACGCAGCTTGTTCAAAATTTGACAGGAGTTAACTGACAGATGCTTGTTGACAGGTGCAGTGTTGCCTTTCCTGTGAAGAGGCGGGAAATTCAAAAAGTCATTGGCCCGCCCTCGTATATATTTATTTATCTATTTATGTATAGTAATGTTTGTTGATTCTAATTTTACAATACATCATTTGACAGATGAGTCCTCAATTTGTTCTATTTATTCATATTAATTTATATAGTAAATTTAAATAATATACAATTTTTGCTTCTAAATGTCAAGTTGAGATTTTTCTGTTATTAAACTACTTTAAATTAAAGGATAGAGGTTCCTAAAAATTAAATTAATCCTCAAATGGTACCTTCTAGAAAGGTGGGTTAAAATTGACTCTAGGTTGGTATTTCTCAAGTAAGAAGCACATAACGAATAGAGGAAAAGTTTTTGATTACAGGAAAACAGAACTGAATTTGAATTTAGACTTTTAACCATCTATAATTTGATATCAGGAACTATATATACCATTATTTATGGAAACTATGTTTTTAGTGTTTTTTTGCTAATTTTTCTTGCTGTCTTTTGTATCATTTTCCTTTACGTTTATTATTGATTATGATACAAAATTTTGTTTGAACATAGTATATAGCACGCTAATTAAATATTCAGTTAATTTCATTGATAGATCTGCTATGAAAGCATGCTAATTGAAGCTTCGTAATTTTTTCCAAAACTTGTTGCAGTAAATGTCTAGTTAAATTTGGGTAAGTTGAGTGTTAAGTTTTTAGTACGCAGGTGGTTCGAAAGTTAGATATCAGACATTTATATTACAATTATATTTTACATTAGAATGTGTAGGTTATTCTTTTGCAATCTAGTGGTCTATTATAAAATGACATAACTTCATTTTAGTAATGTCACCTGTTAAAGCTATTAATGCCCAGTGCCACAAAGTTCAATTAAATATTTAACGGCTGGTTACTTAATCAAGGCTTCAGACGACCAATCACACCATGATTCGGGTTTTTGCCAAAACAACCAAATATTTTAAAGCTGTTGATTGGTCGTCTGAAGCCTTGATTATCTAACCGGCCATTAAATGTTTGATCGAGCTTTGTGAAACTGGGCATATGACTTTAAATTCATAGTTTAGATACAGTTAAGTATAATAATCATCGTTTTTAGACAATGATGAATTTAGTTTAAAAAAACATACAACACAAACTGTTAAAATATTGCTTCGGTTTGAAGGTAGTTTTCCAGAGATTCCAAATTTCCTTTAAATGCCGGAAAGGATTGAAAAGCACATCTAACAAATATAATAATAAAATTATATTTATATGCATTCTTCAATTTTATGGTATACATTAGTTTCTAGTTGAAATGTATGCAAAGTATATTAGTCCAGTCAAAACAATGTTTAACCTGCTGAAAAATCCGAAAGTTTTGAAACTTCGCATACTTACTTAAAGGTACGTAAGAATAAATATACCGAAAGTCCTCATGAATATGAGGCGAGCTCTAGCGGCAATTAGCGAAAGTAGGGTACTTTATTTGGTTTTTCGTTAATATCTCGAGAACCGTTGGTCGAGGGCAAAAGTTGTATATATACATTATTAAGGATTATCAATTTTTCTACAAAAATGGTTATATACATTTTTCTCGTATTCCCAACGGTTCCCGAGTTATAGGCGCTAAAAGAGAGCGTGTTGTAAAAAACCACGTTAGGGCGGTACAATATGGCATTTCTAATAATATGTGACAATAATAAGTTACTAAATTAAATATAGCACCTACAATTCGTACTAAACCGGCGCGGAGCGGCAGAGTGGCAGTTAGTTCCAGTCAGGTTTCCCTGCTATCCGCGTCGGTGCATGAGTCTGATGTGAGGTCATGCGTTTCTTTATTACATTTTCGTGCGTTCTTACCATTTTCGTTCGGTCAGTGCCTTAGTAGGTTTTCACATACTAGACGTATGTTGTGTTTACATAATAGACATATGAAATGGAAGAGAACTGTTTGTTTTGCGACAAAAATTCTCGGTTCACCTTCTGGTGTAACAAAAGTTGGTTTGAAGGGAATTAGATCGTTACTGCTCGCTAGTGAGCAAAGAAAAGATGATTTGGGTTCTAAACTTCGTGGTATTGAGACAATTAGATTACACACTAAGTGCCGAAAACAGTAAACACGGGATGAGTCTATAAAGGCTTTCCTGAAACACCAGTCTGCTGCAGACCCTTCTTCTTCAACACAAGATAGCTCTTCGCCCCAAACAAGGTCGTCTATGAAAACATTATTTGAATTCAAAACAAAATGTTTCTTCTGTGCAGATGTTATTGATGAAGAGTATATTAAAAAACAAATAATGAAACCTATAAAAGCCCGCAGAGATGCATTCTATTGTCGAAGTAAGGAAATGATTACGACTGTATTGAATTCTGCAGACAGGAGAAATGATAAAAAGGCAGAAGTTAGGCTGCGTATGTCTGGCATTAGCGATCTTGTCGCTGCTGATGGAGTGTACCAGCCGGACTGCTACCAACAATTTGTGTCTCACAAGCCTCCAGAAGAGGGTAGAAAACGTGGACGTCCCGAGGCAGATTACATTATAAAGGCTATGGAAGAGATTTACTCCCTCATTGAGAATAGTGAGGAATGCCAACTTTCCTTTGAACAATTACGTTATGCAGGATATGGGGATGTTCCTTCAAATGATACAATTAAAACCAAACTCAAAGACAAATATGGAGAGAGAATTATAATTGCTGTGGGAGTTGGATGGAGGGATGCAACCATCTGTTTCAATGATGTTGGATTGAAAATTTTGAACTCATGGTATGATGACAGAAAAGCTTATGAAAGTAATGAGCGACTAAGAATCGTACAAGCAGCAGCAAAAATAATAAGGCAGGATGTTCAGAAAAATGTGTATGATACAAGCGCCTACCCTCGGGGCAACAACTTTTTAAAAGAAGCAGCTTCTTGTGTACCCCCAACTACAAGTTTTTCTGGAGACATTGATAATGAAAAAAGCAGATAATGCAAATAAAAAAAGAAAATGCATTTCTATTGCTCACAGTATTATCTCTGCGATACGTCCAACCTCTTTAATATCAGCAATAATGAACAATGTTCCTTTGTTTGTGTACAGAAGATTTGCAAGCAAGAAGTTGGTAAACCTTTGATCAAGTTTAGGGTTCAGTGCTTCATATCACAGCGCACAGCAGCTGGAAATGTCAGCAATTCATCACATCCAAACTGATAATGATACTCCTTTTCAACAACTTGTGTTTGACAACGCGGACTTTAATGTTAGAACACTGGACGGTCTCATCACATTCCATTCTTTGGGTGGCATCAAATGTGTGCCTTCTGGAAGCACAACTGGAAGCGAACATGAAAAACCAATATCGAGGCTCACCAAGGTAGCACCTGCTATGACAGCAGGGGAACTTTGAGTGATTCCTTTACAAACTTACCAAAAATCACAAGGTGGATTTAGTAATGTGATTGTGGAGGATCTGAAAGATGTAGTCAAGAAAACTGATCAGCTAACTCCATACGATACTCTTTGGTTGGCAGCAAAATGGCTCAATATTAACTTTCATCTCATGCATACTTACCTATTGTTTCAGGCAGCAAGTGTAGAAGCTGGTCAAGATAATCAAATTGCAAGGCCTTCTACCAAGAAGCGACTCAGAGCTGATTGATTTTTCTGTACAAAACTTTCCTTTGAATAACTTCAGCATTTTTTTTGTTCATATATTTTATTGTTTAATATACCTACATCATGTGCCTCATCAATATACATCATAAGTAACATACATCACGTGCTTTTTATACAAGGTAGTGAAGTTTATCTCCTCAATTATCCTTAGTATACAAAAATGTAGGTAAACCATTGTAAAATATTATTAGAAATGCCATATTGTACCGCCCTAGGGTGGTTTTTCACAAAACGCTATGTTTTTGCGTCTATAACTCGGGAGTCATTGGGAATACGAGAAAAATGTATATAGTCATTTTTATAGCAAATTTGATAAGCCTTAATTATGTATATAATCAACTTTTGCCTCCGACTAACGGTTCTCCAGATAGTAACGAAAAACCAAATAAAGTTCTCTATTTTCGCTAATTGCCGCTAGAGCTAGAGCATATTCATGAGGACTTTCGGTATATTCATTCTTAGGTACCTCTAAATAAGTGTGCGAAGTTTCAAAACTTTCGGAATTTTCAGGAGGTTGGGTCATTTTTTGAAGTTTTCTGACTGGAGTATATGTGCTTAAAATTTGCAGTTTTTGAGTTAATTCAACTTCCTTAAAACATATTAACAGATGTATAATATGTGTTAGTATCACAAACATACTAGCTGGTTTATTTTGTGATATAGACTTTTATTATGAAGTCATTCATCATAAATAATTTAGAAAGATTTAAAATTAAATCCGTTGTTGAACACTAGAGGTGTTATGAACTGACAGGTAACAAAATATTTTAAAAGATACTGGTGCGGTCGTCCTTACAAACACCGAGTATTGTACTGGAAACCCTCATTTAATTCCAGCACGTATTTTTTAACGTACAGTGCCCGTTTAAATTACATTTGAATTATGTAACGAATTTGATTAATTAATCTAGGCCCAGTTTCGCAAAGCTCAACGGACAGTTAGTTAATCAAGGCTTCAAATGACCAATCAGAGACTATGACTCGGATTTTTGTCACGAGTACCAAGTATTTTGGCGCTGTGATTGGTTGTATTGCCTAGATGAACTAACCTGCCGTTAAATGTTTAATCGAGCTTTGTGAACCTGGGCATAAGTATGTTGTAACTTTTATTTTTATTTAGCTCGAAGAATATCAAATCTGAAAAATATGGACGTACTGTGTGGTCCAACAGAGTGCGCTCAAGTTCAATATCTCCTTTATTATTCAATAATTAAAAAAAAATTGGAACAAAGGTTGCAGGTACTAATGTTAGCTACAAACTAAAATTATTTTTGCATAAGTTTCATAAGTTAGTTACCTACAACCCAAACTTCACTTTTTAAAAATGTACACCCTGTATATTGTTTTATTTTTGAATTCCTCTTATTTTGCCGATTCATCCAGTGTATAGTTGTTGGGGTCTATAGAGAGTTGTTCAAAAGTTATGGCACGTTTCTAAAACATCAGAGGCACATTTGACAGTCTGTATCTTCATTAATACGTCAGCATGCAACACTCTATTATGTCAAAAATCTGAAAAAGTGTTCTTCTTTCAACTTCAATCAATTCAACTTCAGAAACACAGAAAGAAAAAAACGTTCATTTGTACACAGGAACGAATTAGTGTATTATTTTTGAAACACCTGTATACACGTTCTTGTCTAGACTCCTCACGGTTTGATTATTAATCCTCTGTTGGGGCATATGAAGATTTATATTAAGATTTATGGTCCCTACTTCTCAAAACCTAGTACTTATTCCGACCTCGTTTTATTATTTCAGAAAACTCTCAAATGGCTTGTTTCAATTGTGACGTATTCCTTAAACAATGTATTGTTACCAACCAATATACAATAGCATGAAGAAAAAATATTCCTCAAATAAAAATAGTAACTAGAAAAGAAAATTTTAATGGAAAAAATTATTTAACGTGACCATTCCAATACGACCCCAAGATATTTTACCTCCCTGGCCATTGAGATGTTTTTACCGTATAGAGTGAGAGTTCTGTGGATCTCCCACTTCCTCCTCGTAAACAGTATGACGGTTGCTTTCTCGGGGCTCACCCCGATCCTTTGGCCAACTGTCCACCCTTCCACCACTTTCAGTGTTGTTTGCATGCGCTCCCACACTGACTGTGTACCATTTCCTCGGACTATGATGACAAGGGTATAGACATACTGGCAATGGCCATGGTATTGGCTATATTGGAAAAATAGTTTTATGCCATTATTGTTTAAATATGATTTCGGGCATATGGGCGCCGCGGCTGGCTCGAACAAAGCGCAATCTGGAAGTCCAATTTTTGACTACTTTTTCCAACATCTGGGGCCATATATCAGCAAAAACGTGGCGAATGTTCGCTTCCAAGTCGTCCATCGTCTGTGGATTTTAGGCGTAGTCTAGCGACTTCACATATCCCCACAGAAAATAATCTAGCGGCGTCAGATCGCAAGACTTTGGAGGCCAATTTACAGGTCCATTACGTGAAATTATGCGTTCATGAAATGTTTCCTGCAATAAATTGATTGTGGCGTGTGCTGTGTGCCAGGTTGCCCCGTCTTGTTGAAACAGAAGCTCTTTCACATTAATGCCATTCAGTTGAGGAACCAAAAAGTCAATAATCATGGATCTGTAGCGCTCTTCATTGACTGTAACGTTTTATCCGGCATCATTTTCAAAGAAATATGCACCCATGATTCCACCAACCCATAAAGCACACCAAACAGTGATATTTGTGGATATCAAGATGTCTCAATAATGGCTCGTGAATTTTCTTCACTTCAAGTTCGGAAATTTTGTTTATTGACGTAGCCATCAAACCAAAAATGAGCCTCATCACTGAACAATGAGGATCAAGAGCAATCTCGTTTTCAGCCCACTCACTGGATGGACGATGGTCAAGCGACTTCAATTCCTACACGAGCTGCATCTTGTAAGCTCGTACACCTAGATCTTTCTGCAAAATCTTCCATAAATTGGATGAACACAGCTGCAAATGATGTGCACGATGGCAAATCGACTCATTCGGGTCCTCCCTAATACTACCGCCCCCACAGCAGCCACAACTTCTTCGGTGCATGCTGTACGCGGTCTCTGTGGATGCTCAGTATCAACAATATTATGCTTGGTGCGAAAACGATCCATGGTTATTCGAATTACTTGCTCGGAAGGATGATTATGTCGACCGTAAAATGGATGTTAGCACCCGGTAAGTTTCTCGAACTGAACCACGAATTTCGAAATAAATTTGCACACTTTGCAAGCGTTCTTCTGGTGTAAGTCTATTCATGATAAAATGGCAAACCAAACTGAGCACAGATCAGCTGACAGCTGTCAGATTGGATGTCACTGGAAAAAGTCTTGCCAGTTCGAAAAACAAACCTCTAAAACAAAATCCTTTTATTTAAAAATAAATATGGTGCGGTTGCCACTGCCTAGCTTCATGGAAATATCTACAGCGTTAGTTATTTTATCCATATTGGCAAGCATTATGATATAAGTTGTAGGTATATGATGGGGAACATTCAGTTGAAAAATGTTTACGTCATCATTGAATAGGTTTATACTTAAATATGGTCTCTTTTGAAGTAATGCTGTTACGCAGGTGATTCATAATAGGTTATTTGGAATGCATTACATATGTAATAATCTCTTATCGGTTATATTTCAGTTAAAAAGATATGATTTTGATTCTAATTTTTATATTTTGCAGTGCATATACCCTTTAAGAAAGCGCAGCCTGCTGGCTGCAGATTAGGGAAAAAGTCGTCAGCTGAGACTTTAAAGCCATCGTGCTCTACTGTCTGAGCCGATAAATTTTGAACCTAAACAATACCAGCAGACGACTATTCCCCCCCAGGCAACAAGTAGTGTAATGTGATTATCGTTTTTGTAAGCAAAGCTTTGTTATGTTATAAATTTCAATTACAACGAAATCATTTAACCGAAAGATTATTCGCCAATAAACGTCATCAGCGGAGACCGATTCTCGTACGATCGAGACCAGCAAATATGTTTTTTTATTTGTTCATATATGTATGCGATAAATAAACTGCACAACAATTTTGGTCAATTAGGCATTTTTCCCCTGTTTGGAACTCTCCTTCATGTACCCCCTCCCCCATTTATCCATTCGGTATTCAGTGATACATTTACAAACACTTAATAATAATTCCGTGCACAATAAAATATTTAAGTCATTGTTCCATTACCATTAAATTATTAAAGACTGAGTAATTAAAAACATTATTTACCGATTATTGCGATTTTTCAGTGGACATATCAGTTTGAATCACACATTTAAAACTGCATTATCTTTATGCAACAAAAAAATCATGAAAACATTTACAGACCCACTAGGTAGCAAAAGATAGCAACTAAATAGTACTACCCTAAGTTTTTAGTCATTTTCACTGTCATTATTTTTAAGTTGGCAACATGATGTAAATCCCTGCAGATGGTGGTGTTTCAATGGCAGTCAACGCATATGTTATAGTTGCGTAAAGATTAGTAATGTCGTAGTTGAATCAAAAGCGAGTTGGGTGTAACTACGGTAATTAAGAGGGCAATGGGGTTGGGGTGGTAGCATTCTGGGAGGAAAAGCATATAGTGAATTCTTGTGGTTGCTAAACGATTTCAACTTATGGAGACAGTAACAGTGTTTTTATGTCTATTTTGCTTGTAGTCATTCTCGCAACTTAAAAACTATATTGCATTATTATCAGTTCAGTTCCTCAAGTTAGTCTAGTAATTTAATTGGCTATTATTAACAGAAATTATAGTATATTATCCCTTTCGTACATATAATATAAAAGAAATGATTTATTGGAAATGAGTTAAAATTTTCTAAACTGAAAACAGTTATCTTACATGGTAAATTGTTAAGCAAAGTTGTGGGTTATTGTGAGGACCACCTTGTAATTTTTGTGATACATAAAAAACACTAACCAGTGACTTTTCAGTCCTCCATAAAATCTTGCGCGACTTTAAAAACTGCTATTTGTCGTTATTTATTTTGTGCAAGAGCACCCTGGAGTTGTGGTATTGTTGAGAATAAAGTCCCGTTAATTAGTTGGGCCATTAGCAGCATCAAGGTACATTTTAGTCACTTTGTTAGCCTGTGTAATGCTCACATGCTACACTTACCAGAAACCTAGTTTCTGATAGACCCATCTTTTATATTCTAGGTATTAACCCCTGTATTAACTGTCTGCAAGTAAAGCCTTTCATTTTTTCTTTTAATTATATCTAACTCAGGCCTACTGACGTTTAGAAATTATACATTTTAACAATCAGAGGAAAGGAAGCCTACATTTAGCTGCAATTAACCAAATACAGAAAAATGAGCACATGGTAAACGTAGTGTTAACAGTAACAGTTAAGAGAGTATCTTTTAGGACGCTAGTTTGATGACGAACATGACGTGGAAAAGTTTGTGCGCAATTGGTTAGAGGCATTACCAAATTAATTTTTCGATAACAGCATCGAAAAACTTTCAATCCGTTGGTGAAAATGTATTGATAAAAGGGGGGACTACGTAGGAAAATAAGATGCATTCAAAAATTTTCTTGCTGTCAATAAGTTTGGATATAGCCTCGTATTTTTGACGATTTTACTGCACCTATATTTTATGACATACACTGTATGTAGAAAGTAACGCATAAATTCAATAAAATTGAAAGTGACCGTTATTAAGGACCATTCAAAAACAGGTTGATTTTTATTTTCAAAAACTAACTTTTTGATATAAAAATGTCACCACTAGCGATATACTTCTGCAAGGAGTAGCGACCCCTTTGAAATTTTGAAATTGGATGTGGGTAATGTATTACATCTTTTTAAAGCTAATCTAATTCTCTAATCAGCAACACCAATATAACCAGATATTGATGCACTCTTGTCAATATTGGCGACTATAGAGTGATTTTTGGTAAAACATTGTGGACATCGTTCCTCTTCATAATATATTGATGTAGCTATGAATATTGTTACTCCATTACAGAAAAAAGGATATCTTCTGTACAAGACGACTTGGAAGCTGGAGTTTCCACTGACAAATAAACTTTACAGAAACTCCGATCATTTTCTCATTAGTTTGCTTTATTGTAAGATTAATAATTTTAAATTTATGATGAAGCAAATTTTTGGCAGAATGGAAGTTGAGTGTGAATCCAACAATAACAACTTTAAAATTTTGTTACGTTGAATTAGGTTTTCCAGATTCTACTTATCCATGTTTTGGTACTTTACACTAGAAAAAAAAAATTTGGGGAATTTCTTGATCATGTGTTAAAGTTCGGTGTTCAAGTAGTTTAGCTGTATCTCAAAAAATTCAATGTGGCCCTCATGCTTAACAGTTTATTAACTGCAATATAACCTAACCTGTCTAACATATATAAGTTACGAATGGTTAACTACATCCTCTGACATATTTATGATCCCGTTTCGTCATTTAGACATTACTGACTCGATGGATTTATACGAGATGGCTCGTCAAGTCATTGCCAAAATGAAGGTTATTTGTGTCAGACTAATTAAATGCATTTTACCCACAGACATTTGTACACAATGGCCCGAGAACCACATCGGCATCGACGGCACTGTCTGTATTCGGTACACACAAAACAAATTGTAGACGCACGTCAACGCCGGCAGGAAGGAGAAAATATTCCCGATATATTGACGTCAGGTTCTCGCGCCGTTGTGTATAAACGCGTGTATATAAAATCTAGATAACGAATCTGTGACAAATACGGCATTATTGACATCGTACGTACCGTTGGGTATAAATCCGCCTTTAATTATAATTAAGGTGGGAACTGTCTGTTATTATTATTTTGATAACTGTCTTCATAAGCGCCTATGTTCGGCAACCGCAAAAACGACTCTGTGTTTTGGCTGTTCCTCATCAGAATGTCAAAACGGGCTGGTGGTTGTAAACATGCTTGTGCTTGTTTGGCTGTGCTTGTGACGGTTGTTTGGTGGTTGTGGGGGCAGGTGGGCGGCCACCAGAGCCCGCCTGGACGGAGGACAAGGGCGGCGGGGGCCACGACTTAGACCTGAGCGAGAGCTCCGGCGTGTGCCTCACTCCTACGCCGCCACCGTTGCAGACCAACCACCCCCGCTACTCGTCGCTGTCGTACTCCTCCTCACCCCCGTCGTCGGCAGGCGACAGTGCGGCGGGTTCGAGCAGTAGCCCTGAAAACACGCCAACCACCATCACCACCACCGCCATCAATGACGCTATGTTACCGCTGTCACCAGGTCAGTGCGGCAGCCAGATCACGTGATGATCACAGATGATGATGATACCGATGAGATTGTGGATACTGTTATATGACATGCAGGCAGGGCTTCATGCGCACCAGCTTATCACGCCCAGCATCTATCTACTTTGACATACGTACACGTTATGTAGTCTGGTCAAATTTAGTTTTAACTTTATTAATTTTCTATTTGGAAGAAAAACAATTAGTTTTTAATCACTTGGTTGGTTGTGCCATCTGTATTGTTTTATTTTCGTTTGTTTTTTATTTATACAGTATGTATACTCTTTCATCAAAGTAAAAAAACAATGTAGGTCTCAGTACTTAATTATTTGACTGTTGGTCATATGTGACAAAGCTCAAGTTGTCCATACTTTAAACGGAAAATGTTTGGTCTGATTTTATAAAAATGAAATTGGCGGTCCACTATATGTTGTTTTTTTGTTACACCAATGATGTTACATAAACAATTATTTACCGTACACCGCAAATAATGATAAAAACATTGTAATAGAATAATTAAAGAAATACTATATGTTATGGCTTACTTGTCTCTACTCTGACCAGGGACAAAAATGTCCTTCCTCTATACACCGAACCCAACAGTAAATTTCCATGTGCAAGATAGAAAGCGAGAATTCAAATAACATACAACCACAGCATAGAGAATTGCAGTGACCAATCAGGATATAATGAGACAAAGAAATATATATATATATATATATATATATTGTTACAAAGCACTTCAATAGACGTAGGTGCGGTGTTGCCACATCTCCAGAATTTCCCCAACATCTGGGAATTTTTGCACAATCTGGCAACACCGCCTCCCCACCCCCCTGGGGGTGCCTGGGGTGACCCCCCTCAGGCGAAGTCTCAACCCTCTAGGACCAGAAATAACGAAGTTACCAACTTGTACCCCGTCGGAACGGATAACTGAGGTCTGCACATTCCGAACACCCTGTATATACACCCTATATACGCAGAGAACCCTTACACCCTGTATACGCAGAGAGATCTTATAGTTCGAGAAACACCTCTTGTGTAACATAGGAGTGGTGACCACATTTGGATCACCTGTATACACATCCCCCTGTATACACACGGGACCGATCTGTATTCACAGAACCTTCTAGTAAAAGAAGGTCCTGGAACGTTCTGGAATGGAACTCTCTAGAAAGGAGGGGAAGGTACGGCGAGTATATAAAAGCGAGAGCAAGCCAGCCCGAGTTAGTTCAGTTCAGTAAGAGAATGTGGTAGTAACTTGAAGAAGCAGTGTAAAGAGAATAGTGACTGTAGTACCAGATTAGTGACTTTTGTTGAGAGTAGTAATTGTAAGGCCAGTAAATGAAGTGTTTTGTGAGAGAGACATTCTAGAAATTTTATTGTATCCATATTTAGAGTGTAAATAAAGTTGTTTTGTTAAAATTAAAAGTCTCACTTATCCAGAACCCGGAGAAAACGCAACAATTTGGTGTCAGAAGTGTGGGATAAGTGAGTGAAGAAGTGGACAATTAAGCTAGTTGTAAATGGTAAACACCAGATCGACTGACTACGACAAGATGGCTGAAATCAAAGAGTTGATGGACTTACTGAAAAGACAACGCGAAGAAGACGAGAGAAGACGACAAGAAGATAAAGAAGACCTCAAGAGGCAGCGCGAAGAAGACGAACAACGGCGAC
This sequence comes from Tillus elongatus, assembly GCA_964006375.1. Lineage (NCBI taxonomy): Eukaryota > Metazoa > Arthropoda > Insecta > Coleoptera > Cleridae > Tillus > Tillus elongatus. The sequence continues at coordinate 31,428,516 of OZ023264.1, forward strand.
AAGAAGATGAAAGAAGACGGCGCGAAGAAGAAGAGAGAAGACAGCAAGAGGAGGAACAGAGGCGACAAGAAGATAAAGAAGAGCTCCGAAGTATGTTCCACAATATAAGAGTCGATGTAAAAGAAGAAATTGAACAGATTAACGAACAAATAGAAAATGTGGACAAGAAAGTAGAAAATGTGGACAAGAAAGTAGAAAATGTGGACAAGAAAGTAGAAAATGTAACAGAGGATTTGAATAAACGATGGGAAGAAGTGGAAGGGTTGAAAGAACAAATGAAGATGATCATGAAAGGAACAGAATGCACACATAAAGAACTGACCGAACAGTTGATTGTCCAGACTGATAGAACTGAACCAAGAGGAGTTACTGGAATGGCCCCAGTTCAAAATCGCCCGGAGGCGGATGTACCAGCCGTGCAGCAGCCTCATGGAACCTTGAAGCCGCCGACTTTTGACGGAGAAACATCGTGGCCCATGTACAGGAGGCAGTTTGAGGCGGCAGCTCTCAGCAATGGGTGGAGCGAACAACAGGCAGCAACTGCTCTAATTCTCTCGCTTCGAGGTAAAGCCCTAGAAATCCTCCAGAACATCCCGGAGTCGAAACAGCAAAACTACTTAACAGTGATACAGGCCCTAGATTTGAGATATGGTAACAAGTACATGAGCCAGGTCTACCAGACACAACTAAAGTCAAGGGTCCAGAAGCCAAATGAGACGCTGCAAGAATTTAGTGCCGAAGTGGAGAAACTTGCGCGACTGGCATATCCCCAAGCCCCAGAAGAATTTGTCAACCAGATAACCGTCCAGACCTTCATCGATGGGGTACTTGATAATGAAATGCAACAAGCTTTAAGGCTCGGAAGGTTGAAAACACTTACGGACTGCGTAATTTATGGCTTGGAATTTGAAGCAGCGAAGAATGCATCTCAACCTCGCCGCAACAGGCTGCGCGAAGTGAAGGAGATAGAGGACTTTGCAGACACAACAGCGGAACTAAGGCAAGAAATGAAGTTGTTAAAAGAAGCCATAAGCAAGCTCACTGCACCGGTTGGGGCACGTAGGACGAAAGCAGATTGGTCAGACATAGAATGCTACAAGTGTGGTAGGAAAGGGCACATAAGTAGGCAGTGCTCACAAACCCAACAGGTGACTCGCAGAAGACAAGAATATACCAACAGTGAGCGCCATCAGGGAAAACGACCTGACGCTAGTGTAGGTGGGCGACACGTGGCATGCGGGACCCAAGGCCCCAAAGTCAGGGTCTCCACTATCCGACGCTACCGCGAGAGCCTCGTTATACCTGGCAGCATAGACGGAAGACAATGCAGTTTCACCATCGATACTGGTGCTACTAGATCCGTTGTACGTCCAGACATGTTGCCAAACAGGTCCGCACTCACGACCAACAAACAGCCTGTGTTGGAGACGGCAAAAGGAGATAGGATACCTGTGCATGGAGAGGCCACTGTTTTCATTAGGCTGGGCAGTACTGAGCTACAGGTAAGGGCTGTCGTCGCAGAAATCGTCGACGAATTTATTCTGGGCCTGGATTTAATGGAAGATTTCGATGTCCTGTCAGTAGACTTCCAGAATAAGATCTTGAAAATCGGTAACGAAGAGTTGTATTTATCTCCAACAGCAGGCGAAGCTAATCCCAGGGTGAGACTTATTGTCGACGAGGATACACGGATTCCTGGTAACAGTGAGAAGATTGTCAGAGCCAGACTAGAGAAGAAACTTGATGGTATGTCTGCTCTCATAGCGGAGCCCCTAAAAGATAGACATGATGGTGCCCTCGTCGCACGATGCTTAGTAGACCCGAAGAGGACAATACCCATAAGAGTGGCTAACGTGCAAACTAACAGGGTCACATTGAAGAAAGGTGAGGTTATCGCCACTTGCGAGCCCATTGACCGAGTGACGTTGTCAAGAAAGGTGACACCCACGGCATTAGACAGAAGACTGCCAGTAGAAATGGTAGAGCGGTTCAAGAATTCTTGGGGCCAATTGAACGACATGGAGATGGAAATGGCCCTGAAGTTCGTATTGGAGGAGGCCGATATTTTCGCTCAAGATAAAATCACAGGTCGTACGAGTCTAGTGCAACACAGAATTAATACTGGTGACGCAAGACCAATTAGACAGCCGCCGAGAAGACTGCCTTTTGCCAAGCAATCAGAAATCAAGGCGATGGTTAACGAAATGCTGGAAGATGGTGTGATTGAGGAGTCTAATAGTCCTTGGTCGTCCCCAGTAGTTTTGGTCACCAAGAAAGACGGCACTATGAGATTTTGCGTGGACTATAGGAAGCTGAATGATGTCACCAAGAAAGACAGTTATCCCCTGCCCCGGATCGACGACACTTTGAACACTTTGGCCGGATCAAAGTGGTTCTCTACATTAGACCTGAAAAGTGGCTACTGGCAAGTAGAACTCCATAAAGACGATAAGGAGAAGACTGCTTTTTCAACCGGGAATGGGTTGTACCAATTCAAGGTCATGCCATTCGGCTTATGTAATGCTCCTGCCACCTTCGAGCGACTAATGGAGTTAGTGCTGAGAGGACTTACATGGGAAACATGCCTGGTGTATCTCGACGATGTCATGGTGATTGGAAGGACTTTCGATGAACACCTGTCGAATCTGAAGCAGGTTTTCTCCAGGCTGAGAGGTGCCAATCTGCAACTCAATCCCAAGAAATGCGTCCTCTTCCAGAAGAAAGTGAGTTTCCTCGGACATGTCGTTTCTGAGAAAGGGATAGAAACTGATCCAGAGAAAATAAAGGCAGTAAGAGACTGGCCTGTGCCGAAGAACAAACATGAGGTCAGAAGTTTTCTGGGACTTTGCAGCTATTACCGACGCTTTGTGAAGTACTTCAGCAGCATTGCGAAACCTCTGCATAGCCTGACTGAAAATAAGGCCGAGTTCATCTGGTCACCAGATTGCCAAGAGTCTTTTAGAGAGCTCAAACATCGTCTTCTCACTGCTCCTGTGCTGGCTTATCCTCAGGACGAAGGACTGTTTATACTGGACACCGATGCTTCCCAGTATGGCATTGGGGCAGTACTCTCACAGCTCCAAGCCGGAGAAGAAGTTGTTATAGGCTACTTCAGCAAAACGTTCGGAAAAGCAGAAAGAAATTACTGTGTAACCCGGAAAGAACTGCTGGCAGTTGTAAGATCCATCGAACATTTCCACAGCTTCCTGTACGGAAGAACATTCCGCGTGAGGTCAGATCACTCTGCTCTGCAATGGCTTCTGAACTTTAGAAATCCCGAAGGACAGATAGCCCGATGGATAGAGAAACTGCAGAGCTACGACTTCCGGATTGAACATCGAAGAGGAAGAAGTCACGCCAATGCAGACAGCCTGTCAAGAAGACCATGTTCAGTGCATGAATGTAAATTTTGCGAGCGACAAGAGAACAAAGAGATCGACAAAGTAACTCATCAGATCAAACAACTGGTGGCAGGACAGGATAATAACACCGATCTAGACGTAAATCTTGAATACATCAGAGACGCACAGAAGACAGATCCAGACTTGAAAAATATTAGAGAATGGCTACAAAAGGGGAAAAGACCTGAGTGGCACGATGTGTCCCGGTTTGGGGCGGAGGTTAAAGGCTACTGGCTACAATGGGACTCCTTGTGTCTAAAGAATGACTTGATCACTCGAAAATGGGAAACTGCCGATGGTAGAGACTGTATATACCAGACCGTTGTGCCAAGTGAGTGCATAGACAGTGTTCTTCAAGAGTTACACAATAGTAGAAGTGGAGGCCACTTTGGGGTCAACAGGACTCTTGCCAGAGTGAGAGACCGCTTCTATTGGATAAACTGCCGAAGAAGCGTGGAAGAATGGTGCAAAAGGTGTGACCAATGTGCTTCAAAGAAAGGACCAAAGACCCGATCCAGAGGAAAAATGATGCAGTACATCTCAGGTACACCGTGGGAGAGAGTTGCCGTAGACATCGCAGGACCTTTTCCCATCACAGAGTCTGGGAACAGATACATAATGGTGGCGATGGACTACTTCTCGAAATGGCCTGAAGTTGCGCCGATCCCCAACCAAGAGGCAACGACCGTAGCCGAAGCCCTGATGGAAAATGTCATATCACGGCATGGCGTACCCTTGGAGATTCACACCGACCAGGGCCGGAATTTCGAATCAGAGGTCTGGAAAAGCCTAATGGACTTGCTAGGCATAAAGAAAACAAGAACAACGCCACTCCACCCTCAATCAGACGGCATGGTAGAACGGCATAACAGGACCATCAATCAGTATCTTGCTATGTTTGTCGACGAGAATCAGAGAACCTGGGACAAGCTGATACCTCTGTTCCTCCTAGCTTACAGAAGCTCTCAGCATGAATCTACCGGCTACACTCCATCCATGATGTTGACCGGCAGAGAGATGCGGTTACCAATCGACATGACGAGACCACCACCGAACGAGGACATAGCGGACCTAGCTACGTTACCTGAGTATGTCGCCGACCTAGAAGGAAAACTGCGCGCTATACACAGATGTGTCAGAGATAGGCTCCTCTTAAGCAGTGACCGGATGAAGATGCGCTTGGATCGCAGAGCAACACCCCATACATTCAAGGAAGGTGATGCAGTGTGGCTGTACCAACCAACAAGGAGAAAGGGCCTCAGTCCCAAACTTCAGAAACCATGGGAAGGGCCATACTTGGTGACTAAGAAAATTAACGACCTAGTCTACAGAATCCAGCTGTCTCCAAGAACTAAACCCAAAGTTGTTCACATAGAGAGGTTGAGTCCCTATCGGGGCAACGAACCCCCAAGTTGGCGGCCGGTAAATACTGTTCGGGACGAACAGTCTTAAGGAGGGGGGCAGTGTTACAAAGCACTTCAATAGACGTAGGTGCGGTGTTGCCACATCTCCAGAATTTCCCCAACATCTGGGAATTTTTGCACAATCTGGCAACACCGCCTCCCCACCCCCCTGGGGGTGCCTGGGGTGACCCCCCTCAGGCGAAGTCTCAACCCTCTAGGACCAGAAATAACGAAGTTACCAACTTGTACCCCGTCGGAACGGATAACTGAGGTCTGCACATTCCGAACACCCTGTATATACACCCTATATACGCAGAGAACCCTTACACCCTGTATACGCAGAGAGATCTTATAGTTCGAGAAACACCTCTTGTGTAACATAGGAGTGGTGACCACATTTGGATCACCTGTATACACATCCCCCTGTATACACACGGGACCGATCTGTATTCACAGAACCTTCTAGTAAAAGAAGGTCCTGGAACGTTCTGGAATGGAACTCTCTAGAAAGGAGGGGAAGGTACGGCGAGTATATAAAAGCGAGAGCAAGCCAGCCCGAGTTAGTTCAGTTCAGTAAGAGAATGTGGTAGTAACTTGAAGAAGCAGTGTAAAGAGAATAGTGACTGTAGTACCAGATTAGTGACTTGTGTTGAGAGTAGTAATTGTAAGGCCAGTAAATGAAGTGTTTTGTGAGAGAGACATTCTAGAAATTTTATTGTATCCATATTTAGAGTGTAAATAAAGTTGTTTTGTTAAAATTAAAAGTCTCACTTATCCAGAACCCGGAGAAAACGCAACAATATATATATATATATATATATATATATATATATATATATATATATATATATATATATATATATATATATATATATATATATATATATATATATATATATATATATATATATGCCTCTCAACATTGTCACCTTGTTTAAATTTTAAAAGGCATTTCAGAATTGTTAAAATAGTTGTTTACAATGACAATAATAGATATAAATACAAGATGGGCTTTTAAATTTTTGTGCAAACTTCTAATTTTGAAATAAAGAATATGTAGTACCTAGGTAGGCATTCATAGGAACATGCAAACACAAAAATAATGTTTTTTTTATGTATGATTGCATTGTATGCGAGTATGTCGCTAAGAAATGGCAGATATTTTTCTCTGTCTCCCTGGATCGCGATTCCTATTGCAAATCTCTATGCTGTGGCTGTATGTTATTGGAGTTCTTACGAATAAAAACAACCATAGTAGTAGAAAGGAATGTAACTAGGATTTAAGCACCTAAAATAAATATTTTTTTGTTTTGAAACAATGTTGCTCGCAATCAAAGTCTGTTAGAAAGTGGACCACTGAAATTTCTTAAAAGTGTACATACAAAGTTAAGGTTTGCACATTTTAATTGTAGAATACACCGTTCTTCCAGTCCATGTTCCAGTGGGCTTGTTTCTTCAGCAGCAAAAAGTATTTTTTGTGATAGATATTTTGACAGATTGGTGGAAAACTAAACATTGAATGAAAAGGCTTCTCTCCAGACAAGTTTATTTAAAATTTACTTCCCGACGCGTTTCGACATTCTAAGAGGTCATCTTCAGGGGATAAATCTATGATCACAATAAAAAGAAGTCTTTCAGAAAAAGATTAGTTTCTCTGGTAGGCAATTGTGCATGATAGAGCTCAATGATGACAAGATACTTTCTACTGAAAAACGTCAAAATTTAAAATCACCAGTCACGTAGTAAAATGCTAACTAACAGTCAAGCTAAAATCTAAGAGAGTTACAAAGTGACACAAGCAGAAACAGTAAAACAATCTAAAAAACTATGTTAAAGCTACAGACATGCAATCATTGGTGGAAAACGTTGCAATCATTGGTGGAAAACGTTGAAAATTAAATGTTTTCACAACTGGTGTAATTTTGACATTTAACTCATCTATATTAATCATTGGACAGGTTCAGTAGACTTAACACGTGAATTTGTCGAGTTGTTAGATTCAGTGAACATTAAAAGTTTATTTACAGCCACTCAATTTTTGGAGCTTTCCTGCACCACCTGTTGAGACAAATAAACCTTAGAATATTAAACAACAGGAAAGAGCATTTCCATATCGGTACTATAGAAGAAAGTGCGACGTCTTAGCCATCTTGAACCTCCTATTTGATGATTCGTTTTTGGCGGTTTATGCCGGTCAGAGAATATCTATTACATTTGCGTTTTTTGGGAAATTATTGTGACTTGTCTTGTATAGGTAATTATTTTGTTAATTTCATTTTCGACAACGAACAGGTCATTGTGGTACATGGCATTTGCAACCTCCTTTTAGGATCCCACTATCTTTTATAATGCCAACTCCTGTTGTTTTATATTCTAAGGAATTCCTAAAAGGATGTTGCAATTGTCACATATGACGTGTTATTGTCGAAAATGAAGTTAACGAAATAATTATCTATTACACAAGACAAATCACAATAATAGCACTATTTCACACTAATTTTCCAACAAATGCAAATGTAAGATATTCACTGACAAATCGCCAAACATGAGTCATCAAATAGGAGGTCTAAGAACAGGTCAGGTAACACAATAATTACCTATTACACAAGACAAATCACAATAATAGCACTATTTCACACTAATTTCCCAACAAACGCAAATGTAAGATATTCACTGACAAATCGCCAAAGATGAGTCATCAAATAGGAGGTTTAAGATGACTGACACGTGGCAGGTCCTTCTATAGTATAGATATCGAAATGCTGCTTCCTGTTGTTTATTATTCTAAGGAATAAACAATGACTTCTAACCTTACTTTTTGTATAAATGTCAGCTCCGCTGATGACAGTTTCTTGACCTTAATGACAACATCTTGCCACTTCATATTAGCGCTTACACAGTTAGGTGACAAGATCACAGATCAACTGTTTCTTTTTTTTTTTACAAAATAAGGTTAAATATTCTCAAGTAAAATGTCACATTGCCGACCTATTTTGCCCATGTTATTTTTTCAATACCTTAATAGACAGTTTGCATGGATTTTCCATTACCTGAATTTAACATTTACCTAATAGTTTTTCATGCATAGAACATTATTACATGCATGAAAATATCCAAAAGCACATATAGTGGACAGAAAGACTTTTAAAATCAAAAAAATTCGAATTATATCACCGCGAACGTTCTGCCATTGGTCGTGACGTAGTTGGATAGTAAATAGAAGATATCGTGTTTACATTTGCCTCATGGTATGATAAGTATGGTCGCTTGTTTCTCAACATATTGGTGAATTTTATTCGTTTATTGTGTTTCTTCTAGTTGAATAGTGTAAAGTGTGCGTAATAAAATAAGAGAAAAGAGGTTTTCAACAGGCGTTATCGGATAATTTGCCATGAATTCACTTATTTATGATGACATCATTCTTTGGTGAAAATCCAGACTTCATAAGTGCTCAAATAAAATGCGCAAAAGCTGGATGAAGGTATGTGTAAATTAGTCAATGGTAGTTGAACATATATTTAGGCAAGTGTATCATGTACTTATTAATGTCATCTGTAATATATTTTGCTTTGAATGGAGTCAACATGACATGACAACAACATAACCTCAAATCTACCATATGTTTTTGATAGAACAATGCTGTCTGAATTAATTACAGATAATTAATGGAAGCAAACCCAATAATTTCGTTAATTAATAACCATGATTTCTGCCGGTTGTTAAGACTAAGAGTAATATGTAAAGTTAATACTTAATATGTACATACCTTAACCACATGGCAATTACAACCTAACTTAATAAACGCTATTAAGTTTATAAGAATTTTAACCTTATATCACTAGTATTTATTGTAAAAAATGAGGAGGCACTTACATTAAAATGATCTTTACAACAATATAAAGCGGTTTTCTCAGATAACTGTGGATTTTTTCTTTCATAACTTTGCACGATTGCTTTCTAATTTGAGCCACTTTTGGAATAATAAAAAATAGTTTCTCTGGAGTTTTTATAGTCGTATTTGTATACATTAGTACTACACAGTATTTATATCAGCTTTATTTTCCATATTATCAAATAAAATGACGTGCAGAAGGCAAGATTCAATCAATAACTTGCAACACAAAATGTAAACACAGAGAAGCAAGTTCATTCTTGACTCTTGTACTGTCCCGTGACGCCAAAGACCATGGCGGCAAAATAGTGGTGTTTGAAATCAATTATGAAATTCACATTTTCAAATATTTTTTGCATCGTTATTTTTGTAGTATGTGAAATAAAAAAATATTAAAAATCATCTTTGTATGATATCTATCAGTGGCGAAGAGCAAAAAAAACATGCAAATTGTCTATTGCGACTACCAGAAAATCACTTACTTGACATGTTTTGTGCACAATCAGCTAATAAACTATATTAAGATAATCTGTTTCTTGGATTTATCGTCGCTTCATATACTCGCATAAACTAGTTTTGCCTTAACAACTTGATCAGGAGGAGTGAAATTAAAAATATTTATTTCAATTTTCTTCTGCCTGACGATGCTGTAGAGGCGCAGTTTTAGCAGAAAAGATAAGATGCTATTGTGGAACCAGAGGAAACGCATTTACCTCTGTATGTAGCATGAAGCGGTTTTGTCCAGCTGAGGCAACTATAGTCAAGGAAATAAATTATATTCCGTTACTACATCATTTTTTTAAGTTAAAGAAATCAGCTGGTACTTGCGATTAGCGAATTGAGGCATTGTATTAAAATAATTGTTAAAGTGAATTATCTGTTATTACTACATAATTCCTTGTTTCCATTTTACGTTTGAAAAACATGCGTTCGAGTTCTTCTTGCATGTTTTGTTGCTGATATTTTGTAGCTCTACTAGTCTCTTATTGATTTGTTGAAAAGTGAAGTAAAAGTAGATACTCTAATTCAACCTGGGTTTGCTATTGAGTTCCGAGGACATTCAATAGCACAGCTCCTGGGTGGTCACCCATCCAATACTGACCGTGTCAGGCGTTACTTAACTTCGTCGGAGTTGTGGATTTGTTGACTAACAAAACACAGATTTTCCAACTACTAATTTATTATACTGAACTATTTTTCAACACCACCATGAACTCAAATATGTCTCTATTAATAAATGTTCTTTCTGCATTGTTCCATAGCTGTCACTTCCTGTTCCTTCTAGAATTGTAATTCCAGAGTGGTCGTTGTTACCAACACACTTTACGAGCTGCCTGTCACGATAGAAGTAACAGATTTGATAAACCTAATTATAGAGACAGATGTGACACTGCCTCCTTGTTACATTCGACTGTCCCGGTCAAATAATGACATTTCTTGGTATGGCGTAAGCCTGTACATATGGGCTACCTTTGTCTTACTCTTTGGGCTCCTCTGAATGAAATAGACAACGTCATTGATCCTTTTCACCACCTTATACGAACCTTCTAATAATTTATGTAGTTTTGGTGACCGTCCCTTGCAGCGTACTAGCTTGTAAAACCATACATGATCTCCCTCTTTAAAACCAGCTTAATTAGCTCGCACGTTATATTGGGTCTTCATGCGGTCGCTTTCTACGCGCATATGCGTTCTGACACCCGAATGGGTGGCCTCTCTATTCTTTATTAAGTCGGAGTTTCCTTCAAGCGAGGTTTTTACGTTGCACTGGTTCTCCCTTCCGATTCCTTTGGTCCTGGTGCCCCTATTTGGTCAAAATTCCCTGCAGGCTTTGCTCTTCTCGCCGACATCAGGTCTGTATCAACAAATGTTTTGATTGACATGTTCTGGGTCTGCTTCACACCCACATGGCCTATACACGCTTCGTGTTGTTTTTCACCCAGGATCTCTACTCTCGTTGCTTTTGGCTGAACAAGTGAGTCGTCTTTCTCTCAGCTTTCACACTTTCATAGCAGACGTTAATGGTGATTTTCTCTAGCACAGTGACTTTTCGCACTACGTGGTTATTGCCAGACGACATCACTATTTCTTCGCCGCCCTTAGTCAGGATGTTAGTGCCAAGATCAAGTTTAACGCTCTGACTTTGGAGAATGTCCAAGGCAATTATAATTGGATCTCATGTGGCGGCGTCTTTGCCTTCCATGTCCCAATTTGTAGCTTGACGTCAGACCGACTGCATTTACTCTGTAAACCCTACCTGGCTCTCTTACTTCCCTTGCTACCATTTCCCGGCGAATAATCGTTCTAGGTGCGCCGGTGTCGACGACCACCTGGGTCTTATTGCCGCTTACGTATCCGTCTGCGCCAAGGGCGCTGCCGGAATTGCTAACCTGAGAGACAGTTGCCGGCCTTAGCTTCACTTTCTCCAATGCGCGTGATATTAGTCTCAACAGTCGCCTCGTATATGCCCCACCTTGCTGTAGTTCCAGCAACGCAAGGCATTTGCACAGTGAGCTCTTATTGGGTGCCTATGAGACGTAGACCTTATCTGCTCTGCTATCTTCTCTAGTAGCTGCATGACCTTGGATGGATGTTTTATTTTCTTCTCGGACTTGGAAACTGCAAACTTTCACATGACTTTCTGACGCTTGCTTTGCAGCTTCAAACTCCAGAGAATGTGCCAAAGATTCGCTCAAGTTTTTATGTCTCGCCATCTTCAAGGCCTTGAGTGTGTATCCGTGATGCCAATGAAGAAGTCTCTACATCTGTTTTTAGCACCCACCTTTGTTCAAATAAAGATGTAACTAGGCACTGTCGAAGAACACAATGGGGGCAACCAATTTAACAGGTTAAGCGCCAGGGCGGACACCTGTGTCCGCTATACTTCCTAGCCACTGTGGCCATGGCGGACACCGGTGTCCGCTCAACCTTCTAATATTTGTCGATCCTGTCTGTAGCAGCAGACACAGTTTTACGATGTTTAACATGGAAACGTGCCCGCTGTGGCCCTGTACAATAGCCTGCTGGTGCCAGGTTGTTTGTAGCAATATACAAATTATATAGGTATATATGAACTACTTGTTATTTTCTCAGCTATATTTAATTTTCATACTCAGGAATAACGTTATTATGTACGCAAATATTACAATATTAAGAAGTAAATAATTACACTTATTGAAATAATATCGATACGTAATATTTATTATGATGTTGGTTGAACCACTCTAGACAGTATCTTGGATTTCCTTCACATTGTGGACAATAAGTGGTGACTTTCTTCACTTTATTATTTTCGATGATGCCATCAATCTTCTTTTTATAACAACCTTTGCAATATCTCCTGTTTTCGAGAACTTTGCAATCCATTTTGGCAAATTGATGCGTTTTCAAATTTTGAGTTGTTGACATACGTGGCGGCGCGTAGTCTCGCTGATCTTCGTACTTCAACAAGTCTTCTATTACTGATAAACGAAAGTCGTTTATCGGAATATTGCTTTCCTCTACAAGTTTGTAAATGAAATGAACATTCACCATAGAAGTACCTGATAGAAAATAAACTTTGGTTACAGAATTTACAAAAAATCTAGAAAACACTTACCCAATAACATCTCAACAGCCAACTTTTTGTACCAGCGAATGGATTTTCGTAACGCTGAACTGTAACTCGACATCTGATCGGAAAGATCAATTGAACTCTTGCCTGCATTATAATCAACGATAGCTTTTGGTTTTTGAATGAGGTTTCCTCGTCATTGAATTTCCACAGTTTGATCGCTATGACATGTCGACAAAACTAAGACGTATCATTTGTCGCACTATTTGAGAACACATATACCTCTTTCATTCTCTTCAGCGTAAATCTCACCTCTTTTCACCTTCTTCACCACATTTGTGGGGTTTCCTTTCCTGTTCGCACGCAAAGTTCCTAAGCAGTGCGTTTTGTTATCCAAGAGAATATGTGCAAACTGAAGACTTGTGTACTAGTTATCTATAACACAAACTCTTCCACTTTTTAGGAGATCTTTTGCCATCTTGAAAACAATCTGAGTAGAAACGGCCAACGAATTGTCAGTTGTTTTCTCTTTTCCTCCATAAACAATGATGTTCCACGTATACCCATTGTTACAACAAAGTTTAAATAGCTTTATTCCGTACTTATGACTTTTCTGCGGATTATGCTGCCTGAATACTAATCTTCCCTGGAAAGGCACCATAGTTTCGTCGATACAAAATGTTTTACCAGGTGTGTATATGGTTTGATAATTTTTTATAAGCATATCTACAAGCGGCTGAATCTTGTACAAACGGTCTCCTTCAGGACACTGTTCGTTGTCTGAAAAATGAAGCATTTTCAGCAACATTTCAAACCTATTACGGCTCATAACGCTGCGTGCTACGTCTGATTTCAAAATCCATTTCTGAGACCAATAATCTCGAAGATTGTTCATGCGAACCATTCCCATGTATCCTAGTAAACCTATAAAATGTATAATTTCTGCCCTAGTGGTCGGCTCCCACTTTTGCATACGAGATTTATTGGAAATTGTTTCATTATTCATCACAAATTGGGTTGCATAAAGGTTGGTTTGATCAACTATTGCATCAATTAAGCGAAAATCAACAAAAGCGAAATAGTAATCAACCGGGTGATGTCCTACTAGTGCGGCCTGCCATTCCGGTTTAATTCCACCTTCGAAATTCTCATCAAACTGCAGATGATTTCCCTCAGGATGACCCCAGACAGATTGAGTAAGATCATAAAGTGCTGTTTTTTCCATGTCGCCTTCTTGTTCCACCCGTTCGCCATGTTCAGATTCCGTTCCATCATCCAGTCTTCCTACGGCACGTTCTTCATGAAAAACAGTCAAATTTTCGTTTTGAGATGAAACATTATTTTCGTTGAAAATTACACTGCTTTCTGTCAATTGATCTCCAATATGTTCTTCATGTTCACTTCCCATTTCATCATCTTCACTTGCTATTTCGTTTACAATATGCACACAATCAGGTTTGTGAGATGGGCCCGGGATATTTGCATTTTCTAATGTTGATGATGAGAAAACCTTCTTCTTTTTTATAAGAATTTCATAATCGCTATCATCAGTAGAATATGTATCTGAGTTTGAGCTTCCTGGGGGAAGAAAGACTGAATCTGCATCGGAGTCTGCTGAATATGGCTCACCTTGTGACTCGTCTGTTTGAGAATTATCAATGAAATCTTTCATATCTAATAACTATTTTAAAAACTTACCATCAGAATACTGCTTTTGCTGTAAAGCAAGTTGTAAAATTCGTTTACCACGACTGTGCATTTTATTTATACAATAATACGTACACAGCACTTTGCACAACTAATTACCAACTGTTTAAGTCGAATTCGTGTCGCAACCTGCTAGACTGCATCGGCGGACACTTCGGGAAGTGACGTGTCCGCTCGGTTGTCCTACCACTAAGTGGACACCGGTGTCCGCCGAGAGTTTTCTACGGCCACAGCGGACACCGGTGTCCGCTGACATTTTGAGACTCGCAATTTTTTGTAAATATCTAAAATAATTCTAAAATAAATAGATGAAGTAAAAATGACAACAAAAAAAACACTTTGGTCCAGGGTGAAAGATTGATCGAAACGTCCTTGGCGCTGAACCTGTTAAACATAATTAATGTCATATGAAATAAAATACAAATTCATTCGTTGTTGTTGCCTTTACTTCCCCACACGCTTCACAAGTGGTTCTTTTCTCCCTGCATGACGAAGCTGTAAAAGAGCAACCGGATGCAGAGAAAGAAACGAGCAATTGTGAAGCAGGAGAAGAAATATCTACATATTTATTTAAAATACAGATATTTTAATGATTGAATGCACTATGTAAACATAGGTGGAAATTTGAATATTATCCATACAATGGTTCATTATTACGCTAGAGAATATACATTGCAGAATCTTTACGCCTATGAATGGTATGTTCCGGATGACAGTTTGCTTTATTTATTACTCCGTGTGCATTTCTGAACAGATTATAGGTATACTTTTTGTTAGCGTGCTCGGGAATTACACCTTGATCCTTTTGTTTTACAGACTAACGCCTGGCATCCCGCGCCGGGTGACCTATAAGACAACTTCTGTCTCCATTTTATTTTAAATAATGGGGCCATTTAAATGTTTTCTCACAAACCTAACAATATAGCCATTCGCGAGATGCTTAAACAAGTTGGGATTCGTCAGCCTTAAAGAACAATTTTTTTCTGTAACGCAAACCTACGTCGAAACAGACGTTAAAATTGTCGCCCCGACGTTAGCCGATCGTAGGGCGACACGATGAAATGTGATTTATCAATTATTATCAAATATTTTTGATCAATTTTTTACTCTTGTTACGTTGCTTATTGTCTTTTTTCTTACATTATTATTTAGTTTTGTGATTACTTTTTTTATAATTGTTTTTCAGTAGTCTTTCTCATTGTTATTTATAAACCTTTTTCTGTAATTAGTTTTATCGCACAAGGTAATACAGGTTTTATTATCATTATAAATTATTTTTAGCAATATAAAAATGATGGATGGCGACAACCAATGATATTTTAAAGTAACATTGTAAATGACCAGACTATTAACGTTTTCTGTCTCTATACTTTGTTGAGTTGGTCTTGTTTTGTGTTAAGTTCAGTTCTTGATTGTGTTCTTGTAAAATGCAATGCTGCAGTGCCGTTTTTTTGATATGCTGTATTTTATATATACTTTATACATGCTGTCAGTGTGTTCTTGCTCTTATGTACCACCTGCGTACATTGACTTTCACTCCTTTGCCATCATTTGTAGAAGTGTATCTCGTAATTGTTACTACTGTCACCAATGCTTACACTTCATAGATACTTGAGAGAGGGAGACTCTTTTGCTTTATTAGTTAAATAAATTTACACATTTTAAGGGATAAGAAAATAATGACTATAAAATTTAAATCATCATTAGAAGTTCGTACATGTTTCAATTTTAGTTATCGGGTTTCACCAGTCTGAACTTCACACAAATTTCACCGAAGTCACTACACAAAGTAGTCTTCACTTTGAATGAATTACTTATGCATTAATTATGTATTTACCCATGTATTGAGTATGATAGTATTCACAGGTACATCTTTTACCTATGCACCCTAGCAATATTTTTAATCTAGGTAAATTTTTTAATCACACATGTATTCTCTAGTGTTTGGCACAGTGATGTAGGGATATATGCTATTTCATACAACTATTTTTAGTTGGTATTTTGAGTTAAATTCATCCATAGATTTATAAACAAGATAATCAAATGTTCTTGATTCGGGAACTTTTTTGGTAATCGGTTTATTTTCTACTAGTTAAAACATATTTCAATATGGGGATGAAATATTCTTGTACCGTTTAGTGATGTGAGCTCATAAATGTGATTTTGAAGTTATGAACTTTTTGGAAACTTTCAAACACGCACGAATTTATAAACATTTTAAAAATTCTATCAAATTAAAGGTGTGGCAAAATTAAGTGCTTGTTTTTGTTTACCAACAAGAAACGTACCTATATGCAATGAAAAAATTAATAAATTTTTGTTAAGCTTATTTGTGAAAAATTATATCTGCCAAATTTGTTACCTACTCTGTGTGAGGTTTTAGGATTCATTAATGCAATCTGCAAATGCGAGGGTGAATCAAATAAAAACGAGGCTTTGTTTCTGGGAAAATAATATCGTTTGAAGTTGGTGGCTGCCTTTAAGTATGTTAGATTGGAATGCCAGGAGTGGGGAGAATCAGAGAGCGGTTCTTCTGTGTCGTTTGATGAATGCGGTATTCGGTAGTACAGTTTATGATGTATTAGCGAAAGGTGCACTCCTCAGTTGCGCAACGCATCGTAATTAAATTTGTTTACTCGTCAAGGCGTGACATTGATCGAATTTGTGCAAAGACTGGCGAGAATGAAACACAGTCAAAGTATTTTGTGTTTGTCTGGCACAAGAAATCCAGGGAATGCAATGGAGGGGTCGAAAATGGGAGCCACGAACAACGTCCATAGACGAGCACTACAGAAGGGAACAGACACGCCATTCGGTATCTTAATCAAGACGAGCGACGTTTGACTGTTTTCGAAATTTTTGGTCAGGTGAGAATGAGTTATCAAGGCACTCAAGCAAACAACACACAAGACATACGGTGCCGTAAACTGTTTGTCCACTGGGTCCCTCGTCTGTTGACTGCGTAACATAAGTTGGCACGTTTGCATATCTGTGAGTCGTCTCAGCACGGTTTGAAGAAGAATGTGATGAAACGTGGATACATCACTAGACGTCCGAATGGGAACCAGCCAGTATAGAATGGCGAGGAAGCTCCAGTGGGCGTGGAGCAACAACCTGAGCTTCAATCCTGAGAAGTGCAATTTTCTCATTCTTGGCACTCCCTATAATGTTCAACAGGTCCGCAGTCTTCGACTGTCTGTGTTGCTTGGGTCTGATGCCTTGTCCCATTCGGATAATCCCAGAAATCTGGGATTGATTTTGGATGGGAACCTGCAGATCTTCAGACATGTGGACCATCTCAGCCGCTCTGCGTTCTATAAACTGCGACACCTGTATCAGTACCGTGATTGTCTTCCCCAAGATGCACGTAAACTTTTGGTGAACTCACTAGTCCTGTCACTGTTCACATATGGTGATTATGTGTATGGTCCTTGCCTGACGCGTCTGGATGGGTACCGTATCCAGAAGGTGCAGAATTGGTGTGTGAGATTTGTTCTCCACGTACCCCGTTTTGTTCACGTTACGCCGTACATGCGGGCACTGGACTGGCTGAACATGCAAGAAAGGAGACTTGTTCACTATGCCACCTTAGTAATCAAGATTGTTCGGGAAAGGAAACCTGATTACCTATAAGACTGTGTCAGCCTTCGAACTGATGTACATGACAGACTCCTGCGGGGCACGAGTTACTTGACTGTTCCTATACATAGAGCTGCAGGTTTTAAAAGATCCTTTTGTTACTTAATATCTTACCCATTCAATTATCTGCATTGAAAGGGTATAGCTTCCCTTTCAATAAGGGCTGTAAAATATGCTTTGGGACAGAGTCTGTTAGCTGGGACACATGAACTTGATATTACCCTGTTTTAATTTTATTTCTGTAGCTGGATATGTTGAAAAACAGTTCGCTGAACATGTCCATTTGTACTGTGGGTGCAATAAATATTATTATTATTATATATCTGGGTATAGAAAGATTTTTTGCACACATCGAGATATATCTGAAATGCATATCAGGATCTATATCCAACCCTAGCTCCGAGCTACTCGCTAAATAGGAAGAAAAGAACTATTAATTTCTAAACACACTCTCTTTAACGTCCCTGAGTACGAAAACCATGACGGACGTTTTTTTTTTTGGCGTACCTAATAGTAAATGGTTCCTACAATTACTGAATAAGAGTTTGTTGATTTCAAACAGTAAAGTCGCGTGTCATATACATAAAGGTGGTAGTTACAACATTTAGTACTAGTAAAGAAATTTGAAGTACGTATATGTACTGAAACGCAGCGGTCTCAGTATTTTCCATGTGGTATCCCTCACAGTACAGTTACAAACTGAGAAGTGGAGCTTCCTAAGACTGCCCCTTACAACCTATTCGAAAAAACGACAATACCAATGTCAAAAATGGAAAATTGATTTTAGCACTGTGCGATTGACCATATTAAATGATTTGGTATAGTCCAGTAATATTAATACACAAATGTTGAGATTAACTGCTTTAAAGATATATCATCAGCCAACGCCGTTGCGCACCCTCACCCCGATATCGATCCAGATTGCTTAAGAGACAATATATTGTTGGCTTCCACAAATTGCTTAATTTCACGCTCCATCGTTCTCTCAAAGATCTTTCAAAATATTGGTAGTATACTAATCAACTTACGTTCACAGAAATCGGTAGGGTTACCCACTTTCGGTATAGGAATAACATTAGCCTGTTTCCAAGTTGAAAGAAAATCATCTATAATGTGAGTGAAGACAACATATGAGGACAACACAACTAACTGTATGAAAAGCGCGCTGATACTATCCATTCCTACTGCATTCATCGTGATATTCTTAATGATGTTACATGGGGCTTAAAGGGGTAATTGAGTTGAGGTGTATTAAGTGGGATCTTTTTAACATAAAAATTATGTGTGATATTCGTGCTTGAAAGTTTCCAAGAGTTTAAAAAATAAAATTCTCAACCTCCGTAAAGTTAACAATCGGACAATCAATCAAATTTCAATCGCAAACAGAACAAGTCTTGTTATACGAGTTTTGTTGGCTGAACCTAAATAAGAATGCTCAACAACAAATATACCTATCTCATTTCCAAGAAAAAAAAAAGAGAAAAAAAAAAAGAAATACAAACCAAAAACGAAAAAAAGGTCTTCTTTGCCAACATCTCAGACATCTTAATATGAGCAGTAAAAATTCTTTTCAACAGATATTTGGGCAACGAATAACATATTTATGTATTTAAATATGTATATATAAATAATAAATATCAAAGGTCATACAAATATCTGTTATTTATGGAATATTTAATAACAACACTAATGCCACTAGAGACGTCTAATAAAGAAATGGTTTAATTAGGACAGTTCTTGTAGGGGGTATAGATCGGTGTAGCTAATTATATCGGTCTGCTCATTTGTTTCATTAAATTTTTAACAAACATGTATAAAAATGTGCAAGTAATAAAATGTTATAATTGACACAATCGAACGCTTTGATAAAGTCACAAAAAATCTGTTTTTTTTTTCCACTCCGAAAGTGTTATAGGTAACGTAGCAACGGTTATAAGATAGTGGTATATTTTTCCAACAACCAAACTCTGAATGTAATAGTATACTATTTTTCTTTCTATTTTGTTTTGTATTAATATTTTGATTACACTGTTCAAGATGTAGATAATTCTGTAATTATCCTACCTTCCAAAAATGTTAGTGTGATAGGTGAGAAAAACGGAAGCTCGAAGAGAAGCTGGCTTTTTGTCTTAAAAATATTAAAGTGGCCCAGAATTGAAAATGCTGGTCATTTTATTTGGCATAGAAGCTGGAAGATTTTGCTGTAGTGGTTAGGGTTACCTAACGAATAACATAAAAGAAGAAGAAGTAGGCAAGAGAAGATTACATCTCTGATATAAGAATCCATATTCGAATTCATTGTAGTTTTATTTTTCAAACACAAGGTCATCATAAAGTAAGGAGTATACATTAACCGATTATATATTTTTAATAAATTGAGTTAAGAACAAAAAGTAGACGAAATCTGATTGCTTTAATAATAGGATTTTTTAGGTCCAACAAGCGGTTACCACAAACGTTCAGTGGGTTCTCTATTTTGTTGGTACGTTTCCTCCAAACTGTACCCACCGATATGTAGCATTTTAGGTTAAATTGCACCCATCTGGTCTCCACTACCATCTTTTAATTGCTGAAGTAGATCATGTGGCCTTGGCAGTCTTTAATTTTGAACTTGTTTGCTTAAAACAGGTCCCTGAAAAACCTTTAATTGGAGATATGCATCAGATTCTTAGATGCTACGTGATGGTCCTGTTAATTTTTACTCGTCTGTAAATGTGCTGATATGCTCCAGCCTGCATACCAATTATGCTTTAAATTCATTCGTGCCCCTTTTGCGAATATGGTATTAGACGATCCTCTTGGAATTATAGTTCACTATTGACAGTTACCTGTTAGTCTCCTTTGTTGTGTATTTAATTGGAAAACCATGGTTCGTTATTAAAAAAAATCAACTGTAGATTAGATTAGATTTATTGTGAGTGGGCTATTCCAGTCCCTCCACCGGGGCCTTAGGTATGTTGTAGCTCACGTCTAATTATTTAAATTTCACCCATCAATTAGAGCTCCCTGCGGGGGTCGATCTTCTCTTGAGGGTAAAAGTTTGTTTGGGAGGTGTACTGCCAACTGAGTGAAGTGGTTTGCCCGTTTCGAAGCTCAAAGAGAGATAACCTCTCTCCAAATTCATCTGGAGACGACATCTGTCAGTGTTTGCCTCGAGGCGGTATCATAAAGTCCCGCTCTTGAGCAGCATCCAATCTCCAGTTGTAATCCACCCCTAGAGATCTCACCCCCCACCTCGTCTAAACCTGACACCCTACAGTGTTAGACGCAAGGCAACATCCCATCGAGTCCCGCTCCCGAGCATCACCCAAGCGAGGACGTCCGTCCATTTCTAAGCCCACAGTGGAGGCGTCAAAATCTGGGTGCATATCACTCCCCAGAGATATCCGCCTCCCTCCAGCCTCACCTGTACCAGATCCCCGCCAGTGTTTCATTGACTCGGGGCGGTATCATGAAGTCCCGCCCTCGAACAGCATCCAAGCGGTGTCGTTAGACTGTTTCGAAGCTCACAGAGTAGGCGTAAGTCTCCAGGTGTAATCTATCTCTAGAGATCTCAGCCCCCCTCCGGGTTCGTCCAGGCGATATTTGTGAGGTGAAACTTTGTTTGACAGATGTACTGCCATATGAGCGAAGTCGCTTGCCCGTTTCAAAGCTCAAAGAGAGATAACCTCTCTCTGAGTTTGTCTGGACCAGACATCCGTCAGTGTTTGACTCGAGGCAGTATCATGAAGTCCCGCATCCGAGCAGTATCCAAGTGAGGTGGTTTGCCCGTTTCGGAGCTCACAGAAGAGGCCTCAATCTCTAGTTGTAATCCACCCCTAAAGATCTCTGCTCTTCTCCGGGTTCGTCTAGACTCGACACCCACCAGTGTTAGACTCAAGGCGACATCCCATGGAGTCCCGCTCCCAAGGGAGGCCTCCGTTCGTTTCGAAACACACAGTTGGGGCTTCAAACTTCGGTTGTATACCACTCATCAGAGATCTCGTGTTAAAATGTTTACTTCTCCTCTGCTGAGTTGTTTTGCTCATTGACTGGATGGCTCTCCAACCAAGGCTTTCACCTGTCTCTGTACAGGAGTTTCATTCCAGTATTCCAGATGCCATCGTTGCCACATTGTTTCGATTTCTTGCCTAGCTGTTTCATATGAAACTGCGCAATATGATGATCGTGGCTGATCTAAGAGCTTTACTTGGCGGCTACCTCGTTAGCTTCTATATTGGCTTGCATATTGTTCTCCGCTAACTGGCTGAGGTTGAGGATGCAGTCAATCACTAGTTTTGACCTCGCCTGCTGATTAAAAATATCTAATTAATTATACTTACCATTCAGATCAATCAAGTGAGTTTTAACACCTGAAGTGGAAAAATGTTCGACAAATGTCACAAATACCACCACTAGACCGATATCAAACTTCAACTTCTTATTAAAATGGGTAAATGTGTGATTTATTCTATCAGCGTGACATTTCTCAAACCTTTCTCCCTCCTTCTTTCTGTTGTTGAGACAGTTTCGTCCTAAAGACGGCCTTCCTATCTCTCATGAAAATGTTTTTTTTTATATCTGTCAATAATCGCCATGACATTGTTTTTTCTATATAGAACAACATCCTATTATTAAAGTTATTAAACAATGGGTATACAATTAGATAGGTTAGCCGACAATCGCCTAAAATATGGCCACTTTTGTCGCCTAGACAAGGATATTAAGTGTATAGACAACATTCGATCTTTTATCTGTGAATTTTATGTTAACTGGACAGTCGGCTGACAATTGCCCATCTGTCTCGTCATTGTATGGCAATAATCTTTCTCGTAGACAGACCGCACTCGCATACGTTATGCTATGCATTGCAAGTATTGACCGTCAGTATACCTTTTCAATTGTATATCCACGAATTGAACTGAGTTTACTTCTTGTTATTAACTCATTTTCTTAAAAATACCTAAGAATCTAATGTATACCTTTAACTTTATAATAACCCTGTACATCATACAATGGTTATTTTTTTGTTTGCTTAGGTGATTCTGAAAACTCGAAAGTGTCAGGTTATTATGTGATCCAGCACGTTGCACCCAGGTCCTCCGGTTCGAATAAAACCGAGGTAACTTGCAAATGTAAGTTAATTTTTAAAGATTTTTTGTTTGGGTAAACAACAGGAATTAGAAATAGGATAATTTGTAATGGTTCCCATTATTGGTGACATGGTTTCAAGGGTTTATTTTTTTATAAACAAATTAGTGTTGTGTTACAATTTGCAAGGAATTCATTTTTGAAGAAGTATATAGATTTAATTACTAATACTACCTTTAAAGATATTTTTACTCCATAATAATGTAGCTAGTGATCCTATTTATCCCCGAATAATTAGATGTAATATCATTCATAGCAACTCTACTAACATAGGTTATAGTTTAAAATTTGGTTCAGTGTTTTAAACTTCCGAAATAATCATATTAATAGGGTTTCATAATGCCAAATGAATATATAATTCAGCCAACTTGATAATTACTGATTCTAAGATTTCCTTTGGGAACAATAGCTTGCCTAAAAGATCATTCCAATAGAAATTCAAACAGCATAAGTGCCAGGGAATCCAATCTTTTGACTGCAGTATGTTCGGGAGCAATAACTTGCCAAAAAATCCATTCTAATAACAATTCGAACAGCATTGCATTATGTTTACAAACAATTTAGAAATAATAATCAATGATTAACGGAAGGTCGGTGACAATGCAGTTTAGCATTTGTGTTGTTTGGAATGCACTGACTACGCGAGGCTCATGAACATTTGCATTGTTTATCTTATTGATATTTGATGGATTTGCAAGTGTCTAGAGTAGTATTATTATGATAACATTGATGTTTAGCTTATAAGCAAATAGCAAAAAGCAAAAGCAATTGTATTTATTCATTTATTTTTATGTATAATTAGATGTGATCTTAGAAAGAGTGTATATACAGGCTAATTCACTTAGCCCGTTCGTTGGAAAAGTTTTGATTTCCCCAAATCGCATTATTATCAAATTGGGTAACCAGCCACAATTGACTGTTGCAAGTCTAAGTAAAATATCTCCAAAATGGCGACACCACCGGAAATGAGCTCCTTTTTTGGAAATCCCCCATTTTGATTAGATACTTGGATTCTGCATTAAATTCTCAGTTCGCAACGTCCAAGTTGTCAACACATATATGTCATAGTTTTCACATATGTCACATTTTTTCGCAAAAAATCGGGGTTGCAGCGGTCTATTGAGAAATTCAATTCCTAAAGGTTTGGCCAACATTTTGCATCATTACTGACACCTTTCCCATGTTTCATGCACATAGGACGATGTTTCAAATTTGACAATCAAAAATGTCAAAAACTTCATTTTTTCAAACGGCACCAACCATTTCTGATGCCAGAAATCAATGTATAATTAAATTTAAGCCCCACTTTTATTGTTATTGGCGTTTTTTAAATAACTATTATAATTTATTCCTCAATGGCAGTAGACTTTGGAAACAATCTATTCAATTTAATTTTTATACAAAAATTGTGTTACAATAACAAATAGTAACAACAAAATAACAAATTTACAGATTAACAAAATAATTATTTCAATACAAAAGCTCAATGTGTGTACCGTTTTCGTTGAGATAGTGTATGTACAATACGCTCCTGAACAGACTGCGTTGGTCTCGGAATTTCGAACGGTTCCAGATGATCAAAAGCTCTAACTATCCTTCTTCTCAGGTCTTCGTAATTTAAAATCGGATTCGTGTACACTGATTCTTTGACCCAAACCTCATAGTAGTAGTAGTAGCAGTGGTGGGTAGGCTAACGACAGGCAAGTAGGCCACAATGGGCCCTTTTTGCCAACCCCAGCAATCCACTAACCATGCACAACACTTCCTCGGTTCCGTCGCCAAACCTCCTTGACCTCGAAATGAAGGCCGTGACGGTCTTCCATTGAACGGTACTTACCTGATTCCTCTGCAGACCCCTCGAACCGAACAATTCTAATCGAAGACTCCCAAAAGCCTCGCATTCACACAGGTAGTGGTAAGACGTCTCTTCATTCTCCCCGCATTCCTGGCAAATGGGATCCCTCTCGACACATATCAATGTGAGGTGTCTTCTAAGAGCGCAGTGACCTGTCAGCACCCCAAGGATGCGGCGAAGCGCAGGTCGACTCCTACCGAGAAGCCAGAGAGTCTTGTCTCTGTCAGACCCCTCCACAAAGTTCCCCGCCTTCCTACTTATGCCTATCGCAGGCACCGAGTCACAGAACGGCCGCCGGGAACCAAGTCTTGTGAGATCATTCGCCACCTCATTCCCCGCTACGTCACAGTGTCCCGGAGCCAACACAAGTTGTACCTCCTTTGTCATGGCTAGTCCCTTGAAGGCGTCAGCGCACTCCTGAACCAGTGTTGGCCTAATTCTGGCCGCGCAGACTGCCCCGAGGACCGCCTGGCTATCCGACCAAATGTATACACATTTCTCAGGGCTCATCCTCACATCCTGTCGATTTTCTACAGACAGCATACCGTACACCTCCGTATAACTCTCACGCACCCCCAGGCTGTCGATGTATATTCCAGCCTCGGAGCGATCCTTTGGTAAAACAGACCAGGCTTGCGGGCTGGAATGCAACCTCATTTTCCCTACACTGATCTCTACTGGGGATTCTGAGGGTATATGGCCTAGTCAACCTAATATTGACCTCTGCATTCTGTACCGTGATGGTGGAAATCGGATTTTCCATTTCCACCTCCTTGGCGACTCTTGCATGTCCTATTATTGCCCCCTCTCCGCATCAGTTTCCAGAGTCTCGCATTCTAAGATGCGACGCTATAGCCCCCCTTCTGATACAGATGGGAAGCGGTGGCAGCATCAGCAAGACCTCTAGAGCGGCAGAGGGTGTCGTCCTCATAGCGCTTGTGATATCCAGAATTGCCGGGCTTTTGAGTTTGGCCAACTTCCTGGTAGCAGTTTGGTTCACACCACACCACCAGACCAACGCCCTGTATAGGATTCTCGGCCTGTCGATCGCAGTGTAAATCCAATGAGGGATCCGAAGATTAAGTCCCCAGGTCCTCCCTATCACTCGACGCAGCTGCCAGAGAGTCGCCCAAACCCCATTAATAACAATCTAAAGGCGGTAAGTTCCGAAGATTAGGTGGGTCAAATTGATGGGCCCCTATTTCACCTCCAACGATTTTCAAAGGGTACCGCAAGTTTGTCATCTACGACTCTAGTTGAATGTGCCGGAGCTCCGTCCATTTGACACCTACGGCAGACAGAAAACATTCCACCTCCATTGCAATATGTAAATTTTAGTCAACCCAAAAATGACGATTTTCTCGATTAATGATCAATCTTAATGATTTCTTATCAAAAATTCTTCGCAAAACTTGTTCCTACATACATAGTCTCCGGGGTGCAGTTTCTGCAGCCTTGTAAATTTATAGGGATGTAACTTATCATGACAAACAATTCTTTGAAATGAGGACTAAGAAATTTTTAATTCAGCAGATGCTGTTCTGATTGAAGCACGTGACTATGCTTTAAAATATACCAAGGCGTTAATTGCAACCTCTTCATTTCTTGTTATAGGTTTAGTTCGCACAACAGGCCTAGCTACCTTCCCATGATAAAAAAAAAAAGATTTTTGAGTTTAAGAAATTTTCCCTTCGTCATTTGCGGTAAATGTGGATAATCGAAGCTGAACGTGGGGCATGTTAGGTCAACTGTTGTTATTTTCCCCATAAATTACAAATAGATCAAAGACAACACCATTCGGATAGTGTTCAATGATGAAACTTGCACGAATTAATTGAAACAATAACAGAACAGTGACTAGGTTTGACATATGACATTTTTTCCAAAGCCTACTACCCTTAAGGAAAAAAAAATACTTATAAAAAATGTCAATAACTCAAAAACGACTAAAGATAGAGATGCATAATGTTAATAAAAGTGGGCCTTAAATTTGATTACATTGATTTTTGGAGTTAAAAAAGGTAGATGCCATTTGAAATAATGAAGTTTTTTAACATTTTCCGATTGTCAAATTTGAAACATCGCAGTAGGGGCATAAAAGATAGCAAATGTGTCAGCTATGATGCAAAATGTTGGCCAAGCCGCTAAGAATGAAATTTTTAAAAATAATTAATTTCTTTCCAGTGGCTCACGAGTAATGAGTTTCTTAATAGACCCCTGGAACCCCGATTCTTTGCGAAAATTGTGTCATATGTCAAAAGTATGACAGATATGTATTGTCAACTTGGACGTTCTGAACTCAGAATTTAGTGTAGAATCTAAGTATGTACTCAAAGTAGGGTATTCCCGTTAAAAAAAAAACAAAGATGGAGCCTATTTCCGCAAGTGCCCCCATTTTGGAAATATTTTATTTAGACTTACAACAGTCGATTGTGGCTGGATACCAAATTTGACAATAATACGATCTCGGGAAATCAAAAAGTTCCCAATGAACGGGTTACGTAAATCACCCTGTATATTGGTGTTATTAAGATGATTATTAGCATTAATATAGAAAGTTTTTTTTTAAGAACTGAATGACATGTTTGTGAACAGAGTCGGATTCAGCTTGAAGGACCATGTTTAAGGAACTAGGGGTTATTTGGGTAAATCTGAGGAGATTATAAAGACACTTGCCCGGTTTCACAAAGCTTGATCAAATATTTAACAGCCGGTTAGTTAATCAAGGTTTAATACAACCAATCATCCCTTCAAAATATTTTATTGCCATGGCAAAAATCTGAATCATAGTCTGTGATTGGTCGTCTGAAGCCTTGATTAACTAACTGTCCGTTAAATATTTAATCGAGCTTTGTGAAACTGGGCAACTGTATTTAAAACGTGAACGACATGCTTGTTACCAAATATAACTTTAATGAATGCTAAAGGATATGTTTGTGAACACACAATACCATATTGAATGCTAATAATCATGTTAATAACAAGTCTATATACACTCTCTAAGGGTAGATCTGATTATACATAAAAATAAATAAATACAATTGCTTTTGGCTATTTGCTTAGTTGCTAAACATCAATGTTATCATAATAAGTCTGCTGTTGACACTTGCAAATCCATTAAATATTAAGAAGATAAACAACGTGAATGTTTGTGAACCTTGCATAGTCAGCGCATTCCGATCAACATAACCTCGGAACTTCATTGTCATCCACATTGTATTAATTAATAATTATTTCTAGATCTACATACAGACTTGGAGACTACTTCTGTGGCTTCACTGTTGGTTTTTGTAGGTAAAGGACGTAGCCAGGGCGTGAGCTAACTGGAGCAAGTGGCCCTTTGAATTCTGGATGTTTTAGGGTGTTCTTCGATGCTTCTCTGTCTGAGAATGCTGTCAAGCAGCGAAACTATAGTCACAGAAGCATTGAAGAACATCCTAGAACATCCAGAATTCGATGGGCCACTTGCTCCAGTTAGCTCACGCCCTGGCTACGTCCTTCACCTACAAAAACCAACAGTGAAGCCAGAGAAGTAGTCTCCAAGTCTGTATGTAGTATGGACAAGTTTCACCAAGTAAGGGCAACAACAATCAATGAATATTTCTAGATCGTTTGTATACATAATTCAATGCTGTTTGAATTGTTTTGGATTGACTTTTTTGGCAAGTTATTGCTCCTGAACATACTGCCGAGTCAAAAGATTGTATTCCCTGGCACTAGCAGGAGATAAGCTTATGTTGTTTAAATTTCTATTAGAATGATCTTTTAGGGAAGCTATTGTTCCTGAATAAATTTAATTTTTAAATTCGATTATGACTTATGAAAAGTAGCATGCTTCATAATCAGGTGCATGTGCAGATATATTACAGCTAGTTTTGATATTTTTGCTTCTTGTTTTATCTATAAAGATTGGCTAAGTGCTTCAGCAAAAAAGCTTAAGCAACGAGTTCTCTGTAAATAAATTATTTCATGTGGTAATTCATAGATTCATTTGATTGATCTAAGTAAATTAAAAGTATTTTTTAAATAACACACTCATAGTATCATTAATAGATCCATACATTTTAAATTCAAATATAATATCTTTAGTAATATTGTCGCTGTAATATTTCATCAACATATAATTTGTGTAGATTAATGTAGGGTGTATATTATTATTCGTACGAAGTAATTAGATGCTTTAGAAGAGTCCTCTCTTTCAAGTAATACAGTTACTGAGTGTTCTCTTTTATATTGTTATGTGTATGAAAGAAGCAACTATTCAAAACTTATTGATTTTCTGTTCTGATTTTTAGCTGATCTACCTAGCTACCTCACTAGATTTCAATGGGACATTGCCAAATATCCTATAAAGCAATCATTACGCAATATAGCTGACATAATCAGCAAACAGGTCGGTCAGATTGATGCCGATTTGAAAACCAAGTCGTCATCGTACAATAACTTAAAAGGCAATCTACAAAATTTGGAGAAGAAGCAAACGTAAGTATGATAGAAATTTGCACAGTGAAAAATATTTCTTCAATAGTGACCTATATTTTTATTCTGTTTTTATCATCACAGTCTAAATGCAATGTCTTTATGTCGCTGCAACCATGCTTTTGTCTGTTTTCACCAGCTTTTTGCTTTTCATTGTAGTTTCTACATTTCATCAATTGTACAGGGCTTTCATTAATTCCCGAACCCCACGTGATCGCTTAAGTTAGACAACCCGGCATACACGGTTGTACAACCTGAATTAATGAAATCCCTAAGATTCCAGTGTTGTCTCATATTTCCTTTGAGGTTTTATAAAAAATATAAAAATTATAATAAGTTGAAACAGTAAATGTCTTAAATGTATTTATTATTTAGTATTTTTAACAGCAAGTCTGTTCATGTATGGTTTACTGTTATTGATTGTTAAAAAAATAAATCAAAAACATAATAAAATATAACTTTTATTTTGTATAGATATTAAAATTTTGTACTGTACGTAAACAAATCGAGGTCCCATTATTTAAACTTCTAATTTACGGTTTTAGGAATGTGTATTGTGTAACATTGAACAAATATGTACCTATTTGGGCAGATTACCGACAAACAAATTTGGTAGGGCTTCGTTCCATGCCATGTCGAATATCGCTTTGACTATATAGAGAATAGACCCGGCACACAGCCGAATTGTTTGAAGCCAACATTCAAGGGACTCTATGTTTACATCGGTCCTCTGCTCTGATTGGGTGGTGGCTCAAGCGTTGCCGCTATGTGATAATTCATCCTTAAATCGCCGAATATGCTAACAAGTTAAGAATGATAAATGTATTACTTTTCTGTAACTTAAGACATTACACTTGCATTAGGAATTATTTATGAATGTAAAGATTTACTAACGTTATATTCCTTGGTTCCTCCCTTCTTTATGTAAATATAACCAGAAAACTCAATTTAAAATCTTTATCTTGCTGCATGTGAAGTATCTAGATTTGTATTAATCGACAGTTGTGATTTGTATTTGTCTGTGAATAGTATGCAAGTATACTGAAAATTTATTTTCAATAAAGGTTTTGAGTTTTGTTTATGCAAAATGATGATAAAGTATATTGCTTGTAGAAGATTACCTGAGGATGTGGCAACGATGTCTATGCATGTTGCTGTGTGCGATTTTCAGTGGCGGCACGACAGTTTGGCACTATTTTTAGGTTTCCATCTACTAACATGGTGTGCTGCCTTAAATAGAAAATCGGATACGCTGCCGAAATATTCTTATTTATGTTCACAGCATTTTAATAAAGACTTTTATTATTTACCCAAGTGGAAGAAAGGTCTTAAAAACGCAGCGTCTCCATCAGTTTTAAGTTCTCCAGTGCCTTTTACTTTTGGCATGAATAAGCTCTTGCTCACGCAGAAAGAAGGCGAGGAATTCTTTTTAGCTTCCTATTTTGTAAACCTTTATTATTGGTAAAATTAATAAATTACCCGATAAAAATTGCAGTCATAGTTTTCAAGAAAATAGTGTTAAATCATCGTTATCATCAACTCTCACTGCTTTGGAACTATCATCATGTTCAACAGGTGAGGCACTTGGCAGTCCTCCTGAATTAACACCAAAAGCTAACATTACTCCAGGTCAAAAGTAAGTTAATGTGCCTGGACTTAGAATTGAGGGAAAAATACTAGAAACCATTTTTATAAAATTATATTCCGTTCACTAAAAACTTATCATATATCGTCCATTTTTTAGGAAAAAACTTCCTTATTTCGTAGACATTTCCAGTTTATCAGGAACTCCAGAAAACATCTTTAAAAAATGATCTATCGCTAAACGAGTAATAAAAAAACAAAAGAGGAAAATAAATATATTGCGCCAACAGAAAAGACGTCTTAAGAGTTTGTCACCAAAAATGAGCATTTTAAAAGTCGTATTGCTTTTACGGAAAATACAGAAACATCCCTGAACGCCTCACTTTTGAGTGTTATTGAATGGATATCATTGCTTGTAATATTTTAGGCCTCTTTACCCACACAAATAGATCTGATTAAACAGTTTTTAAAATGTCCACAACGGAACTATTCATCAGACGTAAGGTCGTTTGCTATTACCCTAAATTTTTATCCAAACAAAGCTTATAATTACGTTCGAGAAAAATTGATGAAATCTTTGCCACATCCTCGAACAATTTCTAAATTGTTCCTGGATTCTGCAAAGAAGCATTCGCGGTTTTGAATTCAAAAAGTCGAGAAGCAGCTGAAAAATGTCGCAAAATACTTTGTTAAATACCTAATCATCGACGAGATGTTCATAAGACGTCAAGTTGAGTGCACAGGAAAAAAGTTTTGTGGTAACGTAGATATTGGCGTGGATATCAATAATTCAAACGAGCTTCCAGTGGCTAAAGAAATTTTGCTTTTCTTATTAGTTGCTTTAAATAACCACTGGAAAGTTCCAGTGGATTATTTCTTCCTAGCTGTCATTTCTCGTGAAGAAAAAGCAAGCCTATTATTTAATCGGGCTTTAAGTTTTATCTATCAAGCAAGAATAGTTGTTACTTCCGTAAGTTTTGATGGAGCAGCTGCAAATATAAGCATGATTAAATGTTTGTGAGTAAATTTAGATACATTTATTCAAGAAGTTTTAAAGGCTTATTTGCCGCATCCTGTAACCAATGAAAATGTATATATTTTCCTAGATGCTTGCCACATGATGTAATTAATAAGAAATTATCCGGTAAGTTGTAGATCTATAAAACATGGCAGCAGACAAATCAGGTGGTCATTTCTAAAAAAAACTGGTAGAGCTGCAAGGTTTTTCTTAAATTTTTGTTGAAAACACTTTTTACTGAATTTGCATAGAAAAAAATCGCTTGTGACGAGGTCACAACATTGCAACATTAAGACTTTCGAACATTTTATTCGAGAAATCATTTCTATAAAAATTCACTACCATAACGCACTTGCTGCGTCCAGACTTTTTAGTTAATAGTATACTTAAATAATGTATGGGTAGTTAAACATCTTTTAAATTTTATTTTATTATTTTAATCGTATTTATGAAAATTTCAATCCTATTTCTCGAGGCGCCTATGGTGTCGAGGACCATGTAAACAAACATTTTATTTAATGTTGGTTTCAAACATTACAACGCATCGCATTGGGTGATGCCTGGTCTATTCGTAGATAGATAGTCAAAGGAATATCGTCAACAACATAACCTTAACATACCTACACTTTTAACTTACGTAAAAATGCAATGAAAATGCAAAGTTTTGATAAAAACTGTTTATTTTTTGTTGTCAAACAGATAGAAAATTATTTGAAGAAGGTAAACACTGGTCGAACTTGGAAAATGCACAATATACATACAAAATAACCGTCAAAAGGGAATTGAGCGCCAATGGACTGAACTGTCAATTGTCAATTGATTTAGTAACTTTAGGGTCCCTAGTCTAGTGGTTTTGTTGGTTACTTTTTAACTGCCAACTCATAAAATCACATTCCACTAAGAGAGAGACAGAATCCGGTCACGTGGGGTTTGGGGATTAATGAAAGCCCTGTACAAGGTTTTGCTGAAGTTTCCCTCTTGATTTACCTATTTCCTTTTTCCAACTACGAAGTAAACGCCAAAATTTCCCAGCCTGACATAGATCCAGGGTATTGCAGGGTGTCAAAATTTTGATAAGACATCGGTTCAAGTCTTATTAGCATTGGAAAAATCAAAAATGGATTTTATGTCAATTAGTTTAAAACTCAATGTTTTTAAATGAATGAAATTGTAAAGTATAAATGCAAATGCTTTGCAAGCAGAGCATTGACTCTAAGTAAATCATATAGCAATTCAATGATTAAAATAAAGGCAAAATAAAATGGGGTTCTCAAGGTCAAGCCTAAGTAGAGATCATGGACACAAGAAAAAATTTAATTAGGACTCCATAAAATTCATTTATTAACAAGAGTGATTCTATATAATGCAAGACGAAGTTACCATAATTTATTTAAGAACATTTTGAAGTTATACAAGGCAAAGCGTTTTTTTTTGTTGTTTGTTTTAAAGAATCTTGAGAGAAAAATTACTAGTTGTGACAATTGCTAATGACACTTTTACATATTTAATTAAAATAGATGAGCCTGTACTTATCTTTCATGATTTCATTGATGTTCCATGGGCTCCAGCTTCTCAGGGCAAGCCACACCTTTTAAAATAAGTTTTGAGGCACTCACGGCTGTCCTGACCATCCTACATATATATATATATATATATATATATATATATATATATATATATATATATATATATATATATATATATATATATATATATATATATATATATATATATATATATATATATATATATATATATATATATATATATATATATATATATATATATACAGGGTGTCCGGAAATTGTGAGCAAAAAATTCAGGGGGTTATTCTACTCAAAGAATTAATGTCCCTAGTTCCTATAATAGTTTTTCGAAAACTCGAAAATAACGGAGTTATAGGGCCTGTATAGAGCCTGTACTTATCTTTCATGATTTCATTGATGTTCCATGGGCTCCAGCTTCTCAGGGCAAGCCACACCTTTTAAAATAAGTTTTGAGGCACTCACGGCTGTCCAGACCATCCTACATATATATATATATATATATATATATATATATATATATATATATATATATATATATATATATATATATATATATATATATATACAGGGTGTCCGGAAATTGTGAGCAAAAAATTCAGGGGGTTATTCTACTCAAAGAATTAATGTCCCTAGTTCCTATAATAGTTTTTCGAAAACTCGAAAATAACGGAGTTATAGGGTGTCATTTTTTTTTCAAATTTTTGTCGATAAGTTTTTTTGTCGTGAATCGATTCTTTTCAAATTTGGTGCACACGTATATAATATCACTCTGTATTTATGTTGCAAATTTGACATGGATCTATCTTAATTTAAAGGCCTGAGCTGCCCTTGAACAACAGATAAGGACTCATAACTTTTTTGCTTGAATCTTTATCTTAAATCTAATAATACACGATTGGAGGGAATTATAAAATCTTAAAAAAGGTCATCTTGTTGCATCACGATAAAACTAACCGTTTTCAAGAAAAATGTTCTTCAAAATTTTTGCTTGTATTGATTGAATACAAAATCACTTCATCCAAATGTCAATGTTAATAGCATGTGCTTTGAAAACAGTCGCGTTAATTGCCTCGGAAAAAAAATTGACACATGTTTGGACAAATAAAGTGTTATATTTTTATTATTATTACTTACTAGAACTTGCAACACTTAAACATTTTAACAATAATTTATTTACAATCACAACAATTAAATATTATAACAAGGTTTCAAAGTGATGTCCTTCCATCTCAACACATAAATCAATTCTTCTCAGGAAATTCCGACGAACTCTAGCGAATATTCCGCCTTTTTGCCTGATTACCTCACAATTATCAATAATTCTTTGCCTGAGACCTTCAACGTTTTGAATTGGACTCCTGTATACAAGAGATTTTAGGTAACCCCAAAAGAAAAAATCCATTGGGTTCAAATCAACCGATCTAGAGCCCACTGCACGAACCCACCGCGTCCTATCCATCTCTCAGGAAATGTTTTATTAAGAAATTCCCTCACCGCTGTACTAATATGTGGCGGCGCGCCGTCGTGCAGCAGCGACATGGTATTTCTTGATTGGAGGGGTACTTCATCCAATAGAGTGGATAACTGGTTTCTTAAAAAATTTAAGTATATCTAACCGTTGAGTCTTTGAGGAAAGAAATGTGGCCCAATTAAGCGGTCTCCTAAAATTACCGCCCACACATTAACAGAAAACTTATTCTGGAAACCGCGTTCTATCGCCAAGTGAGGATTCTCATTAGACCAATAATGCTCATTATGAATGTTGATTAAACCATCATGTCCAAATCCAGCTTCATCTGTGAAGAGAAGCGATGATATAAAATTGTGATAGTTTTTATGCAGATTTCGAATTATATTGCACAAATTCACGCGAGCTTCTGGATCTTCAGGAGATAAAGCTTGAACTTTCTGGTAATGGTAAGGATGAAAAAGCTGCTCCTTGAGAATTTCATGCACATAACTTTTCGGTATACTCTCCTGAGTAAAGACTAACTGTACACTTCAGTTGGGATTATTCTCGATTGCATTTAATACACGGACTTCTGCTCCAGGAGTTCGAGTACTTCGCTGATGGCCAACATCTTGAAATGTACTTCTAAATGACCTGAATTCTCCCAGTCTTCGATGGATATTACTGAACATTCAGGATTGTGGTACCCTTCTATTTGGAAATGCTTCAGCATACAAACGTCTTGCAGCAAGGGCATCGCCACCAGCTATACCATAATAATAATGCATGTCACGTAATTCAATGGTGAATCTTATTCAAGGAATGGAACGCTAAGTGACCGAATTAATTTTAACATGAAAAATCAATATTATAAATGAATAATGTGAAGGAAACTCAAATAAAATGCTCAAAGTGTCTTCCATTCACATTCACACACAACTTTTTCTGCTCACAGTTTCTCCTGTTACATTTGAAAAATTATGGGGCTTATCAAGGTGATTGCCTGCGAAACCATAAAGAGGAAAAAACATTTTCGTAAGTCATGAAAATTTTGAATTTTGCGTCAAGGAAATTGAAATTAGTTTGAAGGAAAAGCTGTACCAAAGACAAATTTTCAAGGTCCGAAACTATGTTGGGACGATTAAGCACAAGTAACTTTTTAAATTATAGTTAAAACTAATTGGCTATGGAACTACACTGTGAATCCCAGATTGTCGCTCTAGACATATCCAAAGCATTCGACCAGGTCTGGCACGCAGCGCTGCTTAATAAACTAACGGCCTACCACCAAAACTCTGTTCGTGGACAGCAAATTTCCTCTCCAACCGGAGCATTTCTGTTGTTGTGGATGGCCATTCCTCTAAACTGTATCCAATTAATGCAGGAGTTCCTCAAGGGTCAGCTTTAGCCCCTACTTTGTTTCTTCACATCAATGACCTCCTCTCTAGCACATCCAACCCAGTTCACAGTTACGCGGACGACAGCACCCTCCACTCAAATATACAATATTCTAAGTCTGTCTCTTTAGCCCAATTAGATGAGGATCGCAGACTCATGGAGGGTTCTGTCTCCGTGGATCTCCAAAAAATATTAGACTGGGAAAGTAGAAATCTTGTACAATTCAACCCCACCAAATCACAGTCTTGCTTTCTTTCTCATAAGAGATACACCAGCCCTAGACCCATCACAATAAACAACCAAGTTATTCAAAGTAATGAGTCCTTTTCACTTGTTGGCATTTCTGTGGATCGAAATCTCAATTGGCACCAACATGTCACATCAATTGCAGAAGCGGCTGCTAAGAAATTAGGTTTCCTCTTCCGGGCTCGCAAATACTTTTCACCAGCTAATCTCTATACCTTATATACTTCACAAATAAGACCAAACCTCGAATACTGCTCTCACATCTGGGGTGCTGCTGCCGCTTCTACACTCGCTATCCTGGACTCCATTCAGAAGAGAGCTATACGTCTCATCAGTGACCCTATCCTCACCCAAAGGCTGCCATCCCTTGCCCACCGACGTGCCGTTGGTGACCTCTCTCTCTTTTATAGATATCTGCACGGGCACTGCTCAGAGGAGCTTTCTTCCATAGTTCCTCCACCTGCTGCCCCCAACAGATCTACCAGGGGAACAGAGCGAATGCACCCTTTTACTGTCCAGGTCACCAGACATAGAACATCTTGTTATGCCCGCTCTTTTGTCCCGAGGACTTCCAAGTTGTGGAATTCCTTGCCGGCACATGTTTTTCCTTCTCCCCCGAACCTTCAGGTCCAGAATTCACAAGTTGCCTCTTTCCTCCTTGTCGACACCCACGGTACGATAGTATTTAGGCTGTAAGCCCTCAGGGTGTGTTGTTGAAATTAAAAAAAAAAAAATTTGCTGCCCCTTCCGAGTTGAGGACATTACACAGTAAAATTTATCGAAAACTCTCTGAAAACAGCACCACTCGGCAATGACTTTAACACTTCTGGAGTTGCACACAGTCATCCACACTGAAAACATTTGACAAAACCGTAATGTCACCTGCATACATAAAAAAGAAACATATACACATGTTTATCAGGTTGATAAATATATCAAATAATAGGATCGAATATGACACTGTCAGGTCATTCGGAAAGTCATGTTATAAATGTTAGATTTGAAGCCCCTGACTTTAAGCAGTTGTTTTCTCCACACAGGTAGAACTTGAATAGGGCAAGCTAGTTCTCAGAGAATCTGATGGCCCTCATCCTATCAATTTCTCAATTTCAATAGAATGACGTAGAGAACCGAAAGCCTTAGACAAACGGTATATAAAGCGCTGTTGAAGGTGTATGCACTAAGCTGTGTAATATAAAATAAATTTGTTATGTCGATATCTGTATAAATGTATTAAAAACATATTTTTTGTGTGTTTTTTTAGTGGCAGTTTGCTGACCAGGAATTTGGCTGATTTGGTGAAGAAGGAACACTTTATTCTGGATTCAGAATATTTGACCACATTATTGGTTATTGTACCAAAGTAAGTATTACCTAATTATGTAAGTCATTTTTTACATCAACTTGTTTTGCTCTAACTGTAACGTATTGTTATAATACCTCTGGTCTAAAGCGCTTCCTAGCAACTACAGGCATATTTCTCTCCTTTCAGTCATCTCTAAAGTAATGGAAAAGTATATAAACACCGAATTACTAAAATTCCTTGAAAAACACAGTCTAATCCACAACAGGCAGTATGGATTCTGTCAGTGCAGATCAACTGCCGACCTCCTTTCCCTTGTGACCCATTCTTGTAACAAGTTTATGGAACTACACAGTGAATCCCAGATTGTCGCTCTAGACATATACAAAGCATTCGACCAGGTCTGGCATGCAGCGCTGCTTAATAAACTACCACGCTATGGCCTACCACTAAAACTCTGTACCTGGACAGCAAATTTCCTCTCCAACCGGAGCATTTATGTTGTCGTGGATGGCCATTCCTCTAAACTGTATCCAATTAATGCAGGGGTTCCTCAAGGTTCAGCTTTAGCCCCTACTTTGTGTTTTCTCCACATCAATGACCTCCTCTCTAGCACATCCAACCCAGTTCACAGTTACACGGATGACAGCACCCTCCACTCAAATATACAATATTCTAAGCCTGTCTCTTTAGCCCAATTAGATGAGGATCGCAGACTCATGGAGGGTTCTATCTCCGTGGATCTCCAAAAAATATTAGACTGGGGAAGTAGAAATCTTGTACAATTCAACCCCACTAAATCACAGTCTTGCTTTCTTTCTCATAAGAGATACACCAGCCCTAGACCCATCACAATAAACAACCAAGTTATTCAAAGTAATGAGTCCTTTTCCCTTGTTGGCATTTCTCTGGATCGAAATCTCAATTGGCACCAACATGTCACACCAATTGCAGAAGCTGCTGCTAAGAAATTAGGTTTCCTCTTTCGAGCTCGCAAATACTTTTCACCAGCTAATCTCTATACCTTATATACTTCACAAATAAGACCAAACCTCGAATACTGCTCTCACATCTGGGGTGCTGCTGCCGCTTCTACACTCGCTATCCATTCAGAAAAGAGCTATATGTCTCATCGGTGACCCTACCCTCACCCAAAGGTTGCCATCCCTTGCCCACCGACGTGCCGTTGGTGACCTCTCTCTCTTTTATAGATATCTGCACGGGCACTGCTCAGAGGAGCTTTCTTCCATAGTTCCTCCACCTGCTACCCCCAACAGATCTACCAGGAGCACAGAGCGAATGCACCCTTTTACTGTCCAGGTCACCAGACATAGAACATCTTGTTATGCCCACTCTTTTGTCCCGAGGACTTCCAAGTTGTGGAACTCCTTGCCGGCACATGTTTTTCCTTCTCCCCCGAACCTTCAAGTCCAGAATTAACAAGTTGCCTCTTTCCTCCTTGTCGACACCCATGGTATGATAGTATTTAAGCTGTAAGCCCTCGTAGTGTGTTGTTGGAATTAAAAAAAAAAAATTGTATTTTTATATTAATTCAACTGGACAGGGTCGCCAAACTAATAACACTTTTCTAACATTCACTAAATCACAATGATTTCCGTTCCAGTAAGACTGTAATGCTTCATGGTTAATTTTTGAGCCTAAAAAATTTGGTTTGTTCACTGGGTTACAGTCCTTCATGCAAAATAACAATTGATAAGACTCAGCATGGAAACATGGAAAATGGTATAATGTTATATATATATATATATATATATATATATATATATATATATATATATATATATATATATATATATATATATATGTGTGTGTGTACACAGTACAGTACAGTACAGTATACTCTCTATTACTTGTGTGCGGATTATAGTCCAGTCAACAAGTGCAACGAATAGTTAGGAGGTAAACATACTAAAAGTCCCCGCCCCCGAGGGGCGAGCTTAAGGAGGCAGGGGGGTGGAAAGGTGCCATTGTTTGTTTCTTTTCTTATATCTCGAAAGCGGTGCACTCTAAAAAAACATTTTTCAAATAAAAATGAAAGCTAAAATTTTCTATACATTTGCTTCTAAGCATATTTGTCAAATTCCCAACGGTTTTCAAGATACACGGTATAAAAAATCTATAATTTTGAAGAATTTTTTTTTTTACCTCACTCTTTTTATCAAACATTTGCTTCTAGTGCCTCCCATCATCGTTTCTTAGCAAAATTATTAGAAACGAAGTTATAGATAATTGCATTTTCTATAAACTTTTGCCACATTATCTTCAACCAATAAAAAGTATAGAATTTTTAACATATAGGCTCAATTTCGATATTCCTCTAAAAATGAGTATGTTGAGTGCGTGTTACGTTGTAACTTGCTATCATGATGAATAACGGCACTTTGCAATTGAAATACATTACTTTTTTTTATTATTATTTATTATTTTTTTTTTTTAATAATTTACTAGTTCTGATATTTATAAAAAAGGGTTATTCAACCTAATTCACCTGGGTGTTCTTAAAACAAAATAATCATTTTCCAGAGCTCAGTTTCATGAGTGGCAGACCACTTATGAGAAAATTACTGACATGATAGTGCCTCGATCCTCTCAACTCATCACTGTGGACTCCGAATATGGGCTGTTCAATGTGTCCTTGTTTAAGAAGGTTGTTGAAGAATTCAAGCTTCATGCTAGAGAGAAGAAGTTCATAGTACGTGACTTCACATACAACGAGGAAGAATTGGCAGCTGGCAAAAATGAGATTACCAAGTTAGTTATGGACAAGAAGAAGCAGTTCGTAAGTGTTGACAAATATAATACTATTTTCCCTCCTTTTTTAGCGAATTTTCATAGGAAAAAATTATCTATTGGGGAGATCTGTGTTTATATACATATGTACAGGGTGATTCACGGAACCAGTTAGTTTAAAGTTTTCGTACTTCCAGCTCAATTTTTTTTCTGAAAATTTTGATCTAGCCATTACAGCTTGAAGTCATATCCAAATGAAATGGTTTTTAAATGGCTGCCCTTCTGATTATAACAGAATTTGCCATCAACTCAGTTATTTTAAATGAAATACCTTATATATTATTACATTTTTAAATTGTATGCAAAATTCTAGTCTAAAATCATTTGGGACATTGAAGCGGTTGATTCAGTAGGCTCTTTGATAGCTCTAATTGTTTATGTTTAATTAAACGGTTGCATGTACATCAGAGGTTAGATGGCAAAGAAAACATTAACGCGAGTTAATTAAATGAATTTATTGCACAATCGGCAAAGTTACACAGACAATAATTTAACAGAAGCGGTGTAATACAACCCAAATACCTTTTCTTGCCTGAGACATCGTTGATGGGTAGCTTGATGTGTTTCGGGAACCTCCCTTCACAAAGTAAATGACTTGTTGCACAGATGGAGAATAAGGAGCACCTCATTGTCTGGTACCCGCAGTTTGTAGCACTTGAATGGGAACGAGGCACCGCCTCGCCACATGGTCCAAGTGGTTTCCAACACTCTTCAGAAGGTCACGTGGCTGCTACGGACCTGCCTGTGCCCAATGCCCAGGGGACAATGAAGGACTCGAACTGATGAATGAAACTGCACTATAGAATGATGATCGATGAAATGGCACTCATGCAGAGTTCTTGATTCTGAAGTCTTCTCGGCTCTCGGGATCGAGAAGGGGTAGGCGGCCTCTCTAGACAATCAGACCGCCGTTCGAAAAGGTAAATCTCCAGGGTGAGATCTTCGGGTTAACCATTATTGCTTGACGTGCCCAGGGTGACCAACTGTATGTTGGTGTCCATAGTCGGCACGTGCATGTGGCAAAAACGGTTTCGAGAATAACGACGGAACAGGCATTATTGGTAAAAACGGGATTTTTTGGGTTATTCAAGTTTCTTTAAAAAAAATACAAATTGGGTCAATGAAAAAAAAATCTGTATCCCACCATTACATAAATTGTACATACAAACGGCTAATAGTGTTCCTTCACGATATTAATCAGAATTTCATTTCTTAACACAGAGTGTTCACAAATTGTACACTCTTTTTCACTAAGCGAAGATTGGAGTCTGTGATGAGCACTGATAAGCACACTTGCAGAACCCAAATCACTACAGCACATTTTAAAGAAACTGACGGTCGTTTCACTAACCAAGTTAGCGTCATCAGAGGATGAATAATACAAAATATCTTATATCCGCAACTCTATTTATATTCTTCTGTCAGTCACTAAGGATTTAGAGGGGTTCAACGACACCAAAATTAACATACTTCGTTTGGCGGAAATATCTCTATTCTTTTATTATCTATCGAACATGTTTCTGTCGGTATTTATTTCCTAAAGCAATGTATCAAGAGACTGCCCATAGGCGGCGGAACGAGATTCATAAATTTTTTATTATTACTATATTAAGCAATACATATATTTATTTTGTAAAGCAAGCATACACTTTATTTTTGATATAACCCTACCAGTAAAAGTCAACTTCCCTTAGAACCTGAATGTATCTCTCTGACGTTAAGTTTTCATGATACACCGCATAACGTACTCGATTATCCCTGACAATAGTAAACACGTTAAAACTAAAACCCTCCTGAAAGTTGGCTTCTCGTTTTCGGTGTGGGATTTCTGCAGCCCAGTATAGCCAATTTATTCTATTAATTATGTCTTCACAGGAAAATTTAGACTCATTGATCCAGATAATGTTTTGTGGAAAATGCAGATCCTCTTGGTTCTGAACCAAAAATCTTTCACTTTCATATCATCCCCTTCACGAACTGCTTGAACTGTTGTGAAAGAGTAGTTATGCATTTTAGTGAATTTTTATTTTTAAAAAATTCACTAATAGAGATGTATCGATGGTGAGACTGCAATTTTTTTTTTCAAATAAGCACGAACTAGGACCACTAGAACCGATATCTGGGGTCAGTTTCAATTTTCATATGTGTATGTATGTATGTATGTGTATATGTATCACACCGATAACTCAAAAAATAATTAACTGATTTCGATGAAACTCTGCAAGTAAATTTTTTTAATTATTAATAGCGCTTGAATGAGTTCGTTAACCAGGAAAATCGGAGAATGGTTTCTGGGAAAATTTTGAGTTTTCTTTCGAAAGAAATTTTTATCTCCTAAAATTACAAAGGTATTTTAATGAAATTTGGTGGATATGTTGCCTTGGGAAAGACCTTACTACACAATAAAATTCAACTTTCTAAGTTTATAGCAAATTGAGTTATTGGAATTTGAAGCGTTTAATGAAAATTCACAAGCATGATGCACTTGGTGCGTCCCGAACTTTTTATCATTTTTCATAATTCTTTGTACTGAGGAGAACGATATTCCTAGGTCTTGTGAAGCAGATCCTATTGAACTAAGAGGATAACTATTATAATGGGACGGTACTAGAGATGTGCGAAATTTCGAACCGAACTCGAACCGAACCTTCGGTAAAATATGTTCGCTCTAGCGATGTTGAAGTAGTTCGAAGTTCAAAATATGTAATTTTCGAAAATAGTTCGAAATTTGTTGCTTAAAAATACTTCGAAATTTAACTTTACAGGCATTGAATGCTGCCAAAGGTAGCGAAGTTGCGGCCCTGTTAACTCGGTAGCGGTGCTTTAAACTCGTTATCGGTCTCATTGAGTCGATAGGACAATTTTAGAAGATTTTACTTGTGCATATTTTTGACAGTTGGTGGAACATATTGAGACATGACGGAGCCATTTAGCAATCACAGAATTATTTTTCTTATATATCTTAGCCTCCCAACAGCTTCTTCAGTAACAACAT
The DNA here is from genome assembly GCA_964006375.1 of Tillus elongatus. NCBI lineage: Eukaryota > Metazoa > Arthropoda > Insecta > Coleoptera > Cleridae > Tillus > Tillus elongatus. The sequence continues at coordinate 31,471,927 of OZ023264.1, forward strand.
TGTGATGGCGATGTTCGAAGGCGATCAGTAACGTAAATTTTCAGAATTTATGAAGATAGTTGCAGTTTTTCTCTGGAAACCACTGGTTTCAACATGCTTTATTTCACAATGAGCCAAAACAGTTTAATTTTCACAATCAGGAGACAGTTCAAATTTTAAACGGTCCTTTTGTACCTATCATGCCCACTTTTAACCCTCTCAATCTGCTAAAACTGCCTAGCCAATACCAAACAACAAGATATTTATAATTAAGCTTATCTATAGATCTATAACGCTAAAAAAGTTTAAAATATTTTTTGTTTTTGTATTTTTGATTTAACGTTAACCCACTTTCACCCAATCAACCTGCAAATTTGTCGAAATCTTCCTTTTTGTAGAAGCAATGGTAATATTTTACATATTGTATGTTACAATATTCCTAAATTTTGTATTTAAGCAAATGATATATGAACACTAAAGAATTTTGGGTAGTTCGATGTTTGATTTTGAATTTCTAAGAAGTTCAAAGTTTGACTGTGAACCTTAGACATACTATTTCAGAGGTTCGAAGTTCGAGGCAACATATTTGCTTGGGTTCGTTCATAGTTCGGTTCGAGCAAAACATGGGTTCGCACACCTCTACTTGGAACTCTCTCAATCTGTTTGCTAAAACTGCCTAGCCATTACCAAACAACAACATATTTATAATTAAGCTTATCTATAGATCTAGAAGGCTAAAAAAGTTTAAAATATTTTTTGTTTTTGTATTTTTGATTTAACGTTAACCCACTTTCACCCAATCAACCTGCAAATTTGTCGAAACCTTTCTTTTTGTAAAAGGAATGGGAATATTTTACATACTGTATATTTGTTCGATTTTGAACTTATAAGAAGTTCGAAGTTTGACTGTGAACCTTAGACATACTATTTGAGAGGTTCGAAGTTCGAGGCAACATATTTGCTTGGGTTCGTTCATACTTCGGTTCGAACAAAACATGGGTTCGCACACATCTAGATGGTCCACTTACTTCATTATCTTCTGTACCTGTAATTGGTTTATTGTGGATTTTTACAGTGCTTGTCTTTCCATAGCATATAATACAAAAAAATGATACAAAATTTGATGCTTGTGTTACAAAAGACATATTTGCTGTAAAAACATGTTTATGAAAATTCGCTTCTGCGTTCAAACTTTCTAATTTTTGGTTAAATCTGTTATTTTGGTTTAATTTGAGTTCCAGTGTATTTTTTATATACCTACTTAAATTATAAAATTTGTTTCTTAAATCAGAATTCTGAGACATGTATTTTTAAAATAAAATAAATGCCGCAGAAAAATTAATTTATCATATTATAATAATAAATTGATTGTTTTGTTACAGGGTCCTCTGGTGAGATGGTTAAAAGTTAACTTTAGTGAGTGTTTCTGTGCCTGGATTCACGTAAAAGCCTTAAGGGTTTTTGTGGAATCTGTTTTAAGGTAAAGACAAGTATATGATAATATAATTAAAATATACGCATAGTATTACTGAAAGAAGAGCTATGCAAGGTTATAGATTTGTTTCGCACATGCTGTTTGTCTAATTGTCTCCCTTTTTAAGTTGATGTTCATAGAACAGAAAACTATCATGAAAATATATTTTTAGTGAATTTTCTTTAAAAAAATTCACTAATGAGTAAATCTCGACTTTTGAATTTTGAAAAAATTTCTTCAAATGAGCGCTAATTAGGCCCCCCCAAAACACATATCCGGGGTCAGTTTCAATTTTTATATGTTTATATATATATATATATATATATATATATATATATATATATATATATATATATATATATATATATATATATATATATGTATTACACCGATAACTCAAAAAATTATGGGCCGATTTTGATTAAATTTGGTGAGTACCTTCCTTTTACAAATGGCTTGGATAAGTTCGTTATCCAGAAAAATAGGCCCAGGCTTTCCCGGAAAATTTTGAGTTTTCTTTCGGAAAAAATTTATATCTACAAAATTAACAAAGTAAGGGCAACCAAATTTGGTGCGCGGGTTTATATCATTATAAGTAAGCTATCTACCAAAATTTAGCTTTGTAGATCAAAAGACAAAAAAGTTATAGGCATTTAAATAAAAATTTATTGGGATTTTCCTCAAAATGTCAAAGTTGCGATTTAAAACGTCAAAAATTGGCAACATTTAGGCAAATAACTTGAATCTAGTACGGGCTGTGGAAAGAAAATGTCTCAAGAAGAATGTTTTACAAACCCTGAAGTCTTAGTTTCAACCGTCATTGTCCTTCATTTTACTAAAATATTTCCAGAAAATTCATTTAACATAGACCCTTTCTCTGATGCTTGGCAGTAGCCTAAGCTATAGAGTTTATCGTTTAATGGTATATAATTTTTGTCGAATTTTCTTTAAAAAATCAATAAAGCTCAATATATCCGTTATTATACAAGATATGAAATTTTTTTATATATTACTTATAGGGTGTCTTGAGCTACATCTTAAAAAAATATTTCTACAATCATAGGGTGGCCCATAAGTCGGTGATACAAATTTTCTTATTTTTTTAATCAAACACGCCTTATGTTATTGCATTTTTGCATTTACCATCGAAATATAATGCATGCTTGTAAGAAAAAAAATTCTGGATGCAGCAAGTGCGTTATGGTAGCGAATTTTGATCAAATGCTTCATATTTGAACAGCTCAATTTGCTATTAATCTATAAGGTTGACCAAAAAACGAGTTTTTTCGGGAACACTTTAAGTTTACTTTTGGAAATTTTTGTACATTTTCACACAATAAAGTTATTTTTATGAAACATGGCACATTGTTTTTACTATAAGGTTATACTGGTAACCAAAATTGATGCCTGCTTTCTTAAATAAAAAGAAAACAGACATATTTGCAATAAAAACATATTTAAGAAAATTCACTACCATAACGCACTTGCTGCGTCCCGAGTTTTTTAATATCATTCAATTTATAATTAAAAATTAGTTATAGGAAAAGTCCCTACAACAATTAATGTAATATTTCATGTAAAAGTAGGTCACAGATCTATCATAAACATTGGTCCTCTGGTGAGATGGTTAAAAGTTAACTTTAGTGAGTGTTTCTGTGCCTGGATTCACGTAAAAGCCTTAAGGGTTTTTGTGGAATCTGTTTTAAGGTAAAGACAAGTATATGATAAAATAATTAAACTTATAAGCATAGTATTACTGAAATAAGAGCTATGCAAGGTTATAGATCTGTTTCGCACATGCTGTTTGTCTAATTGTCTCCCTTTTAAAGTTGATGTTCATAGAACAGAAAACTATCCAAGAGGGCATTCCTAATCGTGAAAATATATTTTTTAATATCATTCAATTTATAATTAAAAATTAGTTATAGGAAAAGTCGCTACAACAATTAATGTAATATTTCATGTAAAAGTAGGTCACAGATCTATCATAAACATTGGCATTGAAATAATATAACATATTTATCTAAATAATAAACAAGTTGGAATTGCAGCGTACAGTACAAGGAATGCTGACTGCTGAGGTTTGCAATTTATGGATTATGTAGACCAAGCAAGGTTATAAGTAGTGTTGTTGATAAACATTAGCGAGACTTTTGCTTTGAAAATGTAGTGAGTAATATCAGAGACTTTTGATTTTAATTATGTAGAGATACCCAAGCAACATTTAAAGTCAAATTGACGTAAAATCGCCCTACCAATAGGTCGGCGACCAAATCACGACAGGTCATTTTCAAGTAATATTTAAGTGTATATTACCAATGTGGGGAATAAAGTCAAAGTAATATGGAAGTCGATAATAGGTCCAGCAAGGCGTTTCGACCAAGGCATTTTAGTTATATTTAGGGCATTTTCATTCAACATTGGGCCAATGGACGTAATATATTGGTAAATATGTGCTACGCTTTACTTGAATCTGACATCTAGGCGCCGAGTGCCGTGACGTTCTTAACAACGAACTACGCATGTGACATTATTCGGTTCTGCAGGATCTGTGGTTATGTATGTATAAACAAACAGTAGAGTAGTAGAGATATTGTCCATCTTTGTCAAAAAATGACATCTTGAATGATCAAAGAACTTACTTCAAATATTTGCAACAATGATAAAGGTGATTCGCACTGTATAAAGACAAAACCCACTGCGGTTATATTTTTTTCTGTTAACATGATGATGATACTTCGATAAAATTCGATTGCCCGTATAAAAGATAAAATTAGTGAAAATGAAAAATTAATCAAAATTCTTGAAATTCTGATTGGAGTATTGGTGATGTAAGCAACACAAAACTATCTTATCGTCATGGTATACAATCATTATTTAATGTTTTTATCGAACTAAAATTTGATTACACTATATTTTAAACATTTTCGTGTATAGAAATATATATTACTTATATCCGTGCATAGCCGAGAGACATAGGAATGATTATACAGCGCTTTTGGTCTTTGATTCCATAATATATAGACATTAATAGAAAATTGAAACAAAATAAAATAAGTAAATAAACATAAACATGACAGCTGACCGTGTTTCCACTGCTTCACTCCATTTGGCATGAAAAGGGATGTATTATATTGAAGAGGGAAACGTGCTGATTTGATGTAAGCCACTTTGAAGGATCAGCATATATCACTATTTTTCTGTGAGCATTCTTTACTACTCTATAATAGTTTGTAGTATGTCTGTAAACTTTTATTGGTTTCAAAGAGGGCATTCTAACACTATATTTGTTACTGGTGCACGCACATTAACAACAAGAATAAACTTTTATCGATGAAGTTTATCAACTGACACACCTTTAAGATTCACAAATGTATTTCACTGCTGTGCACTTTGAACTTTGAGGACAATTTTTATTTCAAGTCAGATTTTATGGGTATTTTCAACTTGAAGGTAGGCAATTTGACTTGGAAGACCATTTCTGCAGTAATTATGAGTTTACAGCCGATCAGAAAGCCATTTTAGGTTAGCTCAGTGCCTAAAATATTTCCTGTGCTGTATTGCAATGAAATTGGTAATATATATGTAAGCTGGACCTCATAAGAAGACCTCCAATTTACTATACCACAAAGACATATTGCAGGTTAATATTAGGTAATAAATTACCTTAAAGTAGGTATTTCAGGTATCTGGGCTTGGTAGTCGTTTTTCAGTCCAATTTAGGGCACACTTCGACCTAAAAATTACCAGCTCTGGAATTGAAACACAAAAGTATATTCAAGTATATTTTATGAGTAAAATTAAACCAATTTTTTCCCAATTTAGTTACTTGTAAGTTACTGACTTTGGAGTAATTTTAATAGTCAAAAATAAGCTAGTTCGGAGCCGCATTTTCAAATTTGTAGTCATTATGACAATTAAGGCAACATTTTGGTTAATTATTACTAAATTACAACTTGGTTAGGTTATTTGGACTCGAGTGCTGGTTGATATGCCTTAATTTGTTGCTTGGGTAAGCGAGACTTTTAATTAAGGTTTCATTATGAAAAGATTTCGGTTTTAAATTCATTCGGGTAAATTAGTTATAAGAATTGTTGAAGTTTATTTTATTTATTACAGTTTATTACATCGTTACTATGTCAAAATTATCCCAGTTCTAAAAGTTACTCCCTAATTATCCTCCGCTCCTTAACAGTTGAACAAATCTTTTTTTCATCCAACATTTTTGATATATTAATGAAGTGTGGGACAGTAGCCAATTTTTATTTCGTTATTTTTAATTCTTTTTACAGATACGGTTTACCAGTCAATTTTCAAGCTATTCTAATACACCCTCATAAGAAAACTGCTAAACGCTTAAGAGATGTTTTGAACCAACTTTATGCCCATTTAGACAGTAGTGCAGCCGTTTCTAGTGGTCATTCTGATGTGAGTATATCACTTTTTTATTCTAATGAATCTTTTTTGTCATTAATATTAACAAGTGTGGTTTATTAAGTCCATTGATTAAGTTATTAAAATAAAACTAAAAACGCAAAGGAGCAAGTGTTGATAAAATTCATGGAGAAATGCTAAAGTATGGATGTTCCAATTTGACCATGTGGCTATGTGAGCTGTTCAGCGTGTTCATAAAAGATGCCAAGTGTAAGAGTGTGGAAGGATGCTATCATGTGGCTTTTGTAACAGTATAAATTGGATAGCTAAACAACTAAGCTAGTTTGGACGTATTTGTGGTTCCTCCTCTGCTTTGAACAAAGAATTATTGGCGACAACCGTGGTTATTTCTTCTGGATATCCCTCGTATAAGGAATAGAATTGAGATCTTTCGTTAAATCATTTTTATTTGTACTACCCCTGGTATATTGTGTCGGCTGCCACGCTTGCGTTGCAGTTGTCGGTGGTTCGAGAATGGTCCGCATGTTGAGAAGGATAGATGGCTGTGGACGTATGGGATGCGAGTGAGAGCGAGGGAGTGGCGTGCCTGTTTTCAGGTAGGAAATGTGAATGCTCCGGAAGTTTCGAGAGAGAGATTTCGTTGGCAATTGTTGGAGTTAACACATGGTTCGTTCTGAGGAGCAAGTTGGATATTAATTATCCCCCTTAGTGGATTTAATTGCCCTCAGAACATAATCTGCAGTCTTTTTGGTGATGTCGTAATGTACGGATTTAGTGCTGAAGACTGTAGAGATACCCGTTTGAGGGGATTTAAGGACCACATTGATCGTGTCCCGTTGTTGGAGTTTCGTTTCCCTCTTTGGAGGGTTCTAGTAGCGGCTAGAGCGTTTCTAGTGGCAGCTAGAGCGATTCTAGTAGTGGATGGAGAATTTCTAGTATTGGATAGGAAATTTCTGGTAGCGGATAGAGAAATTCTAGTAGCGGGTGGAAAGTTCTTGCGCCGGATAGATGAATCCGTGTGCTGGATGGAAAATTCCTAGTATCAGGTATACAAATTATTTGTGTTGAGAAATCCTAGTGTTGGGCGATTTTAGTACTGGATAGAGTTTTTGTATTGGGCAGTACCGTTGGCAAATTCACGTATCATAATTTTGAGTGGAATAAGTCTCGCATGGAATAGCGAATTTTCATGTACCGAAGGGAGTATGGCTATTGGAATAACTGGAGTTTTTATGTGCTAGTCAAGAACAAATTGTTGGTAATTTTATGGTCTAGGAGCCCAGGAATTTCAAGTAAGAATTTTCCGTTTTGTGATAAAGAATAAAGTGATAAAAGACAATCTTGATAAGCTAAATTTTAAATATTCATCTCTGTTAAATTTGCTAAAATCAAACTGAGTTTATTTTATTTAAACCAATAAATGTGGTACAGATTTTTACGAAACCTTTGTTAATATAATTGCTTCACTTTTGATAGTACCATCAGTTATCATATATTGTTAGCATTAGTCAAGCTTATTGATTATTCTTTGGGGACTTGATCTTTAATCAGGCCACTTACCTTAATTAACGTGTAATTAATTATTATTTGGGGAAATAAGTTGTGAGCTTTGCGTGCACGAAAAGTGGAATTTTCCATAGAACAATTATATTTGTAGTACATTCATACATACTCAGTAAATATCTTGATTATTTGGTAGTAAGCCATTTTAGTTATATTATAGAGACTTTTTATTTTAGATCAGAATTTTAGAACAGCTTTTAATAAATTCTTGTATGCCAAAGAAGCTTAATAAAAGCCCTTATTTTATCATATTTTAGGTGTGTTTTGGTTTTGTGTTTGTGTTTTGTTTTCAGGGCTGTTGATAATTAGATCATTACCGTTATCTTTACTTGTGGGTCTATGAGACCATACCGTTCTGAACTTTAGTTTGTGTTATCATAATTATAACTCCCTTGTAGCTTCCTGTGCTCGATTGTGGTTGGCTATAGTTGCCAGTGTGATCCAAGAATTCTTGGTTGTGTTGGATCCGGGCAAGGAAGCATATTAGTGAATATCCGGGAGTGGAGGTTAAACAATCAAGTGGCGCCCCTAATTAACATCTTATTTTGACCCACGCCCATCTCCACTGTATAAAAGCTGGCGGCCCTCTAACTTCCCGGTAACTTAGCTTATGCCAATGACAAATTAGATTTGTGAATAGATTAGGAATTATTTGAGCATTTGTCATCTGATATAAAAGGAAGTGCGGCGGCGTCATATAAATTTTGGCGCCCAACGTGGGACCCTCGAGTTTTCTGGAGATTTTAGCCCTCGAGTTTTCTGGAAATTTTAGCCCTCGAGTTTTCTGGAAATTTTAGCCCTCGAGTTTTCTGGAAGTTTCGGCCCTCGAGTTTTCTGGAAATTTTAGCCCTCGAGTTTTCTGGAAATTTTAGCCCTCGAGTTTTCTGGAAATTTTAGCCCTCGAGTTTTCTGGAAATTTTGGCTCGAGTTTGTATAAAGGTAAAGGAAGCAAGAGTGAATGCAAAGATTATGGCGTCATAAGTTTATTAAGTGTTGTGGGAAAGCTATTTGGGATAATATTGATAGAACAAGTGAGACAGTTGACTGAGGGAGATATTCAGTGTTCAGTGTGAGTTCATCCCACCAATAATATGTACTGACCAAAATGTGGGAAAGTTGAGTTTTTATTAGTGATGTGAATGGGTTCTTGACCGGTTATTAACACTGATTAATTATCCGGACAATTAACTGGTGAATAATTACTACTGCATACAGACTTGGAGACTACTTCTCTGGCTTCACCGTGGGGCTTCGTTTCTGTAGGTGAAGGGCGTAAGCTAACTGGAGCAAGAGGCCCTTATGAATTCTAGATGTTCTTGGATGGTTTTTAACGTTTCTGTGACTAGTTTTGCTGCTTGACAGCATTCTCAGGCAGAGAAATTGTTGTGTAAATGCTTGCTTCGGTGCAAAAATATGTTGGCACTAGCGATGTTGAGGTAGTTCGAAATATGTAATTCTCCAAACTAGTTCGAACTTCTTTGCTAAAAAATACTTCGAAATTTAACTTTACAGGCATTAAATACTGCCAAAGGTAGCGAAGTTGCGGCCCCATTAACTCGGTAGTGGCGGTTTAAACTCGTCAGTCTCATTGAGTCGATAGTGTAATTTCAGGCGATTTCATTTATGCATATTTTTGACGGTTGGATACATTGATACACGATCGAGCCATTTAGCAATCACAATTATTATATATATATATATATATATATATATATATATATATATATATATATATATATATATATATATATATATATATATATATATATATATATATATATATATATATATATATATATATATATATATATATATATATATATATATATATATATATGAGGATTGTTCAATAGGTGTGATGGTGTCCTGATATATATTAAAAATACAATTGAATACTCAGAAAATGTTATCTCTATAGCAGAATGCCGAGCTATTGAGTTATCTCTTCGAATAAATAGAAAGAATGTTACCATTACTGCGATATATAGATCACCAGCTATATGCTCGTTCTCATTTAATCGTAGCTTGGAAGTTTATCTGGCTGAGAATCGAAGAGTTAAGAGAGACTATCACGTCATAATTGGGGATTTTAATATTGATGTTTTTTCTGAGGAAGATGCCTGTACTCAGGAGTATCTAAACATAATGACAGGTGAGGGTTTTATTAATCTCATTAATCGACACACGCGTGTACAGGGCAATTCTGCGTCTTGTATTGACCACCTTTTTGTTCGCTCTAAGTCTCAGTGTGATATATTAAGTGCAGTTTGGCACACTTCTATTACAGACCACTTTTCGGTATTATTGGATCTCCCCTTGAGTATTGGAGAACAGATAAAAAGCCAGAGTTCTAAATATAAATCGTATATAAATTATAGCGAAGTATGTACGAAATTGAAAGCGGGGAATTGTGTGGAATGGATAATTTAAACATAGCCGCAGATAATTTTTTGAAGTTTCTAAAATCAACATTGAGTAGCTGTACGGTTAGAGTCCCACGTGCCCAGAAAGTCTTGGATAACACAGGGAATAATTAAATCAATAGAAACAAAAAACCGACTTTACCGAGCTATGAGGCAAAACCCAAATGATGCGGGAAGGAAAGTACAGTTCACAAGTTACAGAAACAAATTGAACGAATTAGTTAGATTTACAAAGGCAAGCTATATTGAAAAGGAATTTCGTCTTTGTAAAAATTCTTCGAAAAAACTTTGGGAAACAGTGAACAGGTTTACTAAGCAAGACAGAAGAGATTCTGTGAAGAGCATACGATACGGTGACACCACATTGACAGACTCTAAGGAAATGGCGGACGCTTTTAGTGAGTATTATTCGACCGTAGGAAAAATATTGGCACAAAAGATACCTCCAACTGATCATAGGAATAAAAGAGACACGAAACTGCATTCACTTTTTTTGGTGCCCACAGATGAAAGAGAGGTAATCGGTTATATAATGGGTATGAAGGTGAAAAAGGCTCCTGGGATAGATTCAATTACTGTAGAAAATTTAAAGGAGGTTGCACATGTCATTGCAAGCCCTCTCACAAATTTAATAAATAGATCCCTAGAAACTGGTGTGTTTCCAGATGTACTAAAGGAATCAGTTATTAAACCATTATTCAAGGGGGGAGAAAAAAATGAAATATCTAATTATAGGCCTATATCTTTGATATCAAACATTGCTAAAATATTTGAAAAAATTATTTATAAAAGAATGGTCGATTATATTGACAGGTATAAACTTATTGCCGAGTCTCAGTTTGGATTTAGAGAGGGATTGTCTACGCAGAATGCTCTAAACGCCCTGACTGCACAAATACATTCAGCTCTGGATAAACGGGAACAAAGCATCTGCATATTTCTGGACGTTGAAAAGGCGTTTGATACAGTGGACCATGGAAAACTTCTCAATAAGTTGGAGGAAATTGGTTTTCGGGGTGTTTCTTTGCTCTTGATTCGAGATTATCTACATTTTAGGAAACAGTGCACACAGATTGGTGACAAATGTAATGACTTTAAGCTAGTTGAGTTTGGAATTCCTCAGGGTACAGTCCTGGGGCCACTGCTGTTCAACCTTTACGTAAATGATTTATTTAAAGTACACACTGCGGGAAATGTCATAGGCTTTGCAGATGACACTGCCATTTTTTATAAGGATTGTTCTTGGCGGCGGCTGAAGGGAAAAATTTAGGCGGATTTTGTCAACATAAAACAGTGGTTTGATCTTAATGGCTTGGCAGTTAATATGAAAAAAACAAAATATATGTCATTCGCGTCTTACAAGTCACACTTACCTAATTTTGAAAAATTGGAAATAAAACACAACCAACAGAATTTGCAAATTGAGGCAGCACAGACGATTAAATATTTGGGCATCTTGATTGACCAACACATGAGATGGAGTGAACATATAGGTATGGTTGTTAAGAGGTTGAGAGTTGTTTTGTTTAGGTTTAGATACATGAACACAATACTAAATGTGACAAACTTGAAAATGCTATACTCTGTAGCCTGGGGAGCTGCTGCAGATTGCCATCTGAAAACCTTGGATATAATCCAACGACGGTTCCTAAAATTGATACACAATAGAAATTATACTTACCCGTCAGCAGCATTGTTCAACGAGGCCAAAGTAAACGATATGAGGCAACTTTATTCGTTAGCTGTGTTAAATTTTGCAAAAAAATTCGATAGTGCTCCTGGTATAGAGCATCCATATCAGACAAGACTGAATACAGCCGCGGCCGTTAAGACATGCACGGCGAATAAGACGGTGGGCCAGCGTAATTATTCATACATCGCTCCGAGATTATACAATCTTCTTCCAGTTAGTGTTAGGACTGCTCCGACTTTGCGTTCTTACACAAAGATGCTAAAGATATGGATTTCAAATTCTAGGGATATCATTCACGGCTTGCTCCGGAGATGAGCATTGAGCTGATCGTATACATATATAGTAGGATATTTTTCGTTTTTGTTGTTGTTGATACTACATGAGAAAATATATATTATTGGGATATCTTTTAGTTTAGTTTTTTTTTAGTTATGTAGGTTGTTAGCACACTATTTTTATGAGTTAAGAGATATGCTTCTGTATGGACCCACACACAAGTACTTTACTTTCGTGGGTTATATATGTTTATTTTAATATACTTATAGTTTTGTCTTTACTCTTGTTAAATTGTTCAAACTGTTGTATTGAGGAAAATAAACTTTATTATTATTATTATATCCTAGCCTCCCAACACCTTTTTCAGTAACAACATTATGATGGCGGTGTTCAAAATGTAAATTTTCAGAATTTATCATGATAATTGCAGATTACCTTTGGAAAATACTGGTTTCATCACACTTTATTTTCCAATGAGCCAAAACAGTTAAATATTCACAATCAGTTCAAATTTTAAGTGGTTATTTTATACCTATCATGCTCACTTTGAACCCTCTCAATCGGTTTGCTAAAACTGCCCAGCCAATGCCAAACAACAACATATTTATAATTGGGCTTATCTATAGATCTAGAAAACTAAATAAGTTTAAAATATTTTTTGTTTTTGTATTTTTGATTTAACGTTGACACATCTCCACATCAGCACTGGAAGTCATTTTCGCCCACTCAAGCTACAAATTTTGCCGAACTCTTTTTGTAAAAAGAATGGGAATCATTTACATATCAAATATTGTATGTTATAATATTGCTCTACATGCATTGATTACATGGTGTCATACATACCAGGGAGTCACTGTTCCTGTGGGGTAGTCGTTCCAGGTATAGCCGATCATTATACAAATGTTTTGTGTGTAGCGGTATACATGTTGAGAGACCTGAGAGTGGTGCTGCAAAATTTTATCAGAGTCATAAATTCCTACACTATTGCTTCACTGAACAGTGAACTGGAAGATGCAGACTGGGCAGGGGTTTTTGATGAAAGCTTGGAGGTGGGCTTTACTAATTTCATTAATCGACTGAGGGATCTTGTGGACATGTGTTGTCGGTACAAATCGTGTAATAATGATTTTGGTGACAAACGGTTGAGCAGAATTGTCTGGTTTTCTGATAGACTAACGAATATGAAAAATTAATTGATTGATATGCACTGTATACAGACTTGGAGACTACTTCTCTGGCTTCACTGTTGGTTTTTGTAGGTGAAGGATGTAGCCAGCGCGTGAGTTAACTGGAGCAAGTGGCCCTTCGAATTCTGGATGTTCTAGGATGTTTTTCAATGCTTCTGTGGCTATAGTTTCGCTGCGTGACAGCATTCTCAGACAGATTAAAATTGAATTAGTACGAAATCATGACAACTACAAATAAAGATCTGTTGCTATGTTATGATATGATGTTTTGATCAAACAATTTTTATCAAATTCAAAATAAAAATGTTTTGATCAAAACATCATATCATAACATAGCAACAGATCTTTATTTGTAGTTGTCATGGTTTCGTACTAATTCAATTTTAATCTGTCTGAGAATGCTGTCAAGCAGCGAAACTATAGTCACAGAAGCATTGAAGAACATCCAGAATTCGAAGGGCCACTTGCTCCAGTTAGCTCACACACTGGCTACGTCCTTCACCTACAAAAACCAACAGTGAAGCCAGAGAAGTAGTCTCCAAGTCTGTATGTAGTATGGACAAGTTTCACCAAGTAAGAGCAACAACAATCAATGAATTGATATGCACTGGTTGTTGAGACAACTTGGAAACCCAGATGGCTTAAAAAGTCTCTGAAATATCGGCCATACATTTTATTGATGATGGTGACTCATGCATTGGGATCGTGTTTCTCCATTGTAGGTTCTGCCATTGTTACTGGTAATGCTTGTTCTAGTTTTTTTTTTTTTTGTATTTCCTGTGACAGATTCTGATATGGATGCTATAAATAAGCTTAAGGCTTCCCACACGACTGGTGCAGATGATTTGTCATCCATAATTATAAAACATCTTAAATATTACCTTGTACCTATGATAACATGTTTAACAAATAGGTCATTTCAGCATGGCATATTTCCTAAGGTTCTGAAGACGTCTATTGGTAATGCTGTGTTTAAAAAAGGTGATCATCATTGCACTGGAACTTACTGTCTCTTATCTTTACCCACGACCATATCAAAAATTATGGAAAAATTATTTTGTCGAAAAATTATTGAATAATAATATTTATTCTGGCACGAAATACCACTTCATACAGTGTTAAGATTTAAATTTATTGTATGTTTGGATAGTGCTGCCCCCTTCGGGAACACGCCCTTCTTATGTCTCTGTTTCTTTATACAAAACAGTTGAATTGTAAACACCAGTGAGTTGTGACCTGTATCTGTTAGTTCTGTAAATATTTGTAAATACCTGTGAATATCATTGTCAAAACCGTCATCCTATGGTAATCATTCATTTAACATACAGTCCACTCAATTGAAGATTTAAACATACAGTATACACAATATTAGAGCAAACAAACGAAATACATGCATATATAAACCCTGGAGAATGTTCACCACATAACAAAACCAAAATAAACAAAGGTACAAATGGCTTAATATGAATAACATTTTAATTGAATGTCAACATGGTTTTAGAAAAAGTAAGTCGGTTGAGACTGCATCGTTTCATATTCTTGATGAAATTTACTTACATATTGATAGTGGTAATTATGTGGCATCCATCATGTTTGATTTGTCAAGAGCTTTTGATACCGTTGACCACATGCTCCTGTTGGAGACTCTGTCAGATTTGGGTGTTAGAGGTATGTCATTACAATAGCTTAAATCTTACTTAGAGGACAGAGAAGTGATTATTGTGGTTGAGAACTCTGAGTCGACCCCTGACAAGCCTCAGGTGGGTGTACCTCAGGGGTCTGTGTTGGTACCTCTGCTGTTCATTGTGTTTGTTAACGATATGCCAATTAATGTTGCATCTGGTCTTGTGTCCATGTATGCGGATGATATCACTGTTACCGTATCTACTGCATCACAAAGAACTTGTAGACAGTATTCAGGATGTCATAAAGGAAGTAAAGGTCTGGTGTCAAAATAAAAGGTTAATCCTCAACCAAGATAAGACGGAATAAGAAAACCAGTAATTGTGGGTATGGTGGATGATAGCATGTCCCTGAGTGCAGGTTCAAAATTTCTTTGGTACATGCTTTGACTCGAATTTGTGTTGGAGTGACCACATTGAACATGTTTGTAGCAAACTTAATAGTGTGATTTTTGCACTTTTGCAACTTATATCCTCACTTGACGTGGGATGTCTTCTGGGTGTCTGTTATGCGCTGGCATATTCACACATTTCTTATAATGTTATTAGCTAGGGGTGTGGTCGAGACTGTGAAAGGGTCTTTATTTTTCAAACACACCTCTTGAGAATTATGTTCAATTTAGGGTCAAGAGAGAGCTGTAGGGAAACGTTTAAAGACAAAAAAAATTTGACTTTTGCTTGCATTTATATATTAAAGTGTGTTTATTTCACGAAGCAAAATGTACATCTCTTTCTCAAAAATTGTTTCTCTCGTCATATCCAACAAGAACGGGAGAGTTACTGGGCATTGTATGTCCCATTATGAACGTTTACCTAGATATAATTGTTGTGATTTTAATTCCTGACGTGATGAATTTTTTTATAGCCATATATGCATTCAGCACATCTAAATTAATTCAAAAAGGGTAATTTTATTCAATGAGCATATTCTTTATTTGATTTGTAAACTAGTTAATTAACGAAAATTATTTCTGATGTAAAAGCACTTACCGAAAAAGCTGCTTCTTTGGGAACAAAACCCAATCATCTCTGGTACCAAGTAAAGGCTGTATTGTGACTGAATTAATGAGCAATTAGCACAGTTTAGAAGGTCATTCATAAACTTTAGACCCTTCTACTGTTTTAACATGAAAAAGTTAAATGAGTATTATTGTTGATATATTTAAGAGCCGTGGAGGTACAATTTCTCGATAACTAGAAACATGAAATGTTTTTTTATTCAGTGTCAGATTATTTGAGTCACTTTTAATAAAGTTTTAATATTACTGGATTGTTTGTAATTTTTTCTGCTGGTTAATTTAATGCATGTTTTTCTTTTGCAGAGTGTTGACATTCCAGGCTTGGGTTTCGGCCAATCAGAGTATTTCCCTTATGTATATTACAAGATCAACGTAGACATGATCGACCATAAAGTTTAAACTAAAAAAAAACAAAATTATAAATGCAGTTTATTTTTGTTATCCCGGAGTTTTATTCCTTAATCCCCTTCAGGATTTTTAAAATACAACCATCCACATTATTTGTCACACGCAAACTATATTTACTTTTAGTTAATTAAGAATTAGAAAAAAAAAAGCAAATCATACAATTTGCTGTTGTATAAGCACAAATACGTAGGGATGTTTTTCGTATTTTCTAAAACGTATGGTTATAAGCGAAGAAATTGTTCATACGATTGCTATTTTTACATGTGTAGAGTTTTGCTGTAAAAATTTGTGCAATATATATATATATATATATATATATATATATATATATATATATATATATATATATATATATATATATATATATATATACTGTTCCATAAAAGTTGACAATATTAGTTAATGTAGAATACGATGATGAACATTTCAAATACTTTTAGACTATCTTTATTCTTATTGTTGAACTGCAGTATTTATTTCATTGTATATAACATGTATATATATAACAACAAAAGTTGAGAGCCATTTGCAAAGATGAGTTGCTTTAATTCATTCGCCGTGTATTCCATTTGTAATATAGATTCCAGTTCTGCAAATAAAAAAAAAAGGATCTTTGTAGAGCTACTACTATGGTGTTGAAGGTTATTTGTTCACAGATTGTAAATTTGTTAGCCAATATAATAAAAAATATATCTATCATATGTTATTTATTTCTAAAAATATTTCATATTTTACAGGTTCTCTTTTATTTTTTATTCATTACAGTAGGATCCGGTTGAACCTCGGTGGTTCAGGGGTAAGAACGTGTGCCTCTGAACCGAAGGGTACTGGGTTCGATCCCAGGGTACTCCTTTCACTTTTTCAGTACAAACTGTAACATTAACATCAACCAAGGTTCTGGCATTGTATTTGAGCAAGTTGAATGTCTGCACGTTACGCCCTTCGAAGGGAGCGTAAAGCCGTCGGTCCCGTGTCCATGCGATGTTGGGCACGTTAAAGATCCCTACCCTCCTTACAGAAAGACAGGGGTTCGGCAAAATTTCCAGGATAGTGAGGTGAAACTGCTCCCTGGCGTTTGATGATTGGCCATAGTCGCGGAAATAGGCTGACGTTAAAGAAACAAAAACATACAGTAGGATTCGGGTTTTACGAGTTGTAGATTTAACGAACTTCTCATTAAACGAGCAAATTTTGATGATTTGAATGGACTTGTGCTAAAATGTTTCCTATTTAACGAGGCTGCTTTTTAAGCGATTTCTGTTTTGGCGAGGTAATTATTGCGCTTACCTGTGCAAATTTTTATTGAAATAGACAGTGTGAAACCGGGGTACTCAGCGACCTGGAAAACCTGGAAAAATCAGGGAATTTGAAATAGCTTTTAAAACGTCAGGGAAATTCGTGATTTTGCTCAAATGTCATGGAAATCATTCTGTAGGCCTGGAAATAATATATTTGTAAAATTGTGTCAGTAGGGCTGCTGTTTGGTACATCAGGGTACCCAGCGAGCTGGAAAAATCAGGGAATATGAAATACCCCCTAAAATGTCAGGGAAATTTGTGATTTTACTCAAATGTCATGGAAATCATTCAGTAGGCCTGGAAATTATATATTTGTAACATTTCGGCACTTAGTAGATGCATTTATATTTTTATTTCTTATACATTATATGAATTTTCTCATGTAAATAGTTTTCTCATAAATAAAACTTCGCTTTTAGAGAGGTAACGACTTTCGAATTTTCAAAAAAATATTTAATAGGCGCAAACGAACAACATGGTTTGCACAATTTCTACGCCACCTAAAGATTCTGGTTTGTTCCATGACACTGGTAAATTCTTTCCGGGTGCTAAGTTCGTCGGCCAGTCATGAAAGTCAAGTTTTTCCATGAAAAAAATTGGCATGCTCTTCCTTGAATGCATATAATGCAAAATGCGTTCTAGCTATTGGCGACGTAAAGCTGCGTGAATGTCTTTATGATCATGTAACATACAGTTGAACTTGGAGGGTAAATATTTAGCATTCGTATATGGGCATTTGTATTTTAATCCAGAAGAGAAAAGTCTATCATTGCAATGCATTGTGTATGACAGTGTAAAGAAATTAAGAGAAGTGGAAAATATAGAAATCAACGATAAGCTGACGCGAACTTTCAATAATTCATATCATGATTTTCTTATGTAGTTACTGCAAAAACGTGTAGTAATTTAGTAATTACACAGAATTAACCATATTTTTGTTTTTGAGAATGGTTAAAAAAATTCAGAATTTTTATTATTCTTTTTTTAATAAAAAAGTATTCTAAGATGTGTGTTGTCCATTACGAGTATTATGAAAAAATCACTTGGGCCTGGAAATGTCAGGGAATTTGATTTTTTATTTCTGCTGGGTCCCTGGCGAAAGTAAACGAAAGGACATCGCCTTTCCGTGAATTTCGTCGCAACTCTACCTAAAAATATGACCCCTCAAGACACGTTAGAGCTAGATGTTTCTTGATTGAGATATGACACTATAGTGGGTAATAAATGTTATTGTACACAGTACAAGAGAAAATATTTATGGGTTCTTCTACTCTGACCGTGATGGAGTGTTCCTCTTACCACTTGAAATCAACGTTCTTAGTTCGTTGCAACGGGACATTTGTGTGACTCTGTTTTGTTGTTTAAATCTTAAAAACTTGCGCCTTATTCCGATCAGTTTTCGATCGTCACACGTTTGATGCAGGTAAATAGTGTATTGTTTGCACCATGTCAGCATACGATATTAAAATGTCGATATTGAAACAAGTGAAAATGGGAACAAAAAAGTGATGTTTGTAGGCAGTAAGGTATTGCATCGTCTACATTATCAACAATTTAAAAGTGCGACAATGCTATTGTCCAGGCTATTGGTTCCAACACTATCGACAAGAAGAGAAAAAGTGAAAACAACCAATATGGAGAACTTGGACAAAGCATTGTTTGATTAGTTCGAATGTCAGGGGCATGCAAACATAACTGGTCTATTTCTCCAGAAGAAAGCTGTTTCTCTTGGTGGAGAAATGGGATATGGAGGGAATTTCCAGTATTCTACAAGTTTTATTTCTCGTTTTGATCAAAGACATGCAATTAATTTGGGAAAAGTTTCTGTGGGAGTGACATCTGTAAATAAAGAAGACATTAGCTTCAAAACAACTTCCGAGAAATATCAGGCATGTAATGTGTTCAATGCAGACGAGACTGGACTTTTTTACAAGTTGTTGTCAGACAGAACTCTAAAATTAAAAAAGGAAAAATATGTTGGTGGGAAGTTATTCAAATAGCGTCTGACTGCACTAGTTTGTGTAAATTGTGATGGTTCTGATTTTCAAAGACTAGTGGTTACTGGCAAAGCACAAAAACAATGATGTTTTAAGAATGTAAAGAATTTGCCAGTGAAATGTGTTGCTAATAAAAAGCATGAGTGGCTGGCTGTATTTTTAAAACTGAAGTAGAATAGAGAACTAGAAAGATATTGCTTGAAATAGAGAATTGCACGGCACATCCACAATTGACGAGTTTGAAGGACATCAAATTAGTTTTTCTGCCACCTAATACCACATCTGTACTGCAGCCTTTAGACCAGGGAATTATCAACTCTCTAAAATTTAATTACAGAAGACAACTCGTCACAAAAATAATTGACAACATGGACAAAAATCGGTGTCGATTTTTGGTAAATGTCCTTGATGCTATTTGCCTCCTTTTTTTTTCTCCCTCAGGGCTCGTCCGCGGTTTTGATTCCCCGATAGCACTGCAACCTTTGGCTTATTGTGCATGCCCTTACTCTTTTTACTCCACCCATTCCAAAATCACTGTGCCTTAAACTAGTCTGCACAGCAATTGGTAGGATGAAGTTTTATATTGCTCTGTCTCCGGTCTAGACTGACCGTAGATCAGTTGACTTTTGCAGTCCAGAGCTTTACACTCGCACAAGTTGTGCTGGGCTGATTTCTCCCCCTCGTGCAGAGTCTGCATGCGAGGTCTCCCTTGAACCGCCCCATTTTATGCAGGTGTTTCTTGACGGCCATGTGTCCCATTAAGAGACCTGTTATGTGTCTGAGCTGTCCTCTGCTAAGATTTAGCAGCTCCACAGCTCTCTTTGAACTGGGTTCGTCAATTATTGCCTTCCCATGTCTAAGCCCTGGACAGTATGCCCAGTACACCTTATGTTAGTTTCTGACCCAGGACTTAATGGCTCCCCTGACAGTGCTCTTTGTCATGCCCAGAGCCGGTTCTGGTCCCATAAATGGTTCTGCTGACCCTCTATTCGTGAGACTGTCAGTTTCTTCATTGCCTTTGACCCCCGAGTGACCCGGCACCCAGATGAAGGTGACCTCATTCTGTCCAGCCAGGTCGCTTGTCTCGTCTGCACTTACTCGCCACCCAGGAATTTACCCGTGGCTACTTAGGGCCTTAAGAGCTGTCTGTGGCTATGAGGATCCGCTTGTTGGTGTAGCCCCTCTTGTTCTCCCGCACACAGTGCAGATTGGCGTACATTTCGGCCTGAAAGACTGTTGCATGGGCTCCGAGGGAAATACTATGACACTCGCGGTCCTTCTGAATAAACACCGTCCCGTGCTCTCCGCCGGATCCGTCCGTGAACCAGACGAGAGCGTCCCGTGGTATGCCCGGCGTCTCCTCCCGCCATGCCTCGCGGTCGGGGATTTCCATTGTAAAGTTGTTTTCCCTGCAGATTCGCGGGCTCGCGAAGTCTGACCTCATTTCAAGCATGGGCTCATTCACGATCTCCTGAATTTTGCAGTGGCCCCTGAAACCTGGGTTGATCTTCAGTCTACCATTGCAGGCTAGTCTGTATAGTCCTAGGCTGACCTCCCTCATAATAACTGAGTGTAGGGGGGGGGGGGGGCGGGGGCAGATCCAGCAACACCTCCATGGTGGCTGTTGGGGTTGAAGACATGGCCCCTGTGATGCCTAGGCAAGCCATCCTTTGGATCTTGCCTAGTTGTTGTTTGGCACTGGATTGTGTCACCTTAGGCCACCAGACCAGTGCCGCATATGTTAACGATGGTCTGACCACCCGTGTGTACAGCCAGTGGGCCGTGCTAGGTCTTAGTCCCCACGTTTTTCCATATAGCCGCCTAGTGACGGCTAAGGTCATGACTGTCTTATGCAGGATTTTTTCAACGTGACCATTCCAGGTTAGCTTAGAGTTCAATACGACCCCAAGATATTTTACCTCCCTGGCCATTGGAATGTAATGTATAGTGAGAGTGCTGTGGCTCTCCCACTTTCTCCTCTTTTAAAGGTAGTACACAGTTTATTCTGTTTCAAAAACACACCAAGTTATGAATTACTGCTGACACTGTTCTTCCAGGGATTCTTGAAATTTACACGTTCAACAAATATTCTGGAAAAGATTTCCGCTAGCAGTTTGAAAATCCCACTTCTGACACCAGTTGGTACATTCTTCGGTGTTCTGCTAACAAGACGCAGCTTTTCAAACTACTAATTTACTATAACCAAATACTATATAATGACAATACAGGACACTCCGGCTGATTTCGTGTTACAAAAATATCAGCGCCCCTAGCGGATAGTACTGATGTTACGTCGTTCGAGAACGTTTAACACTAGCAATTGCTGGTGTTTAACTGTGTATAATTAAGTTTGAGCTGTGTTTTTTACAATAAATATTAGTGGTTGGGTGTGTGCAATCTATAATTGTTCGAATTATAACGTGCTAAATCTTTCAAAGACATTGCATAGATTTCCAAAGGATGGTGAAACGTGAATATGATTTGAAGCAGAAGACAAATTGAGAATCAGTTTTATGCCAATATGTACAGTTCGCAGAAGATAATTTATTGTGTAATATTTACCACCATCTACCTATTTATAGATAAACTTCGTAATCGGATGGTTGAAATGCTTCAATCATAACTTGTCTTCCAGTGCATCAAAAAAAAATTATATATATATATATATATATATATATATATATATATATATATATATATATATATATATATATATATATGAAGGCAAAAAAAGTTTTGCATTAATAATATAAATGGTATAAGAAAACTGTTTTTCTATATTCTTCTGTGTCCTTTTTTATTTCAGTATGGCATAAATTGTCACATTTTTTCACATTTACAATTATTTTACTTGGTAAAGGCTTTTAATTATCTTCCCAAGACAAGTAGAATTAGCAGATTCAGCCTCATAATAAATTTATTTACGGAAGTAACAGTTAGTCTCACCTTTCATCTGCACAATTTCTTAATTATGTACTAAGTATATCAGTTACATATTTTAAAATATTGGATTAATAAGACAGTTTTCATATAGAGATATAGCAAATTGAGTACTGTGCTACCATTTATACCTAGAACAATTATTTATAGGTAAGTACAGATTCTAACTTAATATCATCAGAAACAGCTTTCAGTGTATTTCTATACCTACCCTTGAAATAGTAGTTTAACGACGGTTTCAAGGTAGTAGTTTATATTATGATGAAATAAGATTATGGGTAAGAAAAATTTTTAGAATTATTCATGCTGAATTCAATTTAGGTTTCAAGCTAATTGTTGATACAAATTTTAGTTATAACTATATAATCAGAAAATTTTCACTGTTTTCTCATGTACAAGTTTTTATACTCATCTATAATAAACCAATTGTCTAAATTAAGAATATGCAGGTAAATATACAATTGAAATTACCCGTTTAGTTGTCAGTGCTTTACCCGAGGTGGCGCTAGTGTACTTGTCACAAATTTCACCAACGCTAAAGCATAGTATTGTCATTATATAGTATTTGCCAGTGATGTATATGTCATTAGTATTTGCTATAACCATAGATATATAAGTCTATGGCTATAACCAACTATTTTCCAACATCACCATCAACTAAAATATTTCTCTGTATTCTAAATGTCTATTGTTTATTCTCGCCTTTATTAATTCACTACACTGATACGCTTAATACTCTATGATCATATTCTGCAGCAACACTATAATAACTCAATACTGAACTAACTTACTCCATGTACGGCTCGCCCGTTTATACTGTCCATAGAGATTCTAGATCTAAATTGTTCTACACCTGTCACTTCTGGAAATATAATTTCAGAGTATTCGAGGTTACCAACACACTTTACAACCGGCCTCTGACCATAGAAGTAAACAAGGTCATAAACTTAATTCTCAAGGAAACTGATGCGGCACTACTTTTGCTAACATGTAATTTTTGTTCAAAATTATCCCATTTCTTGCTATTTTTAGCCTGAATACAACAAACATATTCACATTTTTTTTTAGGTCATGGCAGGTAAAATATGCCTTATCTAGACAATCACTCAACCTTTTTTTAACAAAGAATAACTTCAAATTTATATTTTGCCTTTGGGCAAAACAGAACGACTGGAGGAAAATAATTTCCAGTCTTGAAAAAAAGTTCAATGTTTGTTCGTTGCAATAAAATTAAGAATTTATATTGAAACATGAATACACAGCTATATACAATGAATTTTGTTTTGATTTTATTACATTTACACTTCACCATCTTTTCCACAGGTGCAAAATGATTAGAGTAGAAACAAATGTCCAAAAATTAAAGTTCAATAATTCATTACTGAGCACGCTAAAAGAACACAAAAACCACTCGAAAACTACGGCACTCACTACTTCGTACATGTAAATAATGAATGAACACAGTTTGGAGAATTCATGGCGGATCTGGTACCACGTGACTGGCTAACCAATAGAAAATGATACCACCCAATAGCCACACTGTCTCTTATCAAGTCACTGTACCATTCCCGAGCAGCGTTGCCAACGCTCGCTCGTTTTGTGATTCAGTCTCGTTTGTTTTGTGATTCAGTCTCGCTCGTTTTGTGATTCAGTCCAGCTCGTTTTGTGATTCAGTCCAGCTCCTGCTTGTCAAATCTCGCTCATTTTGGTCACGGCCCCGAAACAGCGTTGAAGCTGTGTCGTAATTCGGTTTGATAACAGTTCAACTATATATACTATATATAGATGGCGATTGAGAGTATGCTGCTGTTGTTGGCTGAACGCGATCAGCGAGTAGTTTAGGTTTGGAGCTTAGACTTTAATATAAGGACCGTAAGTGAAGATTGAAACCAGTGATGGGCACTGATAAGTACACTTGGAGAACCCAAATCACTACCACAACACATCTTTTTAAAGGCCGTTCAGAAACACGACTCAACTCAACATCTTCCTAAAGACCTGAAGATCGTTTCACTAATAAAATCAGCGTCATCAGAGGATGAAAAATTCAATTGAATAACGCTAACATTGTTAGTGAAACGATGGTCAGGTCTTTAAAAAGGTGTGTTGTGGTGATTATTGGGTTCTCCAAGTGTACTTATAAGGATAAGGACAGTGGGAATATCTATTTGTAAGTGCGAGGAGGGCAATACGTCATGCGTATTCCAAATGCGGATAACACCTATAGTTTCAGAATGCGTTTTGGAGCTTTAAATAACTTTTACTGGAAATTTGTGTAACTTTGCTCAAGAATTTTCGAATACGATCAGTTACGGATTTATTTTAATATTTATTTTGTACGAAATAGTAGTTAAATCAAAGCTATCGTCTCAAAGACAATATCTTGTTTTTTCCGGTGTTGTGTTGTAAACATAATAGCACAGTGAATCAGCAGCATAACGAATTGAACGTTATTTATTCAACATTATTTTTATATTCAACAATTAAATCGGTGAATCGTCATTAATGTAGATATGTGTTTAATGAAAAAAAAAAAAGAATTCAATAAATGACTTTACCGTAATATATGTGTAGATGCCTGATGGAGTTGTTTGTAGTGCATTAGGGTGCAAAACTAATTCTAAAAAGGCAATGAATCTTAATTTTCTTTTGCAAAAGGAGAAAAATTTCTTACAAACAACCCCCAAGTACCATATATATATATATATATATATATATATATATATATATATATATATATATATATATATATATATATATATATATATATATATACGTCATATCATATGTAAACCACGTTTGAGGTTAGTTTTCACTGTATTTGTTGATTGTATCCGCTCCAAGGTGCCATAAGAAAAGCTCGTTTTTGACAGAACATTTCTCTCGAAAAAACATAAGCCTGTGGCAAACTTTTCCTGAGAATTAAGTCAAGCGTGGTCGTTAAAGAAGGTTCTGTTCGGCTTGTGTGAAATTTTTAGTTACTTAATTTGTATTAGATGGCGTGATTCGACAATATTCGTGTTCTATGTGTGCGTAGTTAACAGGCTTAAAGAGATATAATACGTGTTAATCCACTGTACCCCGCTCTCCCCTATGCTCTATGACAGTGTTTCCCAAGCTTTTTGCGGCTACCTTTTTTTAACATACCAAATTTTATTTGTAGAAAAAAAAAAAGAGTAGCCATGCTATAAGTTACACGCCTAATAGTTACTCATAACAATACGGAGACGCAATAAGATTGTGGCTTGGTTAATCTATGGTCAAGTAGTCCAGGTTCTTTGTTCTTTATTTTTCGGAACTTTCATCGTCGTCAATAAAGGACACTACAATACTAGATATTTCTAGAAACATCCATTCGGCTCTGTATAATCAGCGAAGACGTCATTTGCAAGTTGTGTACTGTGCAGAGTGCAATACTAAATATTTAATGATAGTTTGCGTGTGTTATATTCGTTCTTTGATGTTTATTATTTTGCTAAATATGAACAAATCTTTAAATAGATCGTTGGTACCATCTACCTCCCAAAGTGTCAAGAATACAACAAAAAAATAGATTGTATAGTGATGAATTCCTTAAATATGGCTTTACCGTTATTTTCAATAAGTCGCGGGTAGTTTATGCGGAGAAGTCTGATCAAAAGAAAGTATGAAGCCATCAAAGCTATTTCGCGATTTAAATAGCAAACATACAGGAAAAAAGAAAGGCATATATAATTATTTGAAAGAAAACTAAGCTTCCTACAGCTACAGGAGTGTTATTGATATAAATGTAGGAAGAAGAAATATATGTTGAACAAAATTTTTGAAGTGACATTGTAAACAAAAATTTTTGAGCTTAGTTTGGAACATGAAATGAAATTGTAGTAACTGTGGGTCCGGGGGAAAGAAGCCCAAGGTAGTTACAGGAGTTCTGCTTGTCGTAATTTGAACTAAAGACTGGTGTTCTCTATGGCTCAGACAAGCCTGGCGCGGGCGGATATCTCTAGGGAGATATCTACACTCCACTGTGGAATTCAAAATGGACAATTCACCTCGCTTGGTAGTTACTGGGGAGCGGGGTTTCAGATAATACCTCCTTAGGTTAACCGTGCTGGTGGGTGTCGGGTGTCCAACCGACCCGGAGGGAGTTGATACTTCTGGGGAGTGGTATATACCTGGATTTTGAGGCCTCTACTGTGCTTCGAAACGGCGTACCGCGCTTGGGTGGTGCTCGGGAGCGGGACTCGGTGATTCGCCTTGAGTCTAGCGCTGGTAGGTGTCGGGTCTAGATGAACCCAGAGGAGAGCTGAGATCTCTAGGAGTGGGTTACAACTAGAGATTGAAGTTTAGAAACGGGAAAACGACCTCGTTTGGATGCTACTCGGGTGCGGGACTTTATGATACCGCCTCGAGTCAAACACTAACGGATGTCGGGTCCAGGCGAACTTGGAAAGAGGTTAACTGTATTTGAGCTTTGAAACGGGCAAGCTACTTCACTCCGATGCTAGTACACCTGTCAATAACCTGTCACGAAGTTGATAAACCGGGAAAGATTAACTAGCCTAATTAACAATCAGAGACTGCAGTCATCCAGTTTACAGGGGGGTAAGTAACTGCAATCGTTCACTAGTAAATACATTTTATATTTACCCGAGTGCAGCAGGCTCGCGTTGAAGACGCGACCGTGCCCACTGGCTCATCGACCGGCGTAAGAAGGGGTACACCAGCCGGCGTCAAGCCGGTCGCAGGTCGCAGAGAGAAGTTCAGTAGCTCCACCGCCGTTCGCTGGTTGTGTACGTGAACTGTTGAGATCGAGAATATTTCGCTGGTGTAACTGCTTTACGCTGTTCCGCTATTATTAGGTACCGAGATTGGATCAACGTGGAAGGCCGGCCGAGCAGCGGTCAAGGTAGAATAGCAGGTGCACCAGGTAGCGGGGTAGCAGTCGTGATATTAGCCAAGTGGCTCTGTTTGATTCCATTAGGCCCAGGTATCTGGAGTTTATGGATAGGCCTGCAGAACTAGAGAATTTCATTCCTGAGCTCTGGTTCCCCCGGGATCGCAAGGGTAAGTGGTTAAGCGAGATCGATATATGTCGGTATCGTTGTGGTGAATGCACCATCGGTCCCAGTTAAAAACAGCCCTCCGTGTGGTCACCCCTGCGTTGCCGTCAGGGAGTAACTTCCTTTAATGGATTTTCTTGCTATCCCACGCTGTGTATCCAAACCCCGACCGTCGCAGAAGTTGTCGCGTGACCCACCTTCCGTATCATCCGTAAATATCTTTGTTAAAGTCACAGAACCCCATCTACCTCTGGTTCCTCATAACTACTTTGTACATAATTTCTAGTAAACGGAATATCTTTGTTTTCTTTTATAAATAGTTTGTAAATAGATTATCTTTTAATTTACTCGGCATTTCATTTAATCACTCCGATATATCCACCCAAGCAAACTTTAACGATAGATCTCTAATAAAGACCACAACCAGAAGTCCTGTGGAACTTAGTCTTAACTTAGGAGGACCCTGTCTCCACTAGAATCTAGCTTGGGCTTGTGTGTACGTCGACAGTGACTTGGGAAGGGGGTGAGTATTCCGAGAGAGCGCGCTACTCTCTGAATAAAACTCTATAGGCGCTGGCGCTCGAGAATGATCCCGTAGGAAAGCCGTGTCCCGGAAGTTATCCCGGAAATTCCCCACATTAGGGAAAACCAGTATTAACCCCCCAGCCACCCCAAGTGGTCGTTATAAACCAACTTTCACCTCAAAAATATCGCGTCCTGCGTGAAGGTAAAAGCAAACACTGGCGGGTATCAAGCCTAGATAACCCAGAGGGGAATTGATATGCCTAGTGGGGATTACACCTGAAAATTAAGGCCTCCTCTGTGAGCTTCAAAACGGGATAACGACCCCGCTTAGATGTTGCTCGAGAGCGGGGCTTCATGATACCGCCTCCAGTCAAATACTGACAGATATCAGGTTCAGACGAACTCGGAGAGAGGTTATAATTCTTTGAGCTTCGAAACGGGCAATTGACTTCACTCAGATGGCAGCACACCTTTCAAATCAACTTTCACCCTAAAAAAGATTGACTACCGCAGGAAGCTGGATTTGATGGGTGAAATTAAACGATGAGACGCGAGCGTCAACAGACCTAAGGTCGCGGTGGAGGGGCTGGAATAGCCCACTTGATCAGATTAAATCTAATCTGACTGCAAGCACAATTATGCTTATTTGTGGAACACATTGTGAAATTTGAATAAGTGAGACACTAATACAAGCAGTAAGACACTTTATTACTGTAGGATTACTTTGACCTCAGAATGGGCCTAGGAGTCTACGTTCACGCTACTCTGAAGACAATTTTCAAAAGTCTCAAAGTCGTGATCTCATCATAAAAGCGACTTTCTTCTACGCAAATTCCTGGAAAAGTGTTTTCCACAAAAAATAGAAAGAAAGGCAGGTAAAAAATTCTACAAAATTTCGCTATACTTACTCTTTCATAAAAAACTCGAAAAAATCAACCTTTTTTTAACATCTGCTATGAGAAGAAAACTTAAAAAATCATCTGATTTAAATGCAGATGTAGATACAGTGGCGGAACAACAGATCCGCTGCCCCCGCACATCGCGGGGGTCAAGAGCCCTGATCCTGACGCGAGACAGAGATTTAAGGCAGCTTTTATGAAATCATAAAAAGTAACTAAATATATTTGGCGTAAGAAATAGAAAACATACAAAATAATGATAAGGTGATAGATACCTATTTCCACAACGATGTTGTCGAAATGTTACCGACTTAGTTGGTTTTCTTTTTGTTTTGCCGTAAGAAAATCAAACTGATTGCAGAGAAAAAAAAACAAATAATGAAAATAAACAAGTTGGTAGTATAACCGAGTGTGGGAAACGTGAAGAAGTTTAACGTACAATTCAAAAATACAGATTATATATATATATATATATATATATATATATATATATATATATATATATACAGGGTGTTTACGGAAATCGGGAACAATAGCTATCTTCGTTATTATTTGAGCTACAAAGTCGGTTAAATAACCAAAGTTGACCAACTGGACACCCCGCTTCTGAATATGTCACGAATATCTAGATTGCATAACAACTGTCAAATCTGTTGACATAACCTCAATTTTTTTAAATGGAACGATATGAATATTTTGTGTTCAATCGACTCAGGGCAAGCCATTTTATACGTACATATATAGTCTTTCCATCCCAGTACAATATTCCAAAGATAACTTGATCCCAAACGTTGCCAATTCTAGGTGTTTACGGAAATCGGGTACAATAGCTATCTTCGTTATTATTTGAGCTACGAAGTCGGTTAAATAGGAAAAGTTGACCAACTGGACACCCCGCTTCTGAATATGTCACGGATATCTAGATTGCACAACAACTGTCAAATCTGTTGACATAACCTCATTTTTTTTAATGGAATGATACGAATATTTTGCGTTCAATCGACTCAGGGCAAGCCATTCTATACGTACACATAATAGTCTTTCTATCCCAGTACAATATTCCGAAGATAAC
Organism: Tillus elongatus; assembly: GCA_964006375.1. Lineage (NCBI taxonomy): Eukaryota > Metazoa > Arthropoda > Insecta > Coleoptera > Cleridae > Tillus > Tillus elongatus. Next base: position 31,501,799 of record OZ023264.1, read on the forward strand.
TTGTTCCCAAACGTTGCCAATAGTAGGTGTTTACCGAAATCGGGAACAATAGCTATCTACGTCATTATTTGAGCTATAAAGTCGGTTAAATAGGCTAAGTTGACTAACTGGATACCCCGCTTCTGAATATGTCACGGAAATCTAGATTGCACAACAACTGTCAAATCTGTTGACATAACCTCAATTTTTTAAAATCGAATGATATGAATATTTTGCGTTCAATCGACTCAGAGCAAGCCATTTCATACGTACACATAATAGTCTTTCTATCACAGTAGAATATTCCGAAGATAACTTGATCCCAAACGTTGCCAATTGTAGGTGTTTACGGAAATCGGGAACAATAGTTATCTTCGTTATTATTTGAGCTATAAAGTCAGTTAAATGGGCAATGTTGGCCAACTGGACACTCCTCTTCTGAATATGTCACGGATATCTAGATTGCACAACAACTGTCAATTCTGTTGACATAACCTCATTTTTTTAAAATAGAACGATATGAATATTTTGCGTTTAATAGACTCAGGGCGAGCCACTGTACACATGTATATTTAAAACTAAATTTTATTTCCTAAAAACGAATAAATAATTACAAATATTGCTCAAAATGCCCACCGTTATGATTCAGGCGTAATATTGCTCTCTTCAATATATTGGACTGTATTCTTTGAAGGGTCTGTACAGAAATTCTGTTGACTGAATTCCTGATTTTTACCTTCAATTCGTCCAGACTATCCACTCTTGATGCGTAAACATCGTCCTTTATTGTACCCCATATTGAAAAGTCCAATGGGGTCAAATCGGGCGATCTTGGCGACCATTCAACTGTACCTCCATGGCCAATCCGATTTCCGTAAACACCTACAATTGGCAACGTTTGTGATCAAGTTATCTTCGGAATATTGTACCGGGATGAAAAGACTATTATGTGTACGTATAGAATGGCTTGCCCTGAGTCGAGTGAATGCAAAATATTCATACCGTTACATTTTAAAAGATTGAGGTTATGTCAACAGATTTAACAGTTGTTGTGAAATGTAGATATCCGTGACATATTCAGAAGCGGGGTGTCCAGTTGGTCAATTTAACCGACTTGGTAGCTCAAATAATAACGAAGATAGCTATTGTTCCCGATTTCCGTAAACACCTACAATTGGCAACATTTGTGATCAAGTTATCTTCGGAATATTGTATTGGGATGGAAATACTATTATGTGTACATATAGAATGGCTTGCCCTGAGTAGATTCAACGCAAAATATTCGTATCGTTCCATTTAAAAAAATTGAGGTTATGTCAACAGATTTGATAGTTGTTGTGCAATCTAGATATCCGTGACATATTTACAAGGGGGGTATCCAGTTGGTCAACCTTGCCTATTTAACCGACTTCGTAGCTCAAATAATAACGAAGATAGCTATTGTTCCCGATTTCGGTAAACACCTACAATTGGCAACGTTTGGGATCAAGTTATCTACGGAATATTGTACTGGGATGGAAGGAATATTATGTGTACGTATAGAATGGCTTGCCCTGAGTCGATTGAACGCAAAATATTTGTATCATTCCATTTAAAAAAATGGAGGTTATGTCAACAGATTTGACAGTTGTTGTGCAATCTAGATATCCGTGACATATTCAGAAGCGGGGTGTCCAGTTGGTCAACTTTGCCCATTTAACCGACTTTGTAGCTCAAATAATAACGAAGATAGCTATTGTTCCCGATTTCCGTAAAGACCTACAATTGGCAACATTTGTGATCAAGTTATCTTCGGAATATTCTATTGGGATGGAAAGACTATTATGTGTGCATATAAAATGGCTTGCCCTGAGTTGATTGAACACAAAATATTAATATCGTTCTATTTAAAAAAAGTGAGGTTATGTCAACAGATTTGACAGTTGTTATGCAATCTAGATATCCGTGACATATTCTGAAGCGGGGTGTCCAGTTGGTCAACTTTGTCCATTTAACCGACTTGGTAGCTCAAATAATAACGAAGATAGCTATTGTTCCCGATTTCCGTAAACACCTACAATTGGCAACATTTGGGATCAAGTTATCTTCGGAATATTTAAATGGGATGGAAAGACTATTATACGTACGTATAGAATGGCTTGCCCTGAGTAGATTGAACGCAAAATATTCGTATCGTTCCATTTAAAAAAATTGAGGTTATGTCAACAGATTTGACAGTTGTTGTGCAATCTAGATATCCGTGACATATTCAGAAGCGGGGTGTCCAGTTGGTCAACTTTGCCCATTTAACCGACTTTGTAGCTCAAATAATAACGAAGATAGCTATTGTTCCCGATTTCCGTAAACACCCTGTATATATATATATATATATATATATATATATATATATATATATATATATATATATATATATATATATATATATATATATATATATATATATATATATATATATATATATATATATATATTGTGTGTGTGTATGCACTGGTTCCATTTAAAATAAGTAAGTTGTTATCGACTTTCGGTATAACTGAATAGAGTGTTAGAAACCTGAAAATATTCTTAAAGTGTACACCCTACCGATATGGGCAAGTAAAACAAAATTTCCAGAATCACCCTATACACACTTTTCTATATAGCGGACGCGGTCGTTCTCAGTGGGATTCCTTTTATATCATGTACCAAAATTAAAGATTCTAATTTAAAGGAAAAATCAGTTAATATTAATATCTAAAAAATTTGAATATTCACTACCTTACACTTGCGAGGTATCTTGGTTTATTTACGAATCTCTATAGAAGCTTATGAAATATTGTTATCTGCTAATATTAACAAAAAAAGGTTGTTACACACGGGCTCTGTGTCCTTATCAATTTGTGACGATTATTTTATTACTTTTCTTGTAGGTGCGGTGTGTATTATAGATAAAGAATTTCTTTACGCTGTTAAACCTGAACAGAGGACTTCAAATTTGTATAGTAATGTATTCGTGTGCGTTTTGTGTGTGGGTATCTGTTTTTAAGGGTGTGCTGTGCTGTAACATCTGTAACTGTGTCTGTGCAATGTGTCAAAGTGTCAAGTGGTTTTAAGCAGTCTATGGCAAAAGTGATGACCTACCTATACTCAATATCAGATGATGGTGAGAGCCTAAATGTAAGTCGTGTTTTTTAAATGAAGTTAGAAGTATTATATAATTAATTTGGTTGAGGTGTATTATTTTTTAGACACTACTTTTATCAAAAGCTAGTAGTAAATATGTTAAATGTATGGACATTTTCTGCCTTCCGTTAAATTAGTAGGTAAAGATTATTTCTTTAAAAGTATGTGGCTAATGAAAGGAACCTTTCGACTTTCAAGGCTAGTTTGCAACCATAACCTTCAATAAGTAGTAAAAAATTTATATACACAGATGTCACCAGGTACTTATAGTACCTATATTTTCATTAAATTTTGCATACTTACATTCTTTTTCTATTCATAGATTAATAATGTTAACGTTACAGTTTGTATGTTGAAAAAGTGAAAGGAGAACTTCGGTTCAGAGGTACACGTTCATACCTCTAAACCACCGAGGCTCTTTTTTTTTCGTTTAAACGTCGTAAAAAGTATCAAAATATATAGAATATTTGAGAACGAACATTTTTTTGGTCTGCTGGTCTGTCGGTCTCTCGGTCCGTTCGTAGCCACAACAACTTTAGAATGAATTGAGATATCGTCTTCAAATTTGATATACAGTTAGCACTCGACAAACGAACAGTTCGGATTGTTTTTGGGTAAAATAGCTTTAGCGGGTAAGGGATGAATGGGGGGTGATTTGGTGAAAATTGACATTTTTCGTTAAAACTCGAGTAGTATAATGTTTTAGGGTTTATTTATTAGAAAACTTTTAATATCATCAAACATTGGTATTCTGTGCTGAAATTAAATTAAGGCTTGGATGTGTGGGGCTGAAATATTGTTGACAAAAATGTCGTAAAGAAGTCTCCAAACATATAGAAAACTTGATTCTGGAACGAAACTTTTTTTGTCTGTCGGTCGGTCGGTCTGTCGATATGTGGCCGCATGTACATCTGTCTGTTAACAGACGCAATAACTTTCGAACCAATTGAGATATGATCTTCAAATTTGGTATCCAGTTAGTAGTCGACAAATGAACGCTTCGAATTGTTTTTGGGTAAGATCGCTTCAAGGGATAGGGGATAAATAAGGGGTACTTTGTGGAAAATTGACATTTCTTCAATAAATCCCGAGTAACATAACGTTTCGAAAGTTTATGGGTACAGGAATACAAATATTTTCTTTGTGGTCAAGTCATGGACACTAAATTCATTCCATGATAATGTTTTTCTGAAGAGAATAAATTTTCACAGCTATGCGGAAGTTATGATTCAATTTGGAGCACTATTTATAGCCGTTTTAGCCTCCGATTCAGCTGTATCATTGCCTTGAATACCTATATGCGATGGTACCCATAAAAATTAGACAGAAGTGTTGATTATGATTTTAAAAATTGATATTTCTTTTATTTTGTGAACAAGAATCTTATCTCATCTTGATTACGTAAGTGCCTGGAGGGATGACAGTGACTGTGCAAATGATATATTTTGGTACTGGGTTCTCTTTATAATTAAGTATTGTGAGATATTGAAGAAGAGTTAAAATTCCCCGGTAAAAACACTAGTAGATTTAGGTAATCTAAATTTGTGACGTTTTCTGTTTTCTATGACTGAACATGCCACTCCGTCTTCATTTTTTGATGCATCAGTATATAGAATGTCACAATCTGCATGTTTAGACAATTTGTCATAGAAAGCGTTTTGCAAAAGTTGTGACAGATTGACATACTTGCTGAATTCTAAGAGAGAGGTGTCTACAGCAACTTGTGTATCTGACCAAGCGGGAGGACCACTTAGCTTGGTGTTTGGCAGTGGTGCTAGGTCCCTATAGGTATCTGAGATGCGATGAAATCTTACATACCAAGGAGCACTACATCTTGGTTTGACGTTAAATCTGTTAATTAATCGTAACGTTCTAAGCGCCTGGTATAAAGGATTTTTTGGATTCGACATAATCAAATATTATATTGGTGTAGCTGATATTTACTAGTTTTCAAACAGATTTAAATCCGGAGATTCAACAAGCCAAGGTACTAAGAGTTTTGCATCGATTTTGGATATATTGTTAAAGTTTAAAGTTTAAAGAGGTATTTAAAACTACTTTGTTTGCAATGAAATATTAATTTTGCTTACTGGACATTTTACAGACAAACTCGATATATTTTGTTATTTACTTAATATTTGCTGACTCTTTATTATGAACATGTCTAGATGTATGTGATGCATCTGTTAGTAACTGTTTGGATGTAAGTCGTGGGCAAAATGGGTTATATCGAGGAGGCAATTTCATTGTTTCATGGTTTCTAAATATGCAAAATTTTAATTAAAAAGAAACAATACAAGAATTCTAGTTATGTTTTTATTCATGTATTTTGTAATTGTGTTATCTATTAATATAATTATATACATATATAGCGGCAAAGTAACAAAAATATACATAAACTTTTACTTTTACCACAAAATACAAATTTATCCAAAAATTCACAGATTAATTTGGCCGTACTTTTGGACAGATATCAACAGGTTTTTTCTGCCTTTTTATCGTTAACTATTCCATAATTGAATTTTAGTGGTATCTATACCTAGTTTGGTTTCTATACAATAAGCTTAATATTTATTACTATGTTTAATTTTAAGCTCTTCTAGATCCTTCTGTAGATAATGTAATACATAGTGTAGGACGACATCGTAACAGTACTTGTATTCAGTCTGAAACAGAAAAAAATACGGAGTAGAATAAAAAGTTGTATTACCAAACACAAGATTCAAATGCTTAAATAAGTTTTGGACTATATTTGTTTTTGTTTAGTTGAATTTGCCTGTAAGATATCTACAGGTGTAACAAAAATGTTTGGACAAACATTCGCAGGTGAAAGAACTCATGAAAATAAGGTGGGTAAGTCCTATTAGAAACTCGTAAAGCGCCTCGTTACCAACATACAGGGTATTAATTTACAAAAAATTAAGGTATTAATTTATAGATTAAAAATGGTTTATTCACATTTCTTCAAACTTGTGGCCAGGGTTCTAGTAAATATTGCCCATCAATTAGGGTTATCGATAGTAAATTATTACATTCAGCGGCAGAGATCTGGAGGTTCGATAGAATATGTTTTTACAGCACCCTTACAAAGTGAGGAAATGCTGAGCATCAATTTAAATAAATTGATGCTCAGATGAATTCTAGGGAAACGGTTAATTTTAGGGCCAACATTTAAGAGACCTTTTTTCCTTAAAATCAATAACTTATTAGAAGAAAGTATTTCAGAAGTTATTAACCTAGTGGCTCGCAAGTTACGTAAAAACATATTCTATTGAATCGCCAGATCTCCGCCACTAGATGCAATAATTTATTATCGATAACCGAAATTGATGAGCAATATTTACCAGAATCCTGACAACAAGTTTAAAAAAAATGTGAATAGACCATTTTCAACCTATCAAGTGAAACCTTATTTTTTTTGTAAATTTTAACATCGTCACGAATTTTGGCTTGAGCAATTCAAGCAGTATGCACAGGTCATGAAGCAAACGCATGACTATAGTCAGTTTCCCACGTCTTTTGTGACGAACATCTTGTCGCAATTTATGCAGGAGTGTTGCATAATATGCCCCGTTGACTGCGGTTTCAGTTTTTTAAAGTATGTGAGAGAATACCTTCATTTCTGTCCCATTCGAAACCGTTTTGACTAATCTTATACTACAGAGTAAGACGCAGAATTTTCCACGTAGACCCCATCCAGTTAATATTTGATGCTTTGAGGTGGAAGCCCTTCTCGAGTAAGGAATTTAATAACGGCGCTATTCTCAATTTTAGCGACTTCTGACATTATGATTAACAAGTGACGGGTATAAGAAAACTAATGGACGTAAAATCCGTTTTTGTTCTTTGCAAGACTAATAAGACCTATCGCACCAAATTTCGACACACTGCGATATCCTGGATCTACGTTAGGACGGGAAATTTTTGCGCTTACCTTACCTAAAAAAACCGACTATCTGATTTCTGAATATCCTTCCTCCGAGGTCACTATTCTTGGTGACTTCAATGTCCATAATAAGGAATGGCTAGGATCTTCAAAAACCGATCCACAAGGGAGAGCAGCGGAGGCCTTTGCAGTGAGCAATTCTTTAGCCAATATGGTTCAGCAACTTACTTACTTTCCTCGTATCCCAACACACAGCTCAAATCCCTTGGATCTCCTTCTTACTACAAAACCTGAATGCTATAAGATATCAGTCACCGCCCCCCTTGGTCGCTCAGACCACGGCATGGTTACTGCTTCCTGCGAAATGCAACCCAAGGTCACACAGTCATCACACCCAGGTATCGTTTGGCACTACAACTCCGCAAACTGGGACGAAATGCGAGATTACTTTTCCTCATGTCCATGGGCGTCTGTATACTTCTCTCATCCTGACCCCTCTGATATCTCACAAAACGTCACTGAAAGTATCCAAGCTGGCATGGAATTATTTATTCCACGTACACAGCAAACCTCTTCAGCCACTCAAAAGCCCTGGTTCTCTAAATCCTGTGACAAGGCCAGACATGGAAAGGTCAAAGCTCACAAAACGCTTCTACACAATCCCAGTCAAGAAAACCATCAAGCATTTAACGACGCAAGAAACCGCTATGTCCGCATTCTTTCTGAAGCAAAAAACTCGTTTAATAACCACATCAAAAACAAAGTCCTCTTAAGCTCCAACGGCGGCAAACCCTTCTGGACTCTTCCTAAATCTATTGGGAATAATTTCTGCAAAAGCACGTTCCCACCTCTTGTCTCAGGAGATGAAATTGTTTCTACCGCCCTGGACAAGGCTCAACTTTTGCTTCGTTGTTCGCCGGCAATTCTACTCTCAACCCACCTCCAAATGTTCAACCACCAACAGTCCCCAATGTCGCCCATAAAATGACGGATATCAAAACTAAAAAGGTACGAAAGATGCTCTCTTCTCTTAATACCAGGAAAGCCCCTGGCCTTGACGAGATCCCAGCAATTGTTCTCAAAAATGCGCACCAGAACTTGCTCCTGTCCTGACTCGTCTGTTTCAGATATCTTACAATAAAGGCATATTCCCTAGTAACTGGAAAACTGCTCGAGTACAACCCATCCATAAGAAAGGATCCAAAGCGCTTGCTAGCAACTACAGGCCTATTTCTCTCCTTTCAGTCGTCTCTAAAGTGATGGAAAAGTATATAAATACCGAATTACTAACATTTCTTGAAAAACACAGTCTAATCCAGTAGGGATTCCGTCAGCGCAGATCGACTGCCGACCGCCTTTCCTTTGTCACCCATTCTTGGAACAAGTCTATGGAACTACACGGTGAATCCCAGCTTGTCGTTTTAGACATATCCAAAGCATTCTACCAGGTCTGGCACGCAGTGCTGCTTAATAAACTTCCGGTCTATGGCATACCACCACACTTTGTACCTGGACAGCAAATTTCCTCTTCAACAGGAGCATTTCTGTTGTCGTGGATGGCCATTCCTCTAAACTGCATCCAATTAATGCAGGAGTTCCTCAAGGTTCAGCTTTAGCCCCTACTTTGTTTCTTCTCCACATCAATGACCTCCTCTGTAGCACATCCAACCCAGTTCACAGTTACGTGGACGACAGCACCCTCCACTCAAATATACAGTCTTCTAAGCCTGTCTCTTTAGCCCAATTAGATGAGGATCGCAGATTCGTGGAGGATTCTGTCTCCGTGGATCTCCAAAAAATATTAGACTGGGGAAGTAGAAATCTTGTACAATTCAACCCCACCAAATCTCAGTCTTGCTTTCTTTCTCATAAGAGATACACCAGCCCTAGGCCCATCACAATGAACAACCAAGTTATTCAAAGTAATGGGTCCTTTTCTCTTGTTGGCATTTCTGTGGATCGAAATCTTAATTGGCACCAACATGTCACATCAATTGCAGAAGCGGCTGCTAAGAAATTAGGTTTCCTCTTCCGGGCTCGCAAATACTTTTCACCAGCTAATCTCTATACCTTATATACTTCACAAATAAGGCCAAACGTCGCATACTGGTCCCACATCTGGGGTGCAGCTGGCGCTTCTACACTCGCTATCTTGGACTCCATTCAAAAGAGAGCTATACGTCTCATCGGTGACCCTATCCTTACCCAAAGGCTGCCATCCATTGCCCACTGACGTGCCGTTGGTGACCTCTCTCTCTCTCTCTCTCTCTCTCTCTCTCTCTCTCTCTCTCTCTCTCTCTCTCTCTCTCTCATAGATATCTGTACGGGCACCGCTCAGATGAGCTTTCCTCCATAGTTCCCCTACCTGCTGCCCCCAACAGGCCTACCAGGGGAACAGAGCGAATGCACTCTTTTACTGTCCAGGTCACCAGATATAGAACATCTTGTTATGCCCGTTCTTTTGTCCCGAGGACTTCCAAGTTGTGGAATTCTTTGCCGGCACATTTTTTTCCTTCTCCTCCGAACCTCCTAATCTTCAAGTCCAGAATTAACAAGTTGCCTCTTTCCTCCTTGTCAACACCCACGGTACGATAGTATTTGTGTTAGCCCTCGTGGTGTGCTGTTGAAATTAAAAAAAATGTATGAGTAACTATGAAAATGGTACTTTAGCTATAACTTGTAGTCTAGGAAGGGTCCGAGAAATTTATTTAGGTGTCCATGCAACCGAAAACAATTAGCGCTCTCAACGGAAATACGCAAATAAACTTTCCCTTTTTATCGAAAGTTTTGACAGTAAAAGTACCTTAAGTTATTGTCGAGTCAACTGGTTGGCTCTGTTTCTGTGAACGAGAAACTAACTTAGGAGGATATCAGGGTAAACAAAGGTATGGCTACAAGTGGGCCAGTTTGGCAGCGAACAGAGCTTCCTTGAGCTGTATCCTATGTTCGGGTAAAGTCAAAATGTTCGCAATTTTGTGAATAAACATTGTATGCGCTTTTTAGTTAACTTACAATGTTTTCTATGAGTTGTGGTCTATGTCTTCTGACAGTTCTAACAGCCTGAAAAACGTCTACTTCCCCATGTTGAATTACTTGTTCAATGCACGCGTTAGCTGCACAGTAGATGCCGCATCTACTTCGTCCATCCCTGAAAAAAATATATTATAAATCATTCGAAATAAACTAAATTTTAAAAAACTAAATTTGGTAGTCTTTATTTTAATAGCTTCGTCAAATACACAAGCATGGACTTTAAATTTGGACGTGTTTAAGTTTTAAAAATTAACATTTGACTAAAAAATAATTCATTAAAATAATCCAATCATTAAGGTACGCGCAAAGATCGTAAGGCGAAGACCCTGATGGAATAATAAAAGTTATGAACAACAAATTATTTTTATTTTTCAATCATAATCGTTCTCAACTCTAACACATTTTCCCCAACAACGCTCCAAATTTGTATAGCTTATAAATAAAATGTTTTCTCAACTTTTGGAAACCAAATGTTCACTTCATTACCTGTCGAAAATCTCTTCCCTCTCAAGCAAGGGCGCCGTTTTAAAACTTTGTGGGAGAGTTGGGGGCTGCAAGAATTTAGGAAGATATATATCAGTTGACTCCTGTCAAATTTTGAACAAGCTGCGTCATTAAGTTTGTGTTAGATAGCCATTGAAAGAAGACAACCTCTTCAGTTACGATATAACGAAAATGTAAAAAAAGAAAATTTTGTGTGCCCATCAAGCATTACTTTTTACGGAAAAAAACAATCACTTAAACCAAGCCTAAGCTTGATAAATACTATGGAAACTCTGTACCATCAATTTCCATGATAAAAAAGTGGTATACTGAATTTCGTTGCGGCCGTACAAGCACAAATGACGCCGAGCGTTCTCGACGCCCAGTTGAGGTAGCTATACCCGAAACAATTAAAAAAATTCATTCAGGAAAATTGTAAGTTTGTTTTCGGAGAATTCTATACTTTTTCAAACAAAACTTATTTTGATGAAATATGGCACATGGTTTTTATTACAAAGTTTATACTATCTACCAAATTTGATGTCTCATCCAAAAAAAAGACATATTTTACGTAAAAAGATTTATATGAAAATTCGCTACTTGCTGCGTCCAACTTTTTTCTTCTAAAAGATTATTTAATAGGTTTCACTTCTAGTGAATCGTTTAGTGAGTTTTCGCAGAACAAATTCACTAATGAGGAGATCACGTCTTTTGAATTTTGGAAATATTCTTCTAAGGAGCGGGAACTAGGACCTCTAGAACCCTCACACAGAAAACTCAAGAACTAAGTGGCCGATATAAATAAAATTTGGCAGGAACCGTCCTTTTGTAAATGGCTTGAATAAATTGGTTACCCAGGAAAATAGGACCACTTTTTCAGAGAAAATTTTTGGTTTTCTTTGCAAAACTTTGGAATCTGAAAATAATACGGCTATGGCAACTAAATTTGGTAAACAATTTTGTAATATAAAAAGTAAACTATATATCAAAATTTCGGGCTCTAAGTTAAAAGGAAAAAGTTATAGGCATTAAACGGAACACATTTGTGGTATGCCTGGTCGTTGCAGGAATGCAGAAGACCACAGACTATTATTATTTGTCTTAATGCTAATTATAATTTTCGCAAAAAAAAACTAGATCACTTATCTATGAAAATTTGTTACCATAATAGACTTGCTGCTGCCTGACTTTTTTAAACTCACTCTTTTGTAATAATAAAAAACTTTTCCCCAATTTTACAAAGTAATTTTTCATTAGTTAGAGGAAAAATAGGACTTGTAAAAGTTTTTTCTACAAGTTTCGTTACTTACGGTGAGACGACGCAAACTGGTCCATAATCAGTTCTTTGTCTCCATCTTTCCACCATATTCATCAGTTCAACGAGCGAGTTTGTTGATGTTGGCACTTTATGTCCCATTGGCCAACAAGTTAGTTGGAAAAGTTGGACAGTCTTTGGGGGAGCTTTTACGCCAGCCATTAATTCAGTTAGAGAGACTATCTGAAATTAATATTTTCAAATGAAATCTATATTGTGTTAATATTTAGTATGATCCAAACAATGTAGAAGTGGGCAGGTAGTTTTGTAATTGGGATTGATATCTACCATCAGCATTCAAACACGTATTAACGCTCATTAAATTAGTCTATATATTCTCAATTGAAATAACGCCTCTAAAATGCCTATGTAGTAAACGTCAATATTTAACATAAAAATTATATATATATATATATATATATATATATATATATATATATATATATATAATAAGAATAACCATAATAATAAATAACAAATTAATAATACCACCAAAAGAAGCCGGTTCTACAGGTGTTTCAAAAATGATGATCTATGTTACAGGTGCACATTCAACACAAAAAAATATACCAATTTTTTCATATAAACATGGGTAGCAAATGCGTAGTTTTTTAAATACAACGTGTTAAAGTTATTTGTTTTTGTCAGTTTTTCACGAATAAGTCCGAGTTAAATTAAAAATTTGACGTGAAAATTGGCATGTGGGGGTTTTCGAGGGTAAGAAATATGTTATTGTTAATAACACTGCTGGCAGTGGGCGCCGCCTGTAAGATATGGCTTGCATTCAATTGGCTATAATTTTTTGACACGCAGTAATATCGACCCACCGTATAGCTATATTGCAGCCTTTATCCATCGTAAGCAAAAAATAAATACTTGATTTAAATCTCTCAGACACACCATTTTCGAGATATTTCAATTTTTGTATGTCGATGTCGCTCACCTGTTAATTGCTATTTTTTATTTCTTTATTTCAACAACACACCAGGAAGGCTTACAGCCTAAATACTATCGTACCGTGGGTGTTGACAAGGAGGAAAGAAGCAACTTGTTAATTCTGGACTTGAAGGTTTCGAGGTTCGGAGGAGAAGGAAAAACATGTGCCGGCAAGGAATTCCACAACTTGGAAATCCTCGGGTCAAAAGAGCGGGCATAACAAGATGTTCTATGTCTGGTGACCTGGACAGTAAAAGAGTGCATTCTCTCTGTTCCCCTGGTAGATCTGTTGGGGGCAGCAGGTGGAGGAAATATGGAAGAAAGCTCCTCTGAGCAGTGCCCGTGCAGATATCTATAAAAGCGAGAGAGGTCACCAACGACACGTCGGTGGGCAAGGGATGGCAGCCTTTGGGTGAGGGTAGGGTCACCGATGAGACGTATAGCTCTCTTTTGAATGGTGTCCAGGATAGCGAGTGTAGAAGCGGCAGCTGCACCCCAGATGTGGGAGCAGCATTCGAGGTTTGGCCTTATTTGTGAAATATATAAGGTATAGGGATTAGCTGGTGAAAAGTATTTACGGGCCCGGAAGAGGAAACCTAATTTCTTAGCAGCCGCTTCTGCAATTGATGTGACATGTTGGTGCCAATTGAGATTTCGATCCACAGAAATGCCAACAAGAGAAAAGGACTCACTACTTTGAATAACTTGGTTGTTCATTGTGATGGGTCTAGGGCTGGTGTATCTCTTATGATAAAGAAAGCAAGACTGAGATTTGGTGGGGTTGAATTGTACAAGATTTCTACTTCCCCAGTCTAATATTTTTTGGAGATCCACGGAGACAGAACCCTCCATGAGTCTGCGATCCTCATTTAATTGGGCTAAAGAGACAGGCTTAGAATATTGTATGTTTGAGTGGAAGGTGCTGTCGTCCGCGTAACTGTGAACTGGGTTGGATGTGCTGGAGAGGAGGTCATTGATGTGAAGAAGAAACAATGTATGGGCTAAAGCTGAACCTTGAGGAACCCCTGCATTAATTGGATACAGTTTAGAGGAATGCCATCCACGACAACAGAAATGCCCCGGTTGGAGAAGAAATTTGCTGTCCACGTACAGAGTTATGGTGGTAGGTCATATACCGGAAGTTTATTAAGCAGCGCTGCGTGCCAGACCTGGTCGAATGCTTTGGATATGTTTAGAGCGACAATCTGGGATTCACCGTGTAGTTCCATAGACTTGTTCCAAGAATGGGTGACAAAGGAAAGGAGGTCAGCAGTCGATCTGCGCTGACGGAATCCATACTGCCTGTCGTGGATTAGACTGTGTTTTTCAAGAAATTTTAGTAATTCGGTGTTTACATACTTTTCCATCACTTTGGAGACGACTGAAAGGAGAGAAATAGGCCTGTAGTTGCTAGGAAGCGCTTTGGATCCTTTCTTGGGGATGGGTTGTACTCGAGCAGTTTTCCAGTTACTAGGGAATATGCCTTTATTGTAACATATCTGAAACAGACGACTCAGGACAGGAGCAAGTTCTGGTGCGCATTTTTTGAGAACAATTGCTGGGATCTCGTCAAGGCTAGAGGCTTTCCTGGTATTAAGAGAAGAGAGCATATTTCCCACCTTTTTAGTTTTGAAAATGATATCCGTCATTTTATGCGCGACATTGGGGACTGTTGGTGGTTCAACATTTGGAGGTGGGTTGAGAGTAGAATTACCGGCGAACAAGAAAGCAAAAAGTTCAGCCTTGACCAGGGAGGTAGAAACAATGTCATCCTCTGAGACAAGAGGTGGGAACGTGCTCTTGCAGAAATTATTCCCAATAGATATAGCAAGAGTCCAGAAAGGTTTGTCGCCGTTGGAGCTTAAGAGGACTTTGTTTTTGATGTGGTTATTAAACGAGTTTTTTGCCTCAGAAAGAATGCGGACATAGCGGTTTCATATCAGTATGTATAAACTTAATTTTCTTATTCTTTAGTTAAAAATTAAAATCTTACCAGAAAAAAGAACTGACAAGACACAATCATTAAGATAAAATAAAAAGCCAATGTAAGAAACATTGAACAAACCATTTAACAAAGTGGTTTCCATCGTTACGGCACTTGACTTTTGCGTTTTCGTCGTGACATATACTACATTTGACTTTTACGTTTGAGACTACTCACTATTTTTAAGTAATTAATTGTATTGTCCCTAATTTTTCTAATTAAATATAAAAGTCTTTACCAACAATGAACTAACAGACATGCATGTTATGTATTCACGGGCTTTTGGTAACTGTTATGAGGCGAAACGACTGTATGAAGAAGCCTTCCCAAATCGGAGAATTCCAGACAGAAGGATGTTTGGTACCCCTGTTTGTATTATAAGGAGTGAACCTACCGAAATTTAGGTCTGTAAGTTTAAAGAGAAAAAGTTATGGGCATTTAAAGAAAAATAATTTGAAGTTTTCCTCAAAAGGTCAAAATCGCGAGTTTAAACGTCAAAATTGGCCACATTTAGGCAAAGAACCTGAAACAAATACGGATTTTGTAAAGAAAATGTTGCACAAATACGGATTTTGTAAAGAAAATGTTGCAAGAAGGGTGTTCTGCAAACCCTTAACTTTCAGCTTCAACCGTCATTGTCCTTGATTTTAATAAAATGTTTACAGGAAATTCAATTAAAATAGACCCTTTCTCTGATGTTTTGGCGGTAGTTTTAGTTTAATTTATGACTGATAATTTTTAGCTAATTTTCGTAGAAAAAATTCGTTAATGAGGAGACCGCGACTTTTGAATTTAAAAAAGATTTCTTCAAATGAGTGCAAACTAGGCCGCTAGAATCCATATCCGAGTTTAGTTTCAGTTTTTATGTGCTTACATATATACAGGCTGACGCATTTCTGCGGTAAAGCTTAATATAATTGTTATTATACAAGATACGAGAAAAAATTGTATACGTTAATTATAGGGTGTCTTGAGCTGCATCTTATAAAATTATTTTGACAAACACAGGCTGTCCCATAAGTCGTTGGTGATCCTTAATTTTTTTTTTCGCACATCCTTATTTTATTGAATTTTTGCATTTTTTATCTAAACATGATGCGTTAGCAAGAAAAAAATCGAGACGCAGTAAGTCCGTCTTGGTAGCGAATTTTCATTAAATGCTTCAACTTTCAATAACTCAATTTGGCTAAAGTTTGTTGGCTAGGAAACCAGTTTTCTCGGAAACATTTAAAGTCTATTTTCGGAAAATTTTTGTACATTTTCAAACTATAAGTTATTTTTATAAAATATGGTACATCGTGTAGACTATATAGGCTATACCGGTAACTAGATTGCTGCCTGTTTGCATTAGAGAGACATATTTGTTATTAAAAATAATGTTATGAAACTTCACTTTTATCACGCACTTGCTGCATCCAGACATTTTAAGTACTCCTGCAGGTATAACTCTACGATTTGCAGAATTCTGAATAAGAAGAAACTCGATCCATTTTATTTTACTCCTGTACAAAATTTGTTGTCCCAAGATTTGCCTGCTCGTCTACGTTTTGCCGATTTGATCGAATACCAGGAGACCAACGAACCTACTTTTTGGAGAAAATCTCATTTATCAATGAGGCGATATTTACTCGCCGTAGCGTCTATTGTGTGACTGAGAATCCCCATGGTGTAAAAGTAAGGCACTACCAACATAAAGTTAAGCTGAGCGTTTGGTGCGGTGTCATTGCCAATTTTTTTGTTGGACCTTTTGAACTTCCTCCCATATTAAATAGAAATATATATTTAAAATTTCTTTCAGAAAATTTGGCAGGATTGTTTGAAGAACTTCCGCTTTATTTAAAAAGAGACATGTGGTTGATGCACGACGGAGCGTCACCGCATTGTTCTCGGCCGGTGCGTGCATATTTAGAATTAGTTTTTCCAGTTCATCGGATTGGCCCTGGAAGTATTTTTGCTTGGCCATCCAGAAGTCGGGACTGCAATCCTCGCAATTTTCTATTTGGTCTAGAACATAATATATAATTCTTAAAGAACCCATTGGTTCGCGTGAAGAGTTGTGAGGAAAAATACAAATCGCTGTCAACGAGGCAATAAATCAATAAAAGAATGGTTATATTGGGAAGATGTAACACTTAACATAGTGGTTAAAATTTTGTCTTACCTTTTTGTTTATACGAAATACCCATGTCTTGATATTGGTATAATGGTTGTGAGAGATATGATCTATAGTAAAAACTGGACCATATTTTTTTGATGTTCTCCCTTCCGGCCAAAAAGAGGGAAATTGTTGCTGCAAGAAAAAAAAAGAGTTAAACAGTTTATTGTGTTGTCTAAAGGGTTAACATGATTATCTAACTGTTACTATAATAGTAAAAAATGACTAATGGAACAGGCTTTCATTAAAACAAATTTCATATTTTTTTAAGCAATATTTGATAAAATGTGAGGGCGTGTCCTGAAAACATTATGAACTCAATAGTGCCACAAAATCGTTGCTAACTTACTCTAAAATAGCTAAAGGCAGTCCACCTTTTAGATGCTCTAGAAAAATACGAGAATACGCAACAAATTGTGTAAAACCTAGGTTATTTGACACTAAAGGTGTATATTGTTTGATAAGAAGAAATTTGTCAATTAAAGATTGCGGGTAGAGAATGTAATGAAGCAATTTGTAAGAAGCAATGTGAATGTTACCATCGTGAGAAGAGGCAAACTTTCTCCTTTTTTTTAATATTTCAACAATACACCACAAGGGTTTACAGCCTAAATACTATCGTACCATGGGTGTCGACAAGGAGGAAAGAGGCAACTTGTTAATTCTGGACTTGAAGGTTTGGAGGTTCGGAGGAGAAGGAAAAACATGTGCCGGCAAGAAATTTCACAACTTGGAAGTCTTTCATTACTTTAGAGACGACTTTAAGGAGAAATAGGCCTCTAGTTGCTAGGAAGCGCTTTCTTGGGGACGGGTTGTATTCGAGCAATTTTCCAGTCGCTAGGAAATATGCATCTATTGTAAGATGCCTGAAACAGACGAGTCAGGAGGAGCATTTTTTGAGGACAATTGCTGGGATCTCGTCAAGGCCATAGGCTTTCCTGATATTAAGAGAAGAGAGCATCTTTCGTACCTTTTAGTTTTGAAAATAATATCCGTCATTTTATGCGCGACATTGGGGACTGTTGGTGGTTGAACATTTGGAGGTGGGTTGAGAGTAGAATTTCCGGCGAACAACGAGGCAAAAAGTTCAGCCTTGCCCAGGGCGGTGGAAACAGTTTCATCGCCTGAAACAAGAGGTGGGAACGTGTTCTTGCAGAAATTATTCCCAATAGATTTAGCAAGAGTCCAGAAGGGTTTGTTGCCGTTGGAACTTGAGAGGACATTGTTTTTGATGTGGCTATTAAACGAGTTTTTTGCCTCAGAAAGAATGCGGACATATAGGACTCTTGCGTCGTTAAATGCTTAACGGTTTTCTTGACTGAGATTGTGTAAAAGCGTTTTGTGAGCTTTAAAATTTTCAAGTCGGCCTTGTCACATGATTTAGAGAACCAGGGTTTTGAGTGGCTGAAGAGGTTTTCTGTGTACGTGGAATAAATAATTCCATGCCAGCTTGGATAATTTCGATGACGTTTTGTGAGATATCAGAGGGGTCAGGATAAGAGAAGCAGACAGACGCCCATGGAAATGAGAAAAAGTAATCTCGCATTTCGTCCCAGTTCGCGGGGTTGTAGTGCCAAACTGTACGTGGGTGTGATGACTGTGTGACCTCGGGTTGCATTGCGCAGGAAGCAGTGACCATTCCGTGGTCTGAGCGACCCAGGGGGCGGTGACTGATATCTTATAGCAGTCAGGATTTGTAGTAAGAAGAAGATCCAAGGGATTTGAGCTGTGTGTTGGGATGCGAGGAAAGTAAGTAGGTTGCTGAACCATATTGGCTAAAGAATTGCTGACTGCAAAGGCCTCCGCTGCTCTCCCTTGTGGATCGCTTTTTGAAGATCCTAGCCATTCCTTATTATGGATATTGAAGTTACCAAGAATAGTGACCTTGGAGGAAGGAAATTCAGAAATCAGATGGTTGTTTTTTTTCAGAAAGATAGTCGAAGAGCTATACAACGTTGTTGTCAGAAGGTGACCAGTAAATGCAAAAGATGAATTTTGTTGCAGCCCTGAGAGAGAGTTTCATCCAAAGTATGTCTTTTCTTCCATCTTCTAAATTGGGGAGTCTGGTGCAGGGTAGATTGCTACGGACGTATGCGCACACGCCTCCATGCAATCTAAGGGAAGTAAGGAGCTCATAACCCAGGAAATTAAGGTGATTAGTGGCTGTTTTGACACTGATTTGGGTTTCGGTGAGGAGGAGGATTTGAGGAAGAGGAGTTGGAGACTATTAGCCTGGAAGAAATGGTGGACGGAGTTCAGGTTAGAACTTAGGCCACATATATTCGAGAAGAATATGTTAAATTTTGATGCCGGTGCCCCCTGCACACCCCTTTCCCGGATATCCGAATGGAGGCGTATTTTATCTCCGGAATCTTTTGTACAAGGAGGAGCCATCATCATTTTTGTTTATAAGGGAAACCAACTCATACACCAGAGCCGGAAACGTCCTTGATGTAAGGGGTGGTACCTCCTCGGGCGTGATGATCCTCTATGATCAAGAGAAGTGGAATTGACCATTATAGATGTTTAAAGGCGTACGCTTTGGTTCTAAATGAAATTTTATAGAAACAAAGTAATATTTGAGACAACACCATTTATATTAAAACAATATTCCAACTGTGGACTAATCTCAGCCTTATAGTCTATAAAAATATGTGGTAAATGATTTTTACGACTAACCTCGTATAACCTTTGGCATATTGGCTTCATTTGGCATTTCTTATATGATTTGTTTGTTCTACAAAACGAATATTTTAGACTGCTAGGTGCTTACGTTACGTTTATTTAAATAAGCACCTGCAATCCAAATAAACCCTTGAAAATTGTTACACGGTAAATTGTCTTCGATTTTCTTTCAAGCGTTTTTTCGTAGAGGTAGCAATCATTCAAGAAAATCCTTTGTCTTATTATTCCTCTTCAACTAGATTTATTCGTATAAAATGGCAATGCCGAATAAATTTAGTTTTCAGATTGAGTTTTCTGCGCTGTAATCGTGTACTTGTCTAATTGTTTTATCGTGGCAAATATTCACAGTGAAAAAAACAAAAAACAACCGAGCCTAAATTACCCTTATATACCTAGATATTGCTTAACAAGGTAATATAATCTGTTGGCAACAAAAAATGTTAGAATTGCTGGCATTTAAGATTGCCCAAATTTAATTCTACATTTACATTTAATTTTTTGTGTCTCTGATTATAAAGAAGTAATGTTTAGAACCCACTTAATTTTTTTTTTGAGATATGGAAAATTTTTCATAAAATATTTATTTAAAGAAGCTTTTGTATCTATATATAACAAATTTTAATAATTTATTTTATTTTAGTGGCTCCATAGAAAATTTCTTTTTGGAAATTCACATTTTCTTCTAAAAAGCAGAGCACAAGATTAAAAGCTTGTATAATAAAAACAATTTATTCAATTCCATTGACCACGGAAAGGATATTCTAGATTAAGGTACTAAAAGATACCAAAAATTTTAAATTAAATTTTGTACCCAAAAAAAAGAAGAAACGGAAAACCAAGGTGTAATATACAGTGTGTCCCAAACTGGATGGGAATGTATTGCTATCTCCGCTATTATTACAGATTGAGAGACGGTTAAATTAGCAATGTTTTGTAGAATTTCATGCCCGTTCCAAATATGACTTGTATTTTGCCCTGACCCTTTTCGTTTTCGAGTTATTTTGAAAAAAACAAAAATTTGTCTATTTATTTTTTCTTCGATATCTAAGCAGGCGTTGATCTGACATGTCTAAGACTTGCACATTATCAGGATACTTTTTACAGAGTAATATTTTTGTGCTGTTCTCAACTTTGGATTGTAATTTGTTTTTGAGCTACATGTATCAGCGTTTGTTTTTCTTATGGCAGCCATATTGTATTTTTTGCTCATGTGATAGCCTGTGAAAAGAGCTTTCCAATGATGTACAACATGCTTAAGAAATCTTGTAATCGCACTGACAATTTTGAGAAAAACCGCTTTGAGAATAGTAGGCTATGAAATGCAATTCCAGCAAACAAATTACAAAAAAGTGTTCAGAAAGCAGTAGGCCATGGAGTCTGACAATAGACTTCTACTTTTAACATAATTTTCCGTAATGATTCACGATAAAAAAATATTGTAATTTAATTTACAATACTTAATTAGGTAATAATGCTAGGTAATATTTTATGAAACAGTTTAATATCAAAACCCGGCAATAACAAATATAAACTTAAGCTCCACAAAACAACACAATTAGAAACGAAACTCAACAAATAATAAAATAGAAACTTAAAAATACACTAAATAGAAAATTGTTCAATATGGCCACAGTTTTCTTCAATGCACTTTATACACGTTTTTGAAACATGCCTGCAAACCCTGGTGAGGGTGTTTTGGTTAATATAATTCATAGATTCCGTGATTATGTATCGTAATTCATTGATATTTTGTGGTGGATCGAATTTATACACATCATTCTTCAGAGTACCCCAAAAATAAAAATCCATGGGTGTTATATCAGGACTTCGAGCACACCAATGAACCGGCCAATTGTTATAAATGACACGATTATTAAAATTTTGGTACAAAAAATTCTTTGACGATCCTAGCATTGTGAGCTGGACAACCGTCTTGTTGGTACCAAATCACGTCTAAATTATCATGAACTCTTATAATTGTTGGTAAAATATCATTTCTCCATAGATTAAGATACCTTTCCCCAGTTAAATTATTTTCAAAAAAGAACGGACCAACAATGAAGTTACCTGAATTTTTTTTAAGTTAACTGTCTAATATACAAATAAAAATAACAGTTTTTTACCTAATAAGCCGCACCAAACATTAATACCAAATCTGCCTTGCAATCGTCTTTCTTCCTTTAGATGGGGATTTTCATTTGCCTAATAATGCCTATTATGGCGATTATACACACCACAATCTGTAAATCTGGATTCATCGGTTCATATTATTTTCAAATGAAAAATTTCATTTTGCTAACATTGTCCTTGATACCATCTGCAGAATTGAAGTCGCTTAGGGTAATCGTAAACATTTAAGCCTTGTATGATTGTAGGTTTGTATAGATGGTAACGACTTTGTTTTAATACACGGTGTACCGTGCTTTTAGGAACGTCAATTTGTTTACCATAAAATCGAACAGATTGCGGAGGTTTCGTTTGAAACTCGTAAGACGGCATTATTTCATTTTTCATTTCTAGGCATGGGTAGTTCCTTTGCGTGGAAGCTACCGTCGTTTAATAGATTGGTCACTATCCTTCGAAATATTTTGGTGTTTGGTTGTCGTCTTTCTAGGTAGTTGTTTTGATATGCATTTGCAGCTGTCCAAGTATTTCGGTTAGAACGAATATAACATTCCAACATGTCAAAATATTCTTCATTACTGAACATATTGTTGAATAATATTTAAAATAAACAGGAAACAAACTATTTAGTACATAATTTTAAGTAACGTCTTAAATACACCTAAAATTGTTCAGATAATTAAGAATTAATTGTAGCGATAATGTTATATCCATAGCAACATTTCTTCTGTTTTTTTTTCAGTTGACCTACGTTTAAAAATCAAACAATTTTCAAAGGCGTCTTTGTAAATCATTAATCTGATTTTTATTGAGTTCTGTTAGTAAATGTAGTTATTTACTAGGTTTACCTATTTAATTAAGTTATAATTTTTTTAGGATAACGTTGTAATGTAAAATATCATTTGTAATAATGGGCCGATTCATTGGTGTGCTCAAAGTTCCTATTTTTTATCATGAATCATTACGGAAAAGTATGCTAAAAGCAGAAGCCTATTGTTAGACTCCATGGCCTACTGCTTTTTGAACACTTTTTTTTTGTAATTTGTTTTCTGATATTGGATTTCATAGCCTACTATCCTCAAAACGGTTTTTCTCAAAATTTTCAGTGCAATTACAAGATCTCTCAAGCATGTTGTACATCATTGGAAAGCTCTTTTCACAAGCTATTACATGTGTAAAAAATCCAATATGGCTGCCATAATAAAAACAAACGTTGATGCCTGTAGCTCAAAAACAAATGACAATCCAAAGTTGAGAATAGCACAAAAAATATTACTCTGTAAAAAGTGTCCTGATAATGTGCAAGTCTTAGACATATCAGATCAACGCCTACTTAGATATTGAAGAAAAAAGAAACCGACAAGTTGTTTTCTTTTTCAAAATAACTCGAAACCGAAAAGAGGTAGTGCAAAATACAAGTAATATTTGTAACGAGCGCGAAATTCTACTAAACATTGATATTTTAACCGTCTCTCTATCTCTAATAATAATGGATATAGCAATACATTCCCATCCACTTTGGGACACACTCTATACCGATCTTCCAAAAAATTCGAACACCCAGTAAGATTCGATCAATTGCAATGAAATTTTCCATACTACTCTGTTTTGTCTCTGGTAAGAATTGATAAAATATGGGCAAACAAATTTAACAAATGTACACTTTTATATTTGTTTTGTCAAAAATTATCTCTTTGAATTTGCGTTTTCTTCAGTTTGAAACAAATGTTCGTAGCGATTTGTCCTCAATTTATTAAGTCGTCAAGTCATTATGCTTAGGCGCGGTTTACGGAACAATGACAATCATTTAAGTGAATTGGAAACGGGGCGCATTGTTGGTATTTGGGAAGACAGAATTTCAATCAGACAAATTTCTGACCCCATAGAACGCTTTGTTCACCGGTGTTACATATTGGTCCAGGTGATCTAAAGAAGGAATCCATAACCGTCTTCATGGATCCGGACCACCTCCGACAACTTCAGCACCTCAAGATCGTCATTTGAGGATTGCGGCTTTATACGAGAGAGTGCCCAATACAAGGTCGATTGAAAATGCTTGGTTGATAGTTTTACAACAAAGAGTCTTCATGCCGACGATAATTCGCAGAATACGCGCTTTTGGGTTTCGTTCGTAAAGACCATTTTTATGTCTCCCACTGACACCTCGACATCCCGCTGCTCGGCTTGAGTGGTGTAACGGTAGATCAAATTAAAATAATGAATGAAATTGTGTTGTATTCTCCGACGAATGACGATTCTGTCTTTGGGTCCACGAGAGTCGCAGAAGAGTAAGACGATTATGTAGAGAACGTATAAATGGCGGCGATGGTATGGGGTGCGATAACATACGGTATCAGGTCACCTCTAGTTTTTATCGACAGCAATTTGAATGCAAATCCCGTCCCGGTTCATCATCAGCACGCTACTGACTGTGATCGCTCCAGTGTGGTATAGGTCTGGGATTGTACGTGACGTCTGCGCGTTAAGATTCTATTGGTCGGTTTACTGCCCAGTAAACCGTCCAATAGAAGCTCAAAGCGTAGGCGCCACGTACAATCTCAGACGTAGACCACACAGGAGCGATTACAGTAGCGTGCTGATGATGAACCGGGACGGTTAGAAACTGCAGTCCACGTAAACCAATAAAAAATCACAAAAAGTACAGCAAACAAATAAAGTATATATATATATATATATATATATATATATATATATATATATATATATATATATATATATATATATATATATATATATATATATATATATATATATATATATATATATATATATATATATATATCACATACTTTATTTGTTTGCTGTACTTTTTGTGATTTTTTATTGGTTTACGTGGACTGCAGTTTCTAACCGTGAGTGATTCTCCGAAATTTATACTTTTTTATGTGATCGCTTATTTTGATGACGTTGTGCTTTTCATCTGTGGTTTTTTCCTTGGCCAACGAACTTTATAAGTTAATAGCAAATTGAGATATTTAAATTTGAAGCATTTAATGAAAAGTCGCCACCATAACGCACTTACTGCGTCCCGAATCTCTTTTCTTATAAACATGCATTATATTTCGATGGAAGCTGCAAAAATGAAATAACACAAGGCGTGTTCGATCAAAAAAAAAGAAAATATGTGTCATCAACGACTTATGGGCCACCCTATGAGTGTAGAAATAATTTTCTAAGATGTAACTCAAGACACCCTATATTAATGTATACATTTTCTTGGTATCTTGCATAATAACGGATATATTGATCTTTATTAATATTTTACGAAAATCGCCAAAAATTAATAATACCATTAAGCGATAAACCCTATAGCTAACACTACTGTGAAAGCATCAGAGTTAATTTGAAATGAATTTTCTGGAAAATTTTTTGTGAAATGAAGGACAAAAACGGTTGAACCTAGGAAGGAGGATTTGTAAAACATTCTTCTTACGACATTTCCTTTACATAACCCGTATTAGTTTTAGGGTCTTTGCCTAAATGTTGCCGATTACAACGTTTTATTTTATCGCGACTTTGACGTTTTGAGGAAAACCCAATTTTTCCTCTTTAAATACCTATATCTTTTTTTGCCTTTTAACTATATATATATATATATATATATATATATATATATATATATATATATATATATATATATATATATATATATATATATATATATATAACATATAAAAATTCAAATTAATATGGATTTTAGGAGTCCTAGTTTTTGAAAATGCAAAAGTCGCGATCTCCTTATTAGTGAATTTTTTAAAAGAAAATTCACTGAAAAATCTCATACAAATCTAAAGAAGCTCATTTTATAAGTATTTGAACAAGTGGCAGCAATAATGCACTAACTGTGTCCAGATTTTTATCTACGTACAGCCCTATCATCTTAGCCTTGTGATTTGCAATGTTTAACTCTGTATTTTCCGTACATCGTTCCGAGTATATTATATTTGAGCTGCCAGTCAAGGGATTGAATTCTAAGTTTGAATAGTAGAGAGTTATTGGAAAGTCGGCATTTGCGATTGACAAGTTATCGACAAATCAGGTTTTTAGGAACACGGGCACACATGTGGCTACATTCTCACAACGAAGTGACGAGTGAATATGGGATAATCAAAGACACATCAATATCAATGTCAGTATCTATAGCATGCGCCAATATGTGTTCTGATTGGATAGGGGCGGTTATAGAGACTACAGGGCTGTTTCAAAATTAGTTTACGTAATCAAAACAGATTGTTTTCTCTTTACACTATTAGAGATCCAGCATATGTGATCGCACGCGGCGATCAGGATCGTCTTCATTATGTTCCAGTAACAAATTGATTTTGTATGGGTTATACTTATACTTTTTAATATTCTGGGGCAACTAGCCAACGAAATTCCTTTAGTACTTGTAGGTTTCCTGACCCTCAAAGTTGGCTTCATTGCGATGTGACCCAGGACAGCCAGCTGATTACCCTAATTACGTACGACCTGCACACGTTGACGCTTTCTGTTTGCAACGGACCCAGTTTACCAAAATTTATGCACTAAATTCAGGACGCACCAATGGGTTTTTCTCAGGATGGCGATCATTAAAAATATATGCTGCCTGTCGTGCACAGTTGTCATTTTTGTAGAACAAACTAATTATCACCACTTTTCAGCAATTAATTGTATAAACCAGTTTCACGAATCGGAATTCAGTCGACTTTGTGATGATTTTACGGGATATTTACTTCTCGTTTAAAGTTGAATTGATAAACTTTATTAAGAGATAAACGACAACTAGGGACGCAAGAAGTGTGTTATTGTAACGAGCTTTCATTAAATGCCTCAATTTTGATTAACTCAATTTTCTATAAACCTAAAAAGTTAGCTTGTAACCATCGATAACTGGATCGCCATAAATTTTGTGCATCGTGGGCATATGTTGTGTTACTGGTCTTCAGTGATGTTAGTAAGTCTTAAGTATAAATTAAGAAGAGAATCGGCCCCAGGACCGATCCCTAAGTTATCAATAACTTGAAAAACATTTTTTGAGATCCTGTAACTACGATATTTTTGAGCTTTCAAAAAATACTATACGAACTTGTGCCACTAATTTTGTGCTCATTATTTCCGGATACCTGTATATACTGAATAGG
Source organism: Tillus elongatus (assembly GCA_964006375.1). Lineage (NCBI taxonomy): Eukaryota > Metazoa > Arthropoda > Insecta > Coleoptera > Cleridae > Tillus > Tillus elongatus. The sequence goes on from OZ023264.1 coordinate 31,528,685, forward strand.
TAGTGAGCATAAACTTGTACTAGCAAAGTACAAAACCACATTGACAAATAAGAGGGAAAATTTCTTGAAAAACTCAGTCTAATCCACGACAGGCAGTATGGACCTCCTTTCCTTTGTCATCCATTCTTGGAACAAGTCAATGGAACTACACGATGAATCCCAGATTGTCGCTTTGGACATATCCAAAGCATTCGACCAGGTCTGGCACGCAGCGCTGCTTAATAAACTACCGGTCTATGGCCTACCACCAAAAATCTGTACGTGGACAGCAAACTTCCTCTCCAACTCGAGCATTTCTGTTGTCGTGTATGGCTATTCCTCTAAACTGTATCCAATTAATGCAGGAGTTCCTCAAGGTTCAGATTTAGCCCCTACTTTGTTTCTTCTCCACATCAATGACATCTTCTCTAGCACATCCAACCCAGTTTACAGTTACGCGGACGACAGCACCCTCCCCTCAAATATACAATATTCTAAGCCTGTCTCTTTAGCCCAATTAGATGATGATCGCAGACTCATGGGGGGTTCTATCCCCGTGGATCTCCAAAAAATATTAGACTGGGGAAGTAGAAATCTTGTACAATTCAACCCCACCACAGTCTTGCTTTCTTTCTCATAAGAGATACACCAGCCCTATATCAATCACAATAAACAACCAAGTTATTTCAAGTAATGAGTCCTTTCAACTTGTTGGCATCTCTGTGGATCGAAATCTCAATTGGCACCAATATGTCACATCAATTGCAGAAGCGGCTGCTAAGAAATTAGGTTACCTCTTCCGGGCTCGCAAATACTTTTCATCAGATAATCGCTACCTTATATACTTCATAAGTAAGACCAAACCTCGAATACTGCTCCCACATCTGGGGTGATGCTGCCGCTTCTACACTCGCTATCCTGGAATCCATTCAGAAGAGAGCTATACGTCTCATCGGTGACCCTACCTTCACCCAAAGGCTGCCATCCCTTGCCCACCGACGTGCCGTTGGTGACCTCTCACTCTTCTATAGATATCGGCACGGGCACTGCTCAGAGGAGATTCCGTCCATAGTTTCTCTACCTGCTGTCCCCAACAGACCTACCAGGGGAACAGAACGAATGCACACTTTTACTGTCCAAGTCACCAGACATAGAACATCTTGTTATACCCGCTCTTTTGTCTCGAGGACTTCTAAGTTGTGGAATTCTTTGCCGGCACAGGTTTTCCTTCTCCTCCGAACCTCCAAACCTTCAAGTCCAGAATTAACAAGTTGCCTCTTTCCTCCTTGTCGACACCCACGGTACGATAGTATTTAGGCTGTAAGCCCTCGTGATGTGCTGTTGAAATATATAAAAAAATCCTTCTTTTAAATTTTTTTTACGAAAATTCGCACTTTCTGCGTCCCAAATTTTCTTAAGGATGTCATATCCTCCTTTTAATAAAGTTATTATCTAAAGGCATTTGCAGCGTCACGAGTTTTTGTATAACCGTTAACCGTAGGCTTGCTTATTATCACACATTCCTTATAACTGGATGATTCAGGTAGTAAATATGTAGTAAATCCATCAACAAACGTTGTAATTTCAGCTTCCTCATGATGATTTATGATATTCTGGGTAAATACATGATTTGAACACTACGCAGATTAGATATTACCTCACGTGTGCATGTACGTGAAATAGACTTGTAAGCTTATGATTTATAACTGCCAGCTGAAAGCCGTTTTTGGGTTATTTCTCATTGCTATGTTCACGGTTTTATGAAGCACTTCCTGTTTTAAATTGAAATACCGCAATCAATTAATAACAAATGGCATATAATAAATCAATTTTCTAATGCTTTTATCTTATTGTTAGTGATTTTTATTTTAAAAAATTCACTAATAGAGAGGTATCGATGGTGAGACTTTGCAAACATTTTTTCAAATGAGCGCGAACTAGGACCACTAGAACCCATATCTGGGGTCAGTTTCAATTTTTATATGTTTATATATATATATATATATATATATATATATATATATATATATATATATATATATATATATATATATATATATATATATATATATATATATATATACTTTATTTGTTTGCTGTACGTTTGTGATTTCTTATTGGTTTGCGTGGACTGCAGTTTCGAACCGTCCCGGTTCATCATCAGCACGCTAGCGTGCTGATGATGAACCGGGACGGTTCGAAACTGCAGTCCACGCAAACCAATAAGAAATCACAAACGTACAGCAAACAAATAAAGTGTATATTTAAAAGTGATTACAGTGTAGTGCAATATTCCTAAAGATATATATATATATATATATATATATATATATATATATATATATATATATATATATATATTCATTAATTGTTGTTGCCCTTACTTGGTGAAACTTGTCCATACTGCATACAGACTTTGAGAATACTTCTCTGGCTTCACTGTTGGTTTTTGTAGGTGAAGGACGTAGCCAGCGCGTGAGCTAACTGGAGCAAGTGGCCCTTCGAATTCTGGAAGTTCTAGGATGTTCTTCAATGCTTCTGTGACTATAGTTTCGCTGCTTGACAGCATTTTCAAACAGATTAAAATTGAATTAGTACGAAATCATGACAACTACAAATAAATATCTGTTGCTATGTTATGATATGATGTTTTGATCAAAACATTTTTATCAAATTGAAAATAAAATGAAACACAGATGACATTTAGAAATAACCACGCTGACAAATCTACATTTGCAGAATATATTATTGATACCGAACATAGACCTACAATAAATAACCGCATACAACATTTTTATAATGACAAACGTAAACTAAACTTTTTTGAAGCTTTAGAAGTCAAAATGCACACACACGACAATAACTACCTTGTTTTAAACGAGCAAACTGATTTAATGAATTCTCCTTTCTTGGATATTCGTCTTTCTAATTAAATATGTCAAAGAAAATAAATTTAACTATTATTTTTAAAAAGTTGTAATAAAATAATGAGTTGATGTATGTCGATATTTTCGTTGTATAGAGACTACTTTTATACTGTTATTGTTTAGTTATTTTATTGTTGTAACTGTTATCATAGTTATTATAGGTTAGTTCTAGTTTTTATGTTAAATATTGACATACATCAGATAGACATTTTGAAAACCTCATCTGTCATCTGTGTTTCATTTTATTTTCAATTTGATTAAATTTTTTGATCAAAACATCATATCATAACATAGCAACAGATATTTATTTGTAGTTGTCATGATTTCGTACTAATTCAATTTTAATCTGTCTGAAAATGCTGTCAAGCAGCGAAACTATAGTCACAGAAGCATTGAAGAACATCCTAGAACTTCCAGAATTCGAAGGGCCACTTGCTCCAGTTAGCTCACGCGCTGGCTACGTCCTTCACCTACAAAAACCAACAGTGAAGCCAGAGAAGTATTCTCAAAGTCTGTATGCAATACATATATATATATATATATATATATATATATATATATATATATATATATATATATATATATATATATATATATATATATATATATATATATATATATATATATATATATGTATCCGTCTGATAACTCAAAAAATAGTCAACCGATTTCAATGAAACTCGGTAAGTGCCTTTATTTTATTAATGGCTTGGACGAGTTCGTTAGCCAAAAAAATTGGACGGGGTTTTCCGGGAAAATTTTGAGTTTATTTCAAAAAAAAATTTTTTATCCAAAAATAACAAAGCTGTTTTAATGAAATTTACTATATATATTGCCTTGGGAGAGACCTTACCAAGTACCCAAAATCAACTTTCTAAGTTTATAGAAAATTGAGTTATTCAAATTTTAAGTTTTATTAAGAAAAAAATTTTTTCCCTAAAAATTACACAGTTATTTTAATGAAATTCGGTGGATGTCTTGCACTACGAAATACCTTACTACATACCAAAACTAAACTTTCTAAGTTTATAGAAAACTGAGTACTTCAAATTTGAAACATTTAATAAAAATTCACTACCATAACGCACTTGCTGCGTCCAGAGTTTTTTTTTTTGTACTATCACTAGCAATGTGTAACAGACCTTATCATATAGTAAATTGTTTGCTTATTTGGTCCGTAACATTATACCTTAACTATACGCAGATTATGGTTGCTGAAAAACTAATTGCTCTACGAATTAATCGATCTTAAACACAGACATCTAAAGCAAGATAATTTGGCCTACTCTTTGGTGAGGTACCTATTCTAAATGAAGGTATATCGATCTTTTTAGATTAACAGGTTATAAAATTTAAAAAATGAATTTTCTTTCACAATAATAAAAAGTCGGGTTGCAGCAAGTGTCTTATAGGAGCGAATTTTCGTTGGTTTTGTAATACATAATGCAGCTTACCTTTTTGCTACAACACACTTAAATTTATGCAAATTGAATCATAACTTCCACATAGCTGTGCTAATCTACGCTCCGGAGAAAGACATTCTCATGAAATTAAATTAGGGTCCATGACGACCACAAAAAATATTCGTATTCCTGTACCCATAAACTTATAAAACGTTATATTACTCGAGTTTTAACCAAAAAAAAGTCAAATTACCCCTTATTTATCCATATACCCCCCTTAAGGGATCTTATCCAAAACCAATTCGAAGCGTTGTTTTGTCGGGTGCTAACTGGGATACAAATTAGAAGATGATATCTCAATTCGTTCTTAAGTTATTGCGCTTACTAATATATAGACCTAGAGGCCGACACACCGACCGACCGACAGATTTTTTTTTCCAGAACCAAGTTTTATACATTTTAGCAAATTTTTTTGGAATTTCTGTCACCGATATTTCATCCCCACACATTCAACCCCTAATTTAATTTCTGCGCAGAATAGAGGATGTTTGATGAAATTAAAAGTTTTCTAATAAACAAACCCTAAAACGTTATATTACTCTAGTTTTCACGAAAAAATTTCAATTTTCACCAAATCGTCCACCATTCATTCCCTACCCCCCTGTTGCGATTTTACAAGAACAATCCGAACCGTTCGTTTGTCGGGTGCTAACTGCATACAAAATTTGAAGACGATATATCTCAATTCGTTCTAAAGTTATCGTGGCTAGAAATAGACAGACATACAGACCGACAGAAAATCGAAATTTTTGTCGCCATTGTCATACTTCCACAGATATTAACGATGTGGAAGTAAAATAGGGCTGAAAATCGAATTACAACTTCCACATAGCTGTGATAATCTACTCTCCGCAGAAAGACATTCTCATGAAATTAATTTAGGGTCCATGACTTTACTACAAAAAAAATATTGGTATTTCTGTTAGGGTTGGCATGTTTAAAAACACTTGTTTTAAACATCTTTAAAACAATGCCTAGTATGTAAAACATATTTTTTTTAACCGTTTTAAACAAGGTTTGTTTTAAGTAACGGTTTTTTGATGACTAAAAGGTGGTTTCAATTTCGCACGAGTTTTTAGTGAATTTTCTTAATATATATATATATATATATATATATATATATATATATATATATATATATATATATATATATATATATATATATATATGTATCACACCGATAACTCAAAAAATAATGGGCCGATTTTGATCAAATTTGGTGAGTACCTTCCTTTTGCAAGTGGCTTGAATAAGTTCGTTAACCAGGAAAATCTGCTCAGTTGAAATAGATTAAACAATGTTTTCTTTTAATTACACAGACGGATTCCCACTATCAGTGTCCATTCTGAGCCAGCCTTAAATGTATGGAATTTAAACGACGAAATTATAACGCATGTTTGTAAGAAAATAAATTCGGGACTCAGCAAGTGCGTTATGGTAGCGAGTTTTTATTGAATGCCTCAAATTTGAATAGCTCAATTTGCTATTAACCTATAAGGTTCGTTGGCCAGGAAACTAGTTTTTTCGGGAACATTTTAAGTTTATTTCCGAATTTTTTTTTACCTTTTCAAACAATAAATTTTCTGTAAATAATAATCTTTTAATAAATAACTTTCTTTTCAATAAATTGCTTTAATTTTATTTAAAAAATATGGTAAATTTATCATGAAAATAACACAAGAAGCAGGGAGCGAGGCATTTTATTTGAGTTTGAGCATTATTGATAGTAACCTTAATAAAATAAATTGAAAGAATTAATACTATAATTGTGTATTAACAAACAAAACCAATATCTTTGTGTATCTCTAACATGTAACATAGAACATATTATTATTTAAAAAATTCGCTAACAAAGAGGTATCTATGGTGAGACTGCAAATTTTTTTTCAAATGAGCGCGAATTTGGATCCCTAGAACCTGAAACCAAGGTACGCATATATATATATATATATATATATATATATATATATATATATATATATATATATATATATATATATATATATATATATATATATATTATATATGTATACATATATGTATCCACACGGTAACTCAAAAATCTATTAACTAATTTTGATGAAACTCGGCAAGAATCTTTCTTTTATTAAAGGCTTGGATCAGTGTGATAGCCAGCCCTATCGGACCAGTTTTTCGAAAAAAATAATTTTCCGAAAAAATATTTGTATCTCAAAAAATAACACAGCTATTTTTATAAAATTGGTTGGTATGTTGCCCTCGAAAATATCTTACTACGTACCAAAACTCAACTAGGTTTATAGAATATTGAGTTCTATAAATCTGAAGCATTTAATGAAAATTCGCTACCATAACGTACTTTTTTTGACTAATTTACCATCACCAATAACCTAATCAAGGCAAAAATAAGAGTTTTAACTTAACAATAGTACCTAAGTTATCCAAAATTTATATAATAAAAATGTGCGGGAAACAGGAAGTGCGTTATGGTAGTGAATTTTCATAAGAATAATATACTATAGTGATTTAGCCTTATATTAAAAGTTATAAAACATTACTTTATTTATTTATTAGTAAAAAATATGGCAGAGAAAGGCAAGCAAAAACATGTTCTCTATAATAAATATTTATACAGTAATTTGGATACAAAACTCATACAAAAAATCGATAAACAGGAAATATACTCAACAAAGTTATAAAACATTACTTTATTTACTTAGGAACAGTAAAAAATATGGCAGAGAAAGGCAAGCAAAAACATGTTCTCTATAATAAATATTTATACAGTAATTTGGTTACAAAACTCAAACAAAAAATCGATAAACAGGAAATATACTCAACAAAAGGTACACTAGAAAGCTGAACATAAAAAAATATGGTTCATGAATTTAGGGTGATTGTATGCATGCAGAAGGGGAAGAAGAACCCCCCACGTCAAAGAGGCTTTCTGCCCCCTCACTCAAAAAGACGGGAGGCTCTCATTCCCCTTGTGCATGCATACAACTATCTGCAAAGCATAAAACACAAGAGAATAAGTCTTCTTCATTATTTTACCATTGTTGCTTGATAAACTTAGTAGCGCATATACCCAACTTCAAATGGCATTTCGTTTTTATTCTCATTTTGTTGTTGTTTTAAAACATATTTTTCATTCCATGTAGAAAAAACGCGATTAAAACAAAAAAAGGTTTCAAATTAAGAAAACACAGTCTGTTTTGTTTAAAAAAAAAACATGTTTTTTATCAACCCTGCCCTGTATCCATAATCTTGTGGAATGTTCATTACTCGACTTTTAATGAAAAAAATTCAATTTTCACCAAATCACCTCTTATTTATCCCCTACCTCCTGAAGCGATCTTAAACAAAAACAAGTCGAGGTGTTCGTCTGTCGGGTGCTAACTAGATACAAAATTTGAATGTTTGACAGAATTTTTTTTTATATTTTTCTCGCCGATGCCATACTTTTTACCTACAGTTGTTTCACCTGGTAGAAACACTAAATTTATACACGTTTAAAGAATTTTTAGAAAAGTATACCCGCCTGGTAGCTTTTGGTGGAGTCGCCTAGAGAAAAGTATATATTTCTGTTTGATTGCTTCGGTTTCTACACCATTATCAAATTTTTGCTGTTGCTGCTATACAAATAATAATATAAAAACAATTAAAACGTGACTTATTTATAGTGTAATGTTTGATGAAAATATAGCTTCTGGAAACTTTTGGTGGAGCCGCCTAGAGAATATTATCGCTGTATATTTCCTTCTATTTATTCACGAAAAATACTTGTTTATAGTTACTTTTATTAAAAACTTCTCGACGCAGCAAGTACGTTATGGTAGTGAATTTTCATAAAAATGTTTTTAATAGCAAACATGTTTTTTTAAGAAAGCTGGCATCAATGTATATAGTAGAAACAATGTGCCATGTTTCATGAAAATAACTTTATTGTTTGAAAATGTACAAAAATTTCCGAAAGTAAACTTAAATTGTTCCCGAAAAAACTGGTTCCTGGTCAACCTTATAGGTTAATAGCAAATTGGCCTATTCAAATTTGAAGGATTTAATGAAAATTCGCTACCATAACGCACTTACTGCTTCCCGAATTTCTTTTCTTACAAAGATGTATTATATTTCGATGGAAAATGCAAAAATGCAATAACATAGGGGGTGTTCGATTAAAAAAAAGAAAATTTGAATCACCAACGACTTATGGGCCAGCCTGTAATTGTGGAAATATTTTTTAAGATGTAGCTCAAGACACCCTATAATTAATGTATACCTTTTTTTTCGTAACTTGCATAATAACGGATATATTGAGCTTTAAAGATTTTTTACGAAAATTTGACAAAAATGATATACCATTAACCGATAAACTCTATAGCCAACACTACTGCCAAGGGGTCTATTTTAAATGAATTTTCTGGGAATATTTTAGTAAAATGAAGGACAATGACGATTGAAACCAAGAGTTCAGGCTTTGTAAAGAATTCGTCTTGAGACATTTTCTTTCGATAGCTCATATTAATTTCAGGATCATTGCCTAAATATTACCAATTTTGACATTTTAAATCGCGACTTTGACGTTTTGAGGAAAACCCAAATTTATTTTTCTTCAAATGCCTGTAACTTTTTGTCCTTTAACCTACAGAGCTAAATTTTGGTGAGTAGCTTACCTATGACGAGTAGCTTACCTATGACGATATGAACCAGCGTACCAAATTTGGTTGTCCTTACTTTGTTAATTTCGGAGACATAAATATTTTTCGAATGAAAACTCAAAATTTTTCCGGAAAGGTAACAGGTTATCAAAGACGATTCAGTGTAAATGTTTGGATTGATGTGATTGGTGACAATCTGGTAGGTCCGCATTTCTTTCCAGACAACCTAAATGGTGAAGATTATGCAAATTTCTTGTCACATGATCTCATGGAGTTGCTGGATGACGTACCACTAGCAAACAGATGTGACATAATTTTACAGCAAGGCGGGTGTCCGGCACAATATTGTTGTAACTTGAGGGCGCTGGTTTCCATACAAATGGATTGGGAGGGGAGGACCACTAGCGTGGCTGCCAACGACTCCAGATTTAACTCCGATAGATTTATATGTATGGGGTCATAGGAAACAAATCGTTTAGGAAGTGGAGATTCACACACGAGAGCAACTGATTTATAGAATTCGGCAAGCAGCAGGACAAATCAAAAACAATTTCTGTAGTAGGATTACTAAAACAGAAAAATACTTCTAACTACAAGCAACGATGCAACATGTCTTAGCTCAAGCTTACGGCAATATTTGCATGTATACAAATGAAGCACCATTTATAAACCAGTGAGTTAAGTTTGAAATTGGTTCTAGGCGGCAGTAGATAGAAGAAGTTTGCTTTCTAAAACTGGTGGTATGCGTATCTAAGAGCAAAGTGTATACCACAATAAATAATAAATAATAAATGATATTTTGAAAACGAAAATCTTAGTAAAATGAGAAGAAAGTGGCTGAAAATATTTTATCTGTATCAACAGATAATAAAATTAAAGAAAGCTCAATGTAACTGCGTAAACATTTTTCGTTGTCTCCAATTTTTTGCTTCTTCTTTTTCGTTTACCACCAAGCAAAACATATAATTTTAAATGTGATACGTCACTTATTTAGGGCTATTAGCTTTAACTTTCTTGCTGGTAGTAACAAGACTTATATGCCTGTCTAATATACCTTATTACAATAGAGCAAATATCATATAATCTGCTTATTTGTTATTCCTTTTATTATCTACAATTATTACTAATTATTTAAGTGTGTTTGGCTTTGTGTACTTACCGAATTGTTAGGCGGAACACACAATATGACCACAGCAGAGCACTCGTAGTCGTAGACCAAAGACCAGAATTCACCGCATGTTGATTTTAGAGGCCATTCGGTTACAATGTATTCTCTAGGTTTTGTGTAACCCTATAATCATTAAATAACACAATACGTTAGACTGTAATCATAAATTTAAGCCAGATACTATATGTTTTTTAATGTTTTATTACATAGTATACAGAGTGTCCGGAAAATACGTGTACAATGCTGTACCACTTACTCCTTGCATAAAAAACGATATGATCCACTTAACATATATCGAAAAGTATCGTCCTTATGAACTCCAATTTGGCCCAACCTTTAAATTTACATTTTAACACAGTTATTTTTCTTTGGGTATTGCACAATTTCACTGAGTTTCTAAAAAATTGAAGTAGGTACATGGTGTCTTATTTTTGACGGCCTCGTGCTCTTTTTTATTAAAAAAAAAGTGTGCACGTCAATGACTTTGAGATTTTTTGTAAGTAGTACATTTTATTTGGAAACTTCTTCGTCTGTTTTAATATTTCTATTGGTTCAACGGTTTAGTCAGAAAACAATAAATTGCAAATAACAACATGCGCCAGCTGGTTTGATAGAACTGAATAAAAAGTATGCCATGGAAGGAATATTTGTACGTCGAGTTTTAGTTAATCTGTCAAACTCTATTTAGTAAACTTGCTTGTTTATCCTCTAGAACTGTACTTACTCGTATATATATATATATATATATATATATATATATATATATATATATATATATATATATATATATATATATAACGTTTTATTTAAGACTTTAATAGTTTAAAAGTGACTTCATACACATATTATGAACAGGTAGATATGACTTTTTCTATATATATATATATATATATATATATATATATATATATATATATATATATATATATATATATATATATATATATATATATATATATATAACGTTTTATTTAAGACTTTAATAGTTTAAAAGTGACTTCATACACATATTATGAACAGGTAGATATTACTTTTTCTCTCTTAGGGGTTCGTCCACGTCTTTGCCGCCCCGATAGCACCGAGGTCTTTGGATTATTGTGGATGCCCGTTGTCTTTTCTGCTCCACCCATTCCACAGTCAGTATGCCTTGAACTAGTCTGCACAGCAATTGGTAGGGTGAAGTTTTATATTGCTCTGTCTCCGGTTTAGACTGACTGTAGATCAGTTGTCTTTTGCGGTCCAGAGCTTTACACTCGCAGTAGATGTGCTAGGCTGATTCCTCCCCCACGCCGCAGAGTCTGCATGCCACGTCCCCCTCGAATTGCCCCATTATATGCAGATGTTTCTTCACAGCCATGTGTCCTGTCAAGAGTCCTGTTATGTTCCTGAGCTGTACTCTGCTAAGATTTAGCAGTTACACGGCTCTATTTGAACTGGGTTCCTCAATTACTGATTTTCCACGTCTGAGCCCTGGACAGTTTGACCTGTACCCATTATGTTCGTTTCCGACCCAGGACTTAATGGATTCCCTGACAGTGGTCTACGTCACGCTCAGGACTGGTTCTGGTCCCATAAATGGGTCTGCTGATCCTCTCTTTGCGAAACTGTCAGCTTTTTCATTACCTTTGACCCCCCGAGCTAACTAGCACCCAGATGAGGGTGGCCTCATTCTGCCCAGCTAGGTAGCTCGTCTCGTCTCGGCATTCACTTACCAGTCTGGAATTTACTCGTGTGATACTTAGGGCCTTAAGGGCTGCCTGGTTATGAGAATCCGCTTGTTGGTGTAGCCCCTCCTTGTTTTCTTTCGCACGGAGTGCAAGATGGCGTACATTTGGGCCTGATAGACCGTTGCGTGAGCTCAGAGGGAAATACTGTGACTTACCTTCGGTCTTTCCGAATAAACGCTTGCCCTCGTCCCACGCTCCTCGCGGGATACGTCCGTGAACCAGACGAGCGCGTCCCGTGGTAGGCCCGGCGTCTCCCTCCACCATGCCTCGCGTTCGGGGATTAGCACTGTAAACTTGTTCTCCCTGCATATTCGCGGGCTCGCTAAGTCTGAGCTGAGTTCACGGATGGGCTCCTTCACGATCTCTTGAATTTTACAGTGGCCCCTGCAGTCTGGGTAGATTTTCAGTTTATCATTGCAGGCTAGTCTGCATAGTCCTAGTCTGGCCTCCCCCATGATAAATAAGTGCAGGGGGGGGTGGGGGCAGAACCCTAAACACCTCCATGGCGGCTGTTGGGGTTGAAGTCATGGCCCCTGTGATATTAAGGCAAGCCATCCGTTGGATCTTGCCCAGTTTTTGTTTGACACTGGATTGTGTCACCTTAGGCCACCAGACCAATGCCGCGTATGTTAACGATGGTGTGACCACCCTTGTGTACAGCTAGTGGGCTATACTTGGTCTTAGTCCCCACGTTTTTCCATATAGCCGAAAAGTGACGGCTAGGGTCATAACTGCCTTACGCAGAATTTTTTCAACGTGACCATTCCAGGTTAGCTTAGAGTCCAATACGACCCCAAGGTGTTTTACCTCCTGGCCATTGGGAGGTTTCTACCGTATAAAGGGAGAATTATGTGGCTCTCCCACTTCCTCCTGTTTGTAAACGGTATGACGGTTGCTTTCTCGGGGCTCACCCCGAGCCCTTGGCCAACCATCCACCTTTCCACCACTTGCAGTGCTGTCTGCATGTGCTCCCACTCAGACTGTGTAACATTTCCGCGGACTATAATGGTGTCGTCCGCATATCTCTGTACCTCTTACCCCCTTCCGAAAGCCTCGCTAGCAGGCCGTCCACGACTAGGCACCAGAGCAGGGGTACAGAACGCTCCACTGCGGACACCCCGCCGTGACCTTCGCCAGCGGAGTCCCTGCCGCAAGTGAGGTGAATAACGCCCTGTCCCTGAGCATGGAACTGATCCACCTGCAGCAGGTTTCATCTATTTTTAACTCCCTGACAACTGTCAGAACCGATCAGAATGAGGTGTTGCTGAAGGCTTCTTCTATGTCTAGGAAGGCCCCCAGCGCCACCTCCCTGTTCTGCAGCGTATTCTCCGGTTTCAGCACCAGTTGGTGCAGTGCTGTTTCTGTTGAGAATCGTGCTCTGTATGCATATTGTCCGCAGTGTAGGGGACATGCTTCCAGTAGACCGCCCCTAATGTGCCGGTCGAGCAGTTTTTCCATTGTTTTTAGCAAGAAGGCCATGAGAATTATTGGCCTCAGGGACTTTGCCTGGTATGTTGGACGCCCAGGTTTAGGAATGAATACAACCCTGGCCAGTCTCCATGCCCTCGGAATATACCCCAGAGCCAGGCTGGACTTCATAATGAGGGAAAGCGCAGGCACCAGTATGTCTATACCCTGTTGGAGAATGATGTGCATTATTTCATCGAATCCTGGGGAATTGAATGGCTTAGAGCTGTTGGAGGCCCATATAATTTTGCCCCAGTAATTACCTCTTTATTTTAATTAGAGATGATTTTAGTTTACGGATTTTGTCAAGGCAATGGTCGTCAAAGTGTTAGAGTCTACAGGGAACTATTTTCTAGTCGGCATGTACCAAACCATCGAAACTTTACTGGTATTAAAATGAGATTTCGGAAAAATGGTAGTTTTTCGTCCAGAAATATGGATCGAGGACCTCAACGTACTACAAAATCCGTGGAAAGTAATGAAGAAATCTTGGTTTGGTAGAAGAAGATCCGAAAATTAGTACTAAGCGCTTGGGACTTTCTAAAAGTACTCTAAACGAGGTTTTGGAAGAGCGACTAACATATCCTCTTTGTGTTCAAAAAGTACAGCACCTGTTGCTTATTGTTTCTACATTGCGTTTAGCTTCTGTTGGAACATTCAAAATAATATAGTTGAAAATGCAAATTTTACCAGAGTAATTTTATTCGCAGACGAAGCTACATTTACAAGATCTGGTATCAGACACTCGCATAATGAGCATGTTTACGCCAGCGCCGATGCAAATCCACATGCATGAACTAAAGTTTCACATTATCAACACGAATTTAAAATCAATGTCTGGGTTGGCATATTTAATAATTTTACTATCGGGCCTGTTGTAGCACCAACTCGACTTAAGGCAGGAAATTATTTGCAGTTCCTGCAACAAACCCTCTTGGATCTGCTGGATGATGTTCCACTGGATCTACCCCTAGACATGTGGTTCATGCACGATGGTGGTCCTCCCCATTTTACTCTAACAGTGCGACAATATTTGCACCAAGAATTTCCACACCAATATATTGGAAGAGGAAATGATGCTCCTATAAATTGGCCAACGCAATCACCGGACCCGAGACCTTGTGATTTTTGTTTATGGGGTGCCTTCAAAGCACAAAAGTTTATTCATTTCCAGTTGATCATGAAGAAGAATTGAGTAGAAGAATTGTTACTGCAACGAATTCTCTAGGAGATAATCCAAAAATATTGGAAAGAATTCAGCTAATTTTTTACGAAGAACCAATTTGTGCATTCAAGCAAATGGAAGTCACTTAAAGCACTTACTATAGTACCCCTTTACAATTACCATATTGTTAAATTTTACTAATGACAATTTATACCAGGTATGCCAATTTAATGTTTCTCTTAGAACCTCGGTGGTTCGGGGTAAGAACGTGTGCCTCTAAACCGAAGGGTACTGGGTTCGATCCCAGGGTACTCCTTTCACTTTTTCAGTACAAACTGTAATATTAACATCAACCGAGGTTCTGGTATTGTATTTGAGTAAATTGAATGTCTCCACGTTCCGCCCTTCGGAGGGGGCGTAAAGCCGTCGGTCCCGTTCCCATGCGATGTTGGGCAGGTTAAAGATCCCAACCCTCCTTACAGAAAGGCAGGGATTCGGCAAAATTTCCAGGATAGTAAAGTGAAACTGCTCCCTGGCGTCGGTGATTGGCCATAGTCGCGGAAATAGACCGACGTTAAAAAAAACATACAATGTTTCTTTTATTCAGTCCGATCGAATCAGCAGTGGAATATTATTTGCAATTTATTTTTCTCTGATCAAATCGCTGAGCTAATACAAATATGTGGGAGACTAAACTGTTTCCAAATCAAATGTACAATGTAAAAAAACCTGGCGTACGCACTGTTTTTTCTTTAAATAAAAAAAATAGTACAAGGCCGTCAAAAGTTAGACACCCTGTACTTAAATTTTTGAGAAACTCAGTGAAATTGTGCAATAGCTATAGAAAATCAAATGGTTAAGTTAAATTGGAGTTAACAGAAAATTTCCATTTTCAAAGTCCCCCTTCAAGGGGGTTTGTTTGTGAAGGTTTGGGTAGGCATTGTAATTTGGAAACGCGTTGACTGGCCCTGCGTGATCTGTAAGTTCATTTATTATTGTTTTTAGCGAATTTTCATTAAGAAAAATTCGCTAATAGAGAGGTCACTATGAAAAGCTTTCGGAAAAATTTCTTTAGATGAGCGCGAATTTGGGTGCCTAGAAGCCAAAAGCAAGGTCCGTTAAATTTTATATATATATATATATATATATATATATATATATATATATATATATATATATATAGGTATGTATCCGAGCGATAAAAAAATACTAAACTGATTTCAATCAAATATATATATATATATATATATATATATATATATATATATATATATATATATATATATATATATATATATATATATATATATATATGTATGTATCCGAGCGATAACTCAAAAAATACTAAACTGATTTCAATCAAATTTGGCAAAAATCTTGCTTGAGCGAAAACCGAGGTCGAGTTCGTTAATAATGAGCCTTTATACTCAAGTTTTTGCGGTGAAAAAATCGGGGAAAACTTTTGTAAACGCTATATTTTTGTAAATATCAGAGTAACTGGAATGACGAGGCATAACACATAATACCCGAACCAACAATAGTGAAATTTCGGACGAAATGGAAAATGACAGACAACATACCAAGTAATTGTTATTTAACTGGGGGATTCAATCAATTGTTGAAAGACACCATATTTGTAGCTTTATGAGCAGCATAGATATAATATACCCATTAGAAATGTAAAGAAAATCAAGCCAAGCCTCTATAAAAATGATTCTAAGATGGCTTCTTTTATCTTTAAACTTAAACATAAGACGTCATATAAGACCGAAACAGTCGTGGGATGTATGTAATTATACTAATTCTGTTATTAATTACGTATACTTTGAATATAATATCCCGGGTATGGAACCGATCTAAGGTATCACGCAAATAAAACGTTAGTTAAAGTATACTCAGATAGCGCCGGGGACGTCGCCCTTGCCTCCTAAGCGGAAGGTTATGCGATCGAATCCAGCTTGTTGAATGTATGTTTTTTTGTTCTACTTTGACATTTGGAGAAACAATAGTGCACAGATTTCATACGTTTTGAACAAGATCTCATTTTTGTTTAAAACGCCTGAATAAGTTTGCCACCTTTGAGTCTGAAATTATAATTTTGTTATTATTGATACTGTAAAAATCGGTTTGATTAGGTTGACTAAAACGAAATCATACTGGCGATTAATAGGGAAAATTACCATTGCGTTTATAATTTGGCAGATACGTTACTTTTCTAAATATGAACTAAGTTTCCTTCTGGAAATCTTTTGTATAATTTTAATGAAATGTGTAATACAAGTTTCTTTTAAAGAGATTTACACCATCTACAGATTTAGCGAAATTTAATTCTTTAGGTTCATAAAAAAATTAGTTTTGAGCATTTTTCTCAAAAGAAGTTAGAACGCAAGATTTTTTTGATAATATAGAGATATCGATGGTAACACTTTCGAAAGAATTCTTCAAATGTGTGCGTACTAGGACCTCTAAAATCGATGTTCAAGGTCTGTGTAAGTTTAAAGTATTAACTTTACTAATATGCCGTATACTAATAGTGTACAATTCCTATAAAAATTCGCTACTATAACGCACTTACTGTGTCCCGAATTTTTTTCTAATTAGACGATGTTTTGTCCAAATGAGATTTTTACATTATACAGGCTGGCTAAAAATGCACAATTTTTATTGTTTATGCTGAAAAGCTAAAAAGTACCAAACTTGTTTACATTTTCTTTTTTTTTAATTTTAATTATTAATTAAAGCTATATAATTTGCATCTACTTTTACAGAAATTGTTCTTCCAAAAATATTTAATCAGTTTTCGCTGAATTTCTTTTGTTTTTCGGTAGAAATCAGTTTTTTTAATATTTGTGAAATGTAAGTATTAATAATATTGTAAAAAATATTTCGATTTTTCGTGAAAAAAATTGTTTAGAAAATTTTGGTAAAAATATAAGTACTAATAATAATAATAATAACATTTATTGTATTTAAGAACCCAAAGTTCTATTAAAAGGATCAAGAGTGGTGCTATAAATAAATTAAAATATACAAAATTAAAAACAACCATCGTTACTAAAACTAACAACTAATATCTACAAAGCTAACTAGTATTCTGATATTAACCAAAATCATTAAAAACAAATTTATTCATCTATTATAAACGCCCGTATTCTTAAGCAATTGACCAAAAATTAACCTAAGCATTTTATTTGGAGCATCCAAATTATTTAATACACTTTTTTTTTCAACAGCACACCACGAGGGCTTACAGCCTAAATACTATCGTACCGTGGGTGTCGACAAGGAGGAAAGAGGCAACTTGTTAATTCTGGACTTGAAGGTTTGGAGGTTCGGAGGAGAAGGAAAAACATGCGCAGCAAGGAATTCTACAACTTGGAAGTCCTAGGGACAAGAAAGCGGGCATAACAAGATGTTCTATGTCTGGTGACCTGGACAGTAAAAGGGTGCATTCGCTCTGTTCCCCTGGTAGATCCGTTCGGGACAGCAGGTGGAGGAACTATGGTGTTCAATACCTGTGCTTAGAAGATGAGGTCTTACAGATTCATGTATAGGTCATCTGAAGAGTATATGCCTCAACGTCTCAGATTCCTGTAGGTTACAAATTAAACAGTTTGCGTCAGTGTCAATCTTGAAACACACACCTTTGTATGTAAACTTTAGATAAAATTTGGACGCCAGACGCATCTGTACAATTATTCTGATCATTTATTCTGTACAATTATTCTGATCATTGAGACACGCAGGTGCAAACAACTCTGTCTAGTGCGATGTGTTGTAAAGAGCTGGTATAAATCGGGGTACCCAGAAACGATCAAGATCATCCGAGATAAGTTTGGACTCGAGCGTATCGAAGAGATTTCGTTTCACACGCTTTAGCACAACCAAGGTCAGAGAATTCCACAATAAACCTTCGTGGATGTAATTAAAGAAATATTTAACCTGGATAGCCCAGTTGTATTTAGGGTCCGTCATCGAGATACTCTTCAACTGAGCAAAGCAAGCAGCTGGATACCTCCCCGAACCCATTATCAAGAGCTTCTCAAGCTACGTAATACAATGTTTAAAAACCAACAAAGAAATAGCTCTAAAGACAGTCTTAATTCTCACCAAATAATCAGGATAATTTCCTGGCAATGAAAACAGCATCTTGACAAAATTCAACTGTATTCTTTCAATAATATCAAGACTAATAGCCCAGACTTCACAAGAACTCTGTCAACCACCCAGAACGATGAACTCGTAGAGTCTAACTCTGTCCTCACAACAATCAATTTTCGACGTGGTCATAATAGATATAATTGAGCTACTACTTTTGGATACGACCGACCCGCCGTCTGAAGATATGTGCCAGATGAAGAAAAAGAGACCCCAAGATAGACATACTTTCTTACTATTTCTGATTTTATCCTATCATAATATAGCTTTAGGCCATCATGCCTAGCAGAACCCCACGAGAAAAGCACACGACTTTCGCCTTAAGTTGGTTTACCCCTAGGCCATTGTCCTTAGAATACTGGGCCAGAATGTTTAGATTTCTCTGCATGTCAACAGGAAAGTCGGCCAATAACACCAAATCATACGCATAGAGTAACATAAGAATGTCTAAGTTACCATCAACATTTAATCCTGAAACCTCCTGGCACCGGATATAATCGTCAATATCTGCCAGAAAAAGAGCAAAAATATGAGGACGTAAAGGCTCGCCCTGCAAAATGCCATCAAATATATTTATCTGCTTATAATTATAGTGTAACATTACTTCGGCCAATTTTTGTAAAAAAAATGGCGAGTTTTCGTGGAGGATAGTTTTTGCCAATTTTAATGGAAACATCCTTTTTTTATTTTTTTGTTTGAAAACTTTGTGGACAGTGATATCTTGGCAGGTGTATAAATAGCTTGAAGAGGTTCGTTGGAGGGGGAAATCTGACTAGTTATTTTGGAAACATTCTAAGTTTATTTTCTGAAAATGTTTGTACTTTTTCAAATAAAGTTATTTTGATAAAATATGGTACATTTTTTCTACTATATTGGTTAAACTATTAACCAAATTTAATGCCTTTCATTATAAAAAAGAAATATTTGGCATTAAAAACATTTTCAAGATAATTGCATGCCATAACGCACTTGCTGTGTACAGACTTTTTTCTATCGATAAACGTTTTAAATTTCAATTTAAATCTACACTACATTATCAACTTGTATACTATAGAGAACACTAGAGCGTGACAAAGTGTATGAGCAAAACATTATTTGCGATAAAGAATCAGTTATCATATTGTGCAAGAAAGCACAAAAACAATTATTAACATTAAAGTATTGTCAGAATCTGGACACTTGTGATCCCCACATTCACTTTTTCGTCGGCTTTCGTCGTGACAACATGTCCTATTAGAGTTTCATATTTATTTAACTAAATATAAATATCTTTTTATATAATTATGATAATGTGTAATCGTAGACGTGCCGAAACGTGTCTTGTATTACGCAGCCTAGTTGATATTCGCAATGATTTTTCACAATTGTAGTTTAACAAATTTACAATTTAACTTATGTGTCCACAGTTCTGAAAAGAGTTAACGCTTCGTGTGGTTGTACGTCTCTTCTCAATTTTTTGGGAATTGAAATAGAGTGAAGTGTTTACCAAAGAAATTAATCGTTCTTTTCGTTTAAATATTAGTGAGTTTTGTGTGTGTTTGTGTCTTCCTGTATGGTGGCGCTATGATCGGCGCAGAATGCGACAGGCTCACTTGCGACGTTGTAAGTTTACTTTTTATAACCTTAAATTATTTATTAATCGCCAACTATTTGGTATGCAACTTTCTAAATATTTTGATTTCCATGATCAGTGTATTTCAGAACACGATGTTGCGCTTAATAAAAAACGTCTGGATGCAGCAAATGCGCTATGGTAGCCAATTTTCATAGAAATGCTCGTTCCAATTATTTTACTAAAATTATATATATATATATATATATATATATATATATATATATATATATATATATATATATATATATATATACACAGGGTGTCTATAATCGGTAGATGTTAAAATTGCAACTTTCTATAGGGAATCAAAAGAGTTTTCTAAAAAGATGCCACTCGACCTACTTTCCCCATTCAAATTAAGGGGATACATGTCATAGCTCACAAAATGCTTCTACACAATCCCAGTCAACAAACCGTCAAGCATTTAACGACACAAGAAACCGCTATGTCCGCATTCTTTCATAGGCAAAAAACTAGATTAAAAGCCACATCAAAAACAAAGTCCTCTTAAGCTCCAGCGGCAGCAAACCCTTCTCGACTCTTGCTAAATCTATTGGGAATAATTTCTACAAGAGCACGTTTCCACCTCTTGTCTCAGGGGATAAAACTGTTTCTACCGCCCTGGGCAAGGCTGAACTTTTTGCCTCGTTGTTCGCCAGCAATTCTACTCTCAACCCACCTCCAAATGTTCAACCACCAACAGTCCCCAATGTCGCGCATAAAATGTCTGATATTATTTTCAAAACTAAAAAGGTACGAAAGATGCTCTCTTCTCTTAATACCAAGAAAGCCTCTGGCCTTGAAGAGATCCAGCAATTGTTCTCAAAAAATGCGCACCAGAACTTGCTCCTGTCCAGACTCGTCTGTTTCAGACATCTTACAAAGAGGCATATTTCCTAGTAACTGGAAAACTGCTCTAGTACAACCCGTCCCCAAGAAAGGATCCAAAGCGCTTCCTAGCCACTACAGGCCTATTTCTCTCCTTTCAGTCGTCTCTAAAGTGTTGAAAAAGTATATAAACACCGAATTACTAAAATTTCTTGAAAAACACAGTCTAATCCACGACAGCGCAGATCAACTGCCGACCTCCTTTCCTTTGTCACCAATTCGTGGAACATGTCTATGGAACTACATCGTGAATCCAAGATTGTCGCTCTAGACATATCCAAAGCATTCGACCAGGTCTGGCACGTAGCACTGCTTAATAAACTTCCGGCCTATGGCCTACCACCCAAACTCTGTACCTGGACAGCAAATTTCCTCTCCAACCGGAGCATTTCTGTTGTCGTGGATGGCCATTCCTCTAAACTGTATCCAATTAATGCAGGAGTTCCTCAAGCTTCAGCTTTAGCCCCTACTTTGTTTCTTCTCTACATCAATGACCTCCTCTCTAGCACATACAACCCAGTTCACAGTTACACGGACGACAGCACCCTCCACTCAAATACAATATTCTAAGCCTGTCTCTTTAGTCCAATTAGATGATGATCGCAGACTCATGGAGGGTTCTGTCTCCGTGGATCTCCAAAAAATATTAGACTGGGGAAGTAGAAATCTTGTACAATTCAGCTCCACCAAAGCACAGTCTTGCTTTCTTTCTCATAAGAGATACACCAGCCCTAGACCCACCACAATGAGCAACCAAGTTATTCAAAGTAATGAGTCCTTTTCACTTGTTGGCATTTCTGTGGATCGAAATCTCAACTGGCACTAACATGTCACATCAATTACAAAAGCGGCCGCTAAGACATTAGGTTTTCTCTTCCGGGCTCGCAAATACTTTTCACCAGCTAATCTCTATACCTTATATACTTCACAAATAAGACCAAACCTCGAATACTGCTCCCACATCTGGGGTGCTGCTGCCGCTTCTACACTCGCTATCCTGACTCCATTCAGAAAAGAGCTATACGTCTCAACGGTGACCCTACCCTCACCCAAAGGCTGCCATCCATTGCCCACCGACGTGCCGTTGGTGACCTCTCTATCTCTTTTATAGATATCTGCATGGGCACTGCTCAGAGGAGCTTTCTTCCATAGTTCTTCCACCTGCTGCCCCGAACAGATCTACCAAGGGAACCGAGCGAATGCACCCTTTTACTGTCCAGGTTACCAGACATAGAACATCTTGTTATGCCCGCCCTTTTGTCCCGAAGACTTCCAAGTTGTGGAATTCCTTGCCGGCACATGTTTTCCCTTCTCCCCCGAACCACCAAACCTTCAAGTCCAGAATTAACAAGTTGCTTCTTTCCTCCTTGTCAACAGCCACGGTACGATAGTATTTAGGCTGTAAGCCCTCGTGGTGTGTTGTTGAAATAAAATAGAAAAACGCAAATATGCTAAAAAATGTTTTACACGGAATATAGAAAAAAGCCACAAAATGCGCTAAAAAATTGACTCAAAAGATTTTGCACAAAAAATCGATTAGACATTAAACGAAAATTTAAGATTTATCTTGAAGATATTTTATAAAATACTTGTTTACCGTAAAAAGAAAAAACGAGCTCCCAAAGTGAATATTTTAAGAACAACTAATACTAAATGAACAGCGCCAGGTGAGTAATTTCTAAAGTGAATTAATGTAAGCATAATCAGAAATGATTGGCACCTAATCGATCTTGTATTGTGAAATAACTTTGGCAAAGTAAAGTTGTTTTTGGCCATGTGTATGGTTTAATTTAGCTCCAAAATATTAATTTCAGACTATGTGAAAGCAGGAAATATGGCATGTGGTATATAATAAAGGAATTATTCAATATTATGGAACTGGCTACTGTACCTTTTATTTTATCTGTTGATTTATGCACCATAAAGATGATACTTAAAAATCAGTTTTATAGACAAGTGACCCAAGTTTATTGTCTTATTTATTAATAAAAATTAAAAAATTGTTTTTGGATGGCTTAATTACAAAATAATGTGATATTTCTCCCCTACGTGATCACCCTCTGCTTGAATTTCACAATAAAATGTCAGGTCCGCCGTAATATTTTAATTTGTGTTCTAAAAAAATCCCATTGATGACACATTGCTCGATTTTTTAAGTTGAACTGCAAATTCCAATCAACGTTATATATCTTACCCTCTATATCTCACCGTTATCCTGTAGAAATTTCGCTAAAAAATAATCCAAACCGTTCGAGGGTGGACTGCTACCTGTGTAGCAATTTGAAGTCGATACCCCAGTCCGTTCGAAAGTTGTCGTTGGAATTACGAAGAGACCGACAGACCGACGAAATGACGGACTGACATTTAAGCAAAAATATTTTTTCGGTTTTCCGTTCCACATCTCTAAGATAATATGGAAGGAACACTTACCTATGAAGTGAATGTGTACATAACTTGTAAAAAAATATGTAAACACAAACTTTTAAGCTCAAATTGATTAAGTAGTAAAAGAACTAAGTTAATATTGAAAACTGTCATGAGCACTGATAAGTACACTTGGAGAAACCAAATATCCACAACACATCTTTTTAAAGACCTGACGATTGTTTCACCAACAAAGTTAGCATCATCAGACGATGAAAAATTCTAACTAATTTCTACTACAACACCATCTATTTATATTGCTTCTTAGGTGAAGAGCGAAACCGAGAGGAAGATTGATGAAATGGCAGGCACATTTTCTGTGTATTAGCGATTTTTTCTTAAGAAAAACTGATATGGAGATTGAAATCGCAGGCACATTTTCTGTGCATTGCATCTTTATTGCCGGACGAGGTTATTGAACCTTCTTTATTACATTCACTGATAGGTTTCGGAATGCTTATCTGATTCAAAAACACAGCGCAAATAGAAGACTGGAGATCAGTGGCGCGGCTCGATTTAGGGACTTTTGTTTTGTTTTTTATTACTCTAGAAATATAAATTCTCTCATACGCATCAAGCATCGCTTGCTGTCTAAGATTTTTGATCTGTTTTAGATTTTATTTATTAATATGTTGGTTATTATCCCAAATATGTTGTGCCGCGCATGAGTTGTCTACATTACCGTATCTCAGATGAGTCGGATGTTCACGAAATCTACTCCCTATGGTTCTCTTAGTCTGCCCAACGTATTTAAGATTACAATCTTTACAAGCTCATCTCATAGATACCCGACATTTCAGTGGCTTTATCTTTATGTTTCTTGTTACTTAACAAATTTCCTAAATATTTTTTTGTCCAAAAAGTAGCTGCAAATCGGCTTTTTTTAAAGATGCTCTCAAGGGCCTTTGCGTTATGGCGGTCCAAGAGGTAGGCAAACAAATTTGTTCTATATTTTATCTTTCCTGAATGTCGTGCATTTCGCTAACGTTTTCTTTGTTCTGCGTCTATTAATTAATTTTTCTACTAAGCAATCCGATGATCCGTTATATTTAGCCACGTTTTTAATGTACTCTAATTCTATTATACTATATCTACTTTTACCTAAAGGAAATTTATTAAGCTTATTACTAAGAAATTTAAACATGTCGTTTTTGGGCAAACGTCTGATGTGAGTCATTGTAACTTAGAGTGGCGGTTTCCTTACTGTAGATATCGAATTCAAAAGTCATTATTTTTAGTCACTAGTACATCTCCCCTGGACGTGCCCTGAGGGAGAAAAAAAACATCTAGAAAAGGAAGTTTATGGTTAATTCCTAATTCGTGGGTGAATTTTATTGAATCAAATTAACAGTGTTTAACACAAATACATGCAAGGTAGGCGATTTTAATAAAAGACTAAACTGTAAATTTGGTCCAATAAAATTCACCCACGAGTTAGTTTTTAACAATAAACTTCTTTTTCTAGATGTACAAGTTATTAGAAATAAGAAATCTTTTGAATTCGATGTCTACAGGAAGGAAATAAGCACTCTAAGTTACATTTCAAATGACTTACATCATACGCTTGCACAAAAAATTGCAGGTTTAATTTTCTTAGTAAATGGATTGATTAATATTTCCTTAAGTAAAAGTAGATATAATATAGAATTAGAGTACATCAAAAACGTGGCAAAATATAACTGATATTCGGATTGATTAGTGGAAAAATTAATTAATAGAAACAGAACAAAGAAAATCTTAGCGGAATGCACGACATTCAGGAAAGATAAAATAGAGAAACAATTTGTTTCCCGATCTTTTGAACCGCGTGTCATAAATGGCCTTGAGAGAGTTTTTAAGGAAGCCGATTTGCAGCAAACTTTTTCGACAAAAAATAATTTAAGAAATTTGTTAGGTAATACGAAAGATAAAGATAAAGCCACTGAAATGTCGGGTATCTATGAGATGAGGTTGTAAAAATCGTAATCTTAAATACGTTGGGCAGACTAAGAGAACCATAGGGATCAGATTTCGTGAACATCTGGGACATTTGAGATACGGTAGTGTAGACAAGTCATTCGTGGCACAACATATTTGGAATAATAACCACCACATTGATAAGAAGAATCTTAAACTGATCAAAAATGTTAGACAGGAAGCGATTCTTGATGTGTATGAAAGCATTTATATTTATTTATTTATTTATTTATTTATTTACTACAAATACTCAACGGGAATTATCCCAAATTAAGAGTATGAGTACAATACATATCATACACTATAAAAATTAACATAGTAAAGTTCTACTAATTACCAAGCAGCGATGCAACGTGTCTCATCTCAGACTCACCACAACACAATATGTCTATTGACTGATGCACGCTGTTATAAATGGAGCACGATCTGTAAATCGGTGAGTTAAGCCTAACATTGGTCCTAGGTGGCGGTACATAAAAGAAGTCGTGTCTTCTAGAGTTGACTCTAGGGGTGTGAAAAAGCAGAGTGCGCAACAGTTCAGGACAGACGATCCTACTGTGCAGTAAATTATGTATCAGGGAGAGAGGAGAGTAAATACGCCTAGCCTGCAGAAATTCCAATGAGAACCTCGACAGTAAATCGGCCTGTGGTGTACCGGTAGCGGGATACACCCGATCCGCTCTGTATGCAAGGAACTTTACAAATCTCCGTTGGACACCCTCAATAGCCCCTATATGGACGTCATACAGAGGAGACCAGACCACACAGGCATATTCCAGATGCGGCCGCACATAGGCACAGAACAGGAGCCTCAAGGTGTCTGCATTATGAAACGAACCGGAATTGCGAATAAGAAATCCGAGTGTCTTCGATGCCCTAGCAATAGCATGTTCACAGTTCTCCACGAATGAGAATTTCGAGTCCAAGACGACACCCAAGTCTTTAAAGGTTGCAGGTCTTAGAAGAGGCTGTCCATCTATGGAGTATGGGAACTTGATTACACGGCGGTTGAGCGTATAAGATTTTACAACACATTTTTTAATATTCAGTGGGAGGTTGTTAATGGAGCACCAGTGTTGAACTCTACGCAAACATCTCTCAAGCACTGAACAATCGCAGAGACCAGCAACGGATGAGAAGATTTTTACATCATCCGCATACAGAAGATGGGGTAATTCGATAACATCCGAAATATCGTTGATAAACAGATTGAACAGCAAGGGTCCCAGAACAGATCCCTGAGGAACACTTGATTCAGCCAAGACCTCCACGGACTGACACCCATGATAGTGGACAACACTAACTCGATCACGAAGATATGATTCCATAAACTTCAGCAAGTTCGGTGAGAAATCCATGTTATCCAGTTTCCTCAAAAGAATATCATGATTTAATCTATCAAAGGCCCTGGAGAGGTCTAGGTAGATAACATCCGTCTGCGACCCCTTGTCCATGGCAGCAGATATATATTCAGTTATGCTGATTAAGTTAGTGGTCGTGGAGCGGCCCCTCACGAAGCCATGCTGAGCGCTGCTAATCACATTTTTTACAGCAAACGAAATTATCTCATGCAGGACAATCTCGAACACTTTCGCAAAGTTGTCCATTATAGCAATTTGTCTATATTTCTAGAGTAAAAAAAAAGTTCCTTAAATCCAGCCGCGCCACTGATCTGCACTCCTCTATTTGCGCTCTGCCTTTGAATCAGATAAACATTTCGAAACCTGTCAGGAAAAGTAATAAAGGAGGTTCAGTAACCTCGTCCGGCAATAAAGATACAAAAATTTCGGGACGCAGCAAGTGCGTTATAGTAGCGAATTTTCATAAGAATTGTACACTATTATTATACGGCATATTAGTAAAGTTAATACTTTAAACTCACACAGAACTTGAAGATCGATTTTAGAGGTCCTAGTACGCGCACATTTGAGAAATTCTTTCGAAAGTGCTACCATCGATATCTCTCTATTATCAAAAAAATCTTGCGTACTAACTACTTTTGAGAAAAATGCCCAAAATTTATTTTTCTATGAAGCTGAAGAACTAAATTTTGCTATATCTGTAGATAGTGTAAGTCTGTTTAGAAGAAACTTGTATTACAAATTTTATTAAAATTATACAGAAGATTTCCAGAAGAAAACTTAATTCATATTTAGAAAAGTAAAGTATCTGCCAAATTATAAACGTAGTAGTTATTTTTCCTTATTCATCGCCAGTATGATTTCGTTTTAGTCAACAAAATCAAACCGGTTTTTTCAATATCAACGATAACAAAATTATAATTTCAGACTCAAAGGTGGCAAACTTATTTAGGCGTTTTACACAAAAATGAGATCCTGTTCAAAACGTATGAAATCTGTGCACTATTGTTTCTCTAAATGTCAAAATAAAACATTTAAAAAAACATTCATTCATCGAGCTGGATTCGATTACATAACCTTCTGCTTAGGTGGCAATGGCGATGCCCCCTACGCCATCTAGGCACACGTCCACTAACGTTTCATTTGCGTCATACTTTAGATCAGCTTAATGCCCGGGATATTATATTCAAAGTATACGTAACAATTATTAATTACAGAATTAGTAGAATTACCATTGAAACACATCCCACGACTGTTTCGGTCTTATATGACGTCTTATGTTTAAGTTTAAAGATAAGAGAAGGTATTTTAGAATCATTTTTATAGAGACTTGGCTTGATTTTGTTTAAATTTCTGCTATATTATGCGACAGCATAATATATCTATGCTGCGCTAAAACTGTATTTCGCTACAAATATAGTGTATTTTAATAATTGATTGAATCCTCCGGTTAAACAACAATCACTTGGCAAATTTTTAATTTCATGTCGTCTGTCATTTTCCATAATTGTGGCCGAGATTTCACGACTGTTGTAGTATGTTTTTTGCCTGATATATATTTAGTTTGGTTACCGTTGATGTATAGTTTATACCTGTTGTGTGAATTAATATACGCGTGGCAGTTGACTGAAAGATAAGATAAGCTATTTTAGAATCATTTTTATAGAGACTTGGCTTGATTTTGTTTAAATTTCTGCTATATTACGCGACATCATAATATATCTATGCTGCGCTAAAACTGTATTTCGGGCCGTTCATACAGCTACAAATATAGTGTCTTTTAATAACTGATTGAATCCGCCAGTTGAATAACAATTACTTGGCAAATTTTTAATTTCATGTCGTCTGTCATTTTCCATAATTGGGCCCGAGATTTCACAATTGTTGGTTCCGTTAGGATGTCTTATGCCTGGTATTTATTTAGTTTGGTTACCGTTAATGTATGGTTTATACCTGTTGTATGAATCAATCTACCTGTGACAGTTAACAACTTTGTCTGTCAGGCATTGGACTTTAACCACTAAGTCGTTTTAACGCATGTCTTAGGGATTTTATTTTTAATTTGGAAAAAACTCTAAATATTGTGTACCAGATGACTTAAAATTCACAACATAGGTTTATTTGCATTATTTATAGCCACATGTAAAGTCTCCTTCCAGTTACTTTGATACTTACAAAAATATAGCGTTTTCAAAACTTTTCCCCGATTTCCCACCAGAAAAACTTGAGCATAAAGATTAACGAACTCGACGAAGTTCGCCCAAACAAGATTTTTTCCAAGTTTGATTGAAATCAGTTTAGTATTTTTTGAGTTATCGCTCGGATACATACACACACATACATACATATATATATATATATATATATATATATATATATATATATATATATATATATATATATATATATATATATATATATATATATATATATATATATATATATATATATATATAAACATAATTTTTTTAACGAACCTTGGTTTTGGGTTCTTGGGACCCAAATTCGCGCTTATCTGAATATATTTTTTTAAAGCTGTTCATCGTGACCTCTCTTGAAGTTAGTAAACACTACAAATATTACGCGAGTATCCAACAACTGCAGATAATAACAATTTGCGGAAAATGTGTGTGGTCAATGAAACGACTGATGCAATCGTGACGCCCGCCTGCCCCGCGTTGCTAGCTAACCATCAGTGTCCTTGTCTGCTATTTAGATAACGACCTAGGGTAGTACTTTTATGTTAACTTATCTGAAAATTAACATACTAGTGGGACATTAAAAATATAACTTGATGTGGCTCGTTCTAACGTTTTTTAAAATCTGATAATTCCAGTCTTTCTGCATTAGACTTTGCGTAACATGATGTATCTTTCTAATTATTTTCTAAGCAACTTCAAAACCCTAATTAAGGATCTTATCCCACAAACAGTCTGGATAATTTATACCGAAAACTGCTATGCTGGGGTTATCCCGGAGCTGAGTCAGAGCAAGATTAAACTACAAAGCACAACGATACAGTTTGTATACTTACGTCAACAAACACTGCGTTAATGTAATCCGTAAAACTGTTTCCTTGGAATGATGTCAGGTATGGTCGGAAATTGTCGGCTAATTGGACAAAAACAAATAGTTAGTACTCTTAACAAATGAGTCGAAATTGAGAAAGTAAACAACCTGTAGAAACATTGGGCTCATAAATTCTT
Organism: Tillus elongatus; assembly: GCA_964006375.1. Taxonomy (NCBI): domain Eukaryota; kingdom Metazoa; phylum Arthropoda; class Insecta; order Coleoptera; family Cleridae; genus Tillus; species Tillus elongatus. Next base: position 31,558,826 of record OZ023264.1, read on the forward strand.
GTAATGTAGTAACTTTTTGCTCGTAAACTTTAATAAATATAGGGGCAATGTTCCCATAAAGTCTTTTTTGTGTGCTTACTTTATAAACTTTATAATCTTGACATAAAATGAATCTGCAAATGGGTTATAATTAAAACGTATTTGCCTCTCTTAGTAAAATGCACAATGCGTTTCTATTAAAAGGAGCTATTTAGCAAACTTAGTTTTAAAATCCCCAAACCCGCCCTCTTTAACCTTACGGGGCACATTTTGCTGTCATGTTTGCCCCAAATTGAAAATGAAGTTATTAGTACATGCAATAGAGGAGCCCGTTACTCTTCTCCATAATGCACCAAACTACAGCAGTTTTTTGTTTTAATACATAGGTTCATAATGACGTACTGAATGTAAAAACACAAAAGCCTTACAAATTAGGAGGGCGGAAGTGCCGCCATTTTGAGAAAAACCGTTTCGGCCTATATCTCCGTAACCGTGCACTTTAGGCCAAAAATGGTAATAATCTTTATTGTAGATAATTGCATTTCTCATCTTTTTTGTTAATTTTTTTTTGTATCACTGATCGTTGACAACTTATACGACTATTAGGAATCATTTATTAACTGTTTTACCTATATCTTTGTTAATAATTACTAACCAATAAAATGATTATAACTTAACTTTTCAACCGACAAAATTTCTACCACTTTTGCTTAAAACTTTTTTTTCTCAAATCAATATTTTTAAAGTTATAACGCGTTAAATGTTGCACTTTTTAATCGACAAATTTGCTACAACTTTTACTTAAAACCTTTTTTATCTCCAATTATTAATTTCAAAGTTATAACGCGTTAAATGTTGCACTAATAAATAATTTGCCTTCTTACTTGAAAAAAAAAGCAAGTACCCGTTGCATTTTTTAAATTATTTATATAATGTTTTACACAATAAATAGTACTCTACTTCGAAATGCCCCTCGATTTTTATCAAATAATCAATTATATACTGATGGCATAAGGTAATAAACAACAAAGAAAACGGGAAATTAATTTAATAAGACAAGTGCTGGTCCAAGTCACAATTTTAATAGGTTTATCAAATAGAGTAATCAAAACTTATAAAAATGACATTGATTACTAAAATTTTGACATACCAAATAGTTCATTTTGGTTCCTTAATAAATCTCTTTATCGTCAACAACCCCATTCTGTGCATTTACTTTCAATGATCAAAAACCATTTAGTAACACTTTCTGCATTGAATCATTTTTTGTCCTTGTTATTTGAGAAAACCCTAATGCAAATTTAGAGAAAGTTTTAAATATACATTAACCGTTGGAGACCTTTCAGGTGAATTCGAGAACCTTCTATAAGAAGGGTCTGTTTAATATATATATATATATATATATATATATATATATATATATATATATATATATATATATATATATATATATATATATATATATATATGGGCATATGTTGGCTGACTCATGCCCAGACTGGCGTCAACCGTCTAGACACAGGATTTTTGAAATTAACGCGTTACAACTTTGAAAATATTGATTTGAGAAAAAAAAGTTTTCAGTAAAAGTTGTAGGAAATTTGTCGATTGAAAAGTTAAGTTTAAAGTATTTTATTGTTTAAACAATTATTAACAAATATATAGGTAAAAAAAGTCAATAAATGAATCCTAATAGTCGTATAAGTTGTAAACGGTGAGTGATACAAAAAAAAATAATAAAAAAGATGCAAAATGCAATTATCTACAATAAAGGTCATTACCATAAAGTTCACGGTAACGGAGATATAGGCCGAAACAGTTTTTCTCAAAATGACGGCACTTCCGCCCTCCTAATTTGTAAGGGTTTTGTGTTTTTCAATTCAGTACGTCATTCTGAACCTATGTATGAGAAAAAAAAACTCCTGTAGTTTAATGTAGAAACAAATTCTGAGTTGAGTTGAGTTGAGTTTGAGTGAGTGAGTGTAAACACTCAACCACTCGGGATGGCACGAACTTGTAGTTCATTCACCACAGATTTTTGTATTGCAGTTGAAGGTTATTTATATTTATTATACCTATTGGTTATGTTAATAATTGGTATCTTACATATTTACACATCCATATATACACCATATATACACTATATATATATACACATATATATACACATTAAAATATCTTGTTTTTTTTATATATACTATATATACACATATATACATACACATTAAGACATCTTGTTTTTTTGTTTTTTTTTGTTTTTTTTTAATTTTTTTTTTTGTTTTTTTTTTTTTGGATAGACTGGGACACATTGTCGCCTAGGGACCCACCAAGGCTCACCAACACACTGACAGGCCACGGATTGAGAGGGTAGTACAGTAGGACAAACAGACGGAAAGCTTATGCTATATTTACATGTGTTTCACTAATCACTATAAACTAACAACAGCGTACTTAAATATATACAATAATTTATAATACTATTCCTATATTTTTAAAATATCCCCATAACAGGATCAATACTTTTTTATTCTTAAAACTAAGTATATAATTTAGGTTTAGAGGAAATTGTATTTCTACTGTTTTATCAACGCATGCATAAGTGTTTTGCGTTGATTTGTATACCAGCTGCATGAGAAAACGATGTGTTAGAAACAAATTCTCTATTGCCTGTATTATATTGTGAGGCCCAATCTTTCTAACATTTGCTTATTAGTTAAAGATTTAGTTTCCTAATTTTTATTCTTATTGCTATATTCTTTTTGTCACATTCAAATTTTATTTGAAGAAGGAATCTAAAATAAAAGCAGACTGCAAAAAATTAAAAATATTTGAAAAGTGACTAACAAATTCAACTTGAATCTTTAGACAAAAATGTTGTTTTTTGTTGCCCATACATACTTTTTTAAACTCTACTGATAAATCAAACTTAAAAAATAACGACTACAGTAAAATCAGTTACCTTAAAAAGAACGAAATGATCGTGTATATAGCTTATTTTACTCACGGGGAACTATAAGGACGTCCCTGTTCTTTTTCCTGTTGTCTCCCCTGTGTCCTCCCGCACAGTCACCAATAGTAAAACGCGGTGTCTGTTTGCATATAAGCATATACTCCCGTTGGTATTCGTTCATCTTGGTCACCGGATTCCTTTGGGACTTCTGCTTCAACCGTTGCGACAATTCACTCACCGGAAACCATGAATTGCTGCACGTGACATGCTCTTCCAACGTGTCGTAGATGAACTTGTACTGGTCCTGAAACAAAACATGTTTCAGAATAAATATGTTTGTTAAAATGATATGTAAAGATGTCTTGTACAGTATGTTACTTCAGTTTTAAAATTATCGCCAGTCACCCATATTTTTTTCTTAGCAACATATTTCACCGACAAACTCTTTACATTTTTAAAACATCTTAGTTTTTAAGCCTTGTCAGTAACCAATAGTATTCGAAACTCAGAACCATCATAATTTACACAGTGTTTTCGTGAAACATTATGAACAAAGTAGGCTACCAAAAACAAATGGTGGATCTACTGGATACGATAGAAATTTTATAGTCTACTAGCTAATTACCCGGCGTTTTCCGGGACCAACAGTTCAAGATGTTTTACCCCAACAGTATTTTAAACGACATCAAGAGCATCACTAATATTCCACTCCAACCTAGTAGTGCAAGGGGTGTCTTACCCACACAGTATTTTTTTCCAAATTGTAACTCCTATGTGTACCAAGTTTGGTTGAAATAACTTCAGGCCTTTCAGAGTTATGCTGGAACAAACATTTAAATACACCAACATACACACCCCCACGCACATACATATCCATTTTTATATACCTCGTGTTACGAATGTCCGGGAATGGTCTCGTATTTCAGAAGCCTGTTAATTTTTAAGGACGCCTAATTCAACGACGGTGCCGGAAATGTTGCCAAGTTTCGAGTTTTCAGAGAGGGTGGGTAACTTTACTTTTTAGTGAATTTTTATTAAAACCAATTCACTAATAGAGAGGCATCGATGGTGAGACTTTGCAAAAATCTTTTCAAATGAGCGCGATAGGATCCCTAGAACCCATATCCGGGGTCAGTTTCAATTGTCATATGTTATATATATTTATATTATATATTATTTACTATTAATTCAAATTATACATTATGTCGTACAAAAAAGCTATGCTTGTGCTTGTACTGGGACACGATTTTGAACAGCCTCTTCTGAAACGTCTAAATGTCAAATTATTTTGCTCTGTCATTTTATAATTTTGAACTTAAGTCCTTCTTCAGCTGCGGTTCCCATTCCCACCAACATTCCTGCTACAACCGTGGATATTTAGAATCCATTTAATACAAAAACCATTCCTTCTTTCAAATCAAAACATCCCAAAAAAAATTATTCTGTAGTACAAAATTTTTGACAGTCTTATCTGACTGACTTATCCATCCGATAACTCAAAAAATATTTAACAATTTCAATGAAACTCGGCAAGTGCCTTTTTTTATTAATGGCTTGGATGAGTTTGTTGTCCAGGAAAATCGGACAGGGTTTTCCGGAAAAAATTCAAAAAAAAATTTTTTCTCGGAAAATTACAAATTTGTTTTAATGAAATTTACTGGATAAGTGGCCTTGGGAGAGACCTTACTACGTACCAAAATTAAACTTTCTTTGTTAATAGAAGATTGAGTTATTCAATTTTTGAATTTTCTTTCGAAAAAAATTTTTTCTCCGAATATTACAGTTATTTTAATGAAATTTTGTATATCTTGCCTTAAAAAACATCTTACTACACACCAAACTTAAACTTTTGAAGTTTATAGAAAATTTAGTTATTCAAGTGTGAAGCATTTAATAAAAATTTATTTGTTTCATAACGCACTTGCTGCGTCTCGAACTTTTTTAAATATATCACCCACCTTTTTTCATTGCAATGCATTCAGCCCCCTACTGCCATTAAAACGTTCAAATATCAAATATACATTTTATTTTGATTTTGAAATATGATAAGAAAACCTATATATGTATATGTATATGTATATATATATATATATATATATATATATATATATATATATATATATATATATATATATATATATATATATATATATATATATATATATATATATATTTATTTCAGGAACCGCTTGACGAAAAATTGTCAGTTTTCTATAAACTTAGAAAGTTTAGTTTCGGTATGTAGTAAGGCCTTTCCTAGGAAAAGATATCCACCAAATTTCATTAAAAAATCTTTGTAATTTTTGGATCAAAAAATGTTTTTGGAAGAAAATTTAAAATTTGAATAACTCAATTTTCTTGAAGGTTACAAGGTTTAATTTTAGTACGTAGTAAGGCCTCTCCAAATGCAACATATATAGTAAATATAATTATAACAGCTTTGTTATTTTCAAAGAAAAAATTTTTTTTGAAAGAAAACTCAAAATTTTTCCGGAAAACCCAATCCGAATTTCCTGGCTAACGAACTCGTCCAAGCCATTAATAAAATAAAGGCACTTGCCAAGTTTCATTGAAATCGGTTAATTATTTTTTGAGTTATCAGACGGACACACACACACACACACACATATATATATATATATATATATATATATATATATATATATATATATATATATATATATATATATATATATATATTTATTTATTTCAGGAACCGCTTGACGAAAAATTGTGCGCAATTTATTTATCAAAAAGTCTGGATGCAGCAAGTGCGTTATGGTAGTGAATTTTCATAAAAATGCTTTTAATAGTAAATACGTATTTTTTAATAAAAGCAGTTATCAAATTTGGTTACGAGTATAACGTATACAGGGTGTCCCACGTAGATATTCCATTAGCCGTTTCTGGAGTACGGCTCACAGTTGAATTCTGAAAATTTACGCACGTGGGTTCCTCAAAATTTCCAGTTTACTGAAAATATTGGCGTTAGTATGGGATTTCCGGTTATACCGGAAGTTGACGTCAACTCTCTTATTTCAAATGGAAGATGGTGTTTTTTATTACGGATCTAGATTGCTCGTCAAATGTTATGATAAGTTTCACAAATATGTTATGTCATTTTTCTCAACCATTTTCGAGATATTTGACTTTTTTTAATTTCTTAAAAAAGATTCTCATATTTACACACCTGTATCTCTCTTATTTCTCAACCTGAAGAGTTGGAATTTTAAAATGCAATTTCTGAAGTGCCACAAAATATTTGGAATTTGCTAAAGCTAGTACAAGTTAGACAGGATGTCCGAAATAGACTGGTCAATCGTGACAACTTTAAAACCTAATAACTCTCTTATTTTAAATAAAACACCCTATATTTTATAACGTGAGTTAATGTACTTTTTATTCTTCTTTCGATTGGTATCAGCATTCTCTATACCTAAGATTTGAAGATATTTAAACATCATTTGCGTTAAGAAATAATTATTAGTCAGTTTATCAGGTTGCCTAGGAGATGAAAATTTTAAACGTCATCTTCCGACATAAGTAAAATATGCGACGACTTTTGAATATAACTTTTATTTACGAGGAAGATAATCGAATTATTAACAGAAGATGTCCAACGGCCCGGCCAACGATGAGGACCACCGTTAGCTATCCATCTGTCTTCAAATGTTTCCTAGAGTAGGTCGCTTACTATCTGTGAGTTGTGTGGTGGAGCTCCATCTTGTTACCAAACTTCTGTAGCTTCATGACATAACATGTTTGTAAAACCTACCATAAAATTTGACGAGCAATCTAGATCCGTAATAGAAAACACCATTTTCCATTTGAAATAAGAAAGTTGACGTCTACTTCCGGTATACCCGGAAGTCCTATACTAACGTCAATATTTTCAGTGAACTGGAAATTTTGAGAAACCCACGTGCGTGAATTTTCATAATTTAATTGTGAGCCGTACTCCAGAAACGGCTAATGGAATATCTACGTGGGACAGCCTGTATATTAGAGACAATCTACCATGTTTCATCAAAAAACTTCATTGTTTGAAAAAGCACAAAATTTCTCCAAAAATGAACTTAACATGTGTCAGAAAAAATTGGTGTTATTTTCCTGGCCAACGAACCTCTTTAAGCTATTTACCCACCTACCAAAAGCTATTTGACGAAACTTACAAAACAACCTTTTCACGAAAATCCGAAAATTGTAAACATTTTTTTATAACTTTTCGCATAAAAGACCAGTGGAAGTAAAGAAAAATATAAATGGAAACATACTCATATTTTTATGCCACAAGCTGTCAGAAATAGGAACATTACTTAAGCCTGTCACTGTAAAGTTTCATTTGACATTCGTGAAAACAACTTATCAACTACTTACACATTATGAAAATGTAGGCTAGATAATCTATCAAAATCATTTCTTACCTTTTTGTACCAACTTTAATTTAAATATTTTAATATTTTTCTTCTAAAATTCGCTAAACGTTTACATAATCTGAATTGGCGTAACTCGAAAACCATGAACGCTTTCAATTTTCTTTTACTACAAACATGTATTATAATTCTATGAGAAATTCAAAAGTGCGATGATATATGTGGTGTTCTAAAAAAAAAAGTTGGCATGACCAACGGTATGTGTCAACCTTTATATATGAGAACAGAGGAAAACTGAAACTAACCCTGGATATGGGTTCTCGGCGACCTAGTTCGCGCCCATTTAAAGAAATCTTTTCATAGTTCAGAAGTCACGGTCTTCTCCTTAGCGATTTTCTTCTACGAAAATTTGGTTAAAATTATAGACTATTAAACAATAAACTCTATAACTAAAACTATAGTCAAAGCATCAGAGAACAGGTTTATTTAAAATGAATTGGAACGAAATGTTTTGGTAAAATGAAGGACAATGACGGTTGATGCTGAAACTTAAGGGTTTGTAAAACATTTTTCTTGCGACATTTTTAGGTGTTATGCCTAAATGGTGCCAGCTCAAACCGCTTTGACGCTTTGACGTTTTAGGAGGTAAATCGAAATTTTCTAAATGCCTATAACTGTTCCCTTTCAACTTACAGATCTAAATTTTGATACATAGTTTAATTTTTATGATATAAACCCGCTTATCATTGTTGTTGTATTGTTACTATAATTTTCTTATTTCCGGGGGCATAAAATTTTTTCGAAAGAAAACTTCACATTTTCCGGGAAGAACCGTGCCGATTTTTCTGGCCAACGAACTTATCCAAGCCACTTGCACAGGGAGGTAATATATATATATATATATATATATATATATATATATATATATATATATATATATATATATATATATGTATATATATATATATATATATATATATATATATATATATATATATATATATATATGTATATGTATATATCAACACATAAAAATTGAAACTGACTAGAGGGCCTAGTTCGCGCTCATTTAGAGAAATTTAAAAAAAGTCCAAAGTCGTGATCTCATTTACCCCCTTTTTAAGAAGAATCACTAAAATCAAAATATACTGCAGGATGGTTATTGAGGAGTTACGATTCAAAGATGTCATCGGCAACGTTGCTGATTATTTTATATGTAATTTCCATTACAATCAATTATGGTAAGGAGAAAAAAGGTAAGATGCTTACTGGCAATTAGGCCCTTATTGACCCTTTTTTCTCATCTAAACTAACCTACCCTCCACCTTGAGCTCGATCTCAACGACGACAGTGATTTCAAAATTGACGATTCAGATTTTCAAGCGCATTTATCTGTTTACGCAGAGGCTGGAATCTTTGGCGATCATTTAATAGATCCATTTTTCCTTCTTCGAAGAAGGTTTTTTATCGATGGATTAGAACAAAAATTTAACAGCTATTATAAGATTGCCTTGTGATTACAATCTCGTTTCTAATCATTACCATCAGTGTGGGTAAAGATATGTATTGATGGCATTTTTACCCAACCATAAAACACATATATTACTCTTCTTTGTATTTGTAGTCACTTATTTACGCGTGTCTCCAGTTTCATAAAAGCTACAAAAATGAATTGATCTACACAAAAATTGACAAACGCTCGATAAAAAGTTACAGGTACTTCACAGTAAACAATTATCAACACATCGCTTTTATTTCTAGCAACGTAGGTTTTATTTTAGATTTCTCTCGTATAATTTTAACCGCATAAAATGATTTACAAACAACGTGGTAGATACTTAAAAACTTGGGGTAACCTGACGCGTTTATTTTTAGCTGGGTAGATTTCATTTTAAACTTCCCTCGTATAAGTAGAAATATATAAATAAAGTTGAGGTTGTAAAAGAGAATTAAGAGTTTGCAGTCGGTTAAATAAACACTGTTATACCAAAGCTATAATTCCAGTCATAAATGTTTTATCAATTCTCAGAAACAACAATCTTTTGAAGCGGTTTAATTTAAAAATGATAAAAATTGTTTGAAATATTTCACTTCAACGATATTAACTTTGCAACGCACAAACAGTTGGAAATATATTGAAGTGAATTGCTGTCGATATGAATTTATAGCTCTGCTTCTTTTCTCCTTATCCCAAATCGTATCAGAAACATAAAAGGGAACTTTTCAATCGCCCTTGGCAATGAGAAAAGGGGATCCCGAAGAAGACGCGACAGAGAGGTTCCCTTTGCCGCTGTAGTGACCTTGGCCGTCACAAGAAATACTCTAATCTTTCTCTTACACTTACTTGGATCGAAAAGAGGAAAACGAGTAAGGAGACCCCATTTCAGTTAAGCGATATCAGTTAATTCGAGCCATGTATATTATTTTTTGCTTGATGTAATCTCCTTTCGCCCTGTAATTAATTTTACCGCCGAAGAGCCCCGTAAGGAAACAGTTAGCAATGACTTGAATTTGTAACCTGACGATTAGACTGGTTCCTATTTGATTAAGTAATATCTGATTGAAGTATAATTCAATCTATTTTTATTAGTGCGCTGTTAAAAAGGCTTTATTTACTAAAGAAGTACTTATTCAGCACGTGGCTCTTGTTTCGCAATGTTGACTTAATAAAATAAAAAACTCTGGACGCAGCAAGTGCGTTATGGTAGTGAATTTTCATAAAAATATTTTTAATAGCAAATATGGTTTTTTAAGAAATCAGGCACCAAATTTGGTTACCAGTATAATCTATATATTAGAAACAATGCGCCATGTTTCATCAAAATAACTTTATTGTTTGAAAATGTACAAAAATTTCCGAAAGTAAACTTAAATTGTTCCCGAAAAAACTGGTTTTCTGGTCAACCTTATAGGTTAATAGCAAATTAATTCAAAATTTGAAGCATTTAATGAAAATTCGCTACCATAACGCACTAGCTGCCTCCCGAATTTCTTTTCTTACAAAGATGTATTATATTTCGATGTAAAATACAAAAATGCAATAAGATAGGGCGTGTTCGATTAAAAAAATTCACTAAAAAAAATAAAATTTGAATCACCAACGACTTATGGGCCACCTGTGATTGTAGAAACATTTTTTAAGATGTAGCTTAAGACACCCTACAATTAATGTATACAACTTTTTTTCGTAACTTGCATAATAACGAATATATTGCGCTTTAATGATTTTTTACAAAAATTCGACAAAAATGATATACCATTAAACGATAAACTCTATAGCCAACACTACTGCTAAAGCATCAGAGAAAGGGTCTATTTGAAATGAATTTTCTGGGAATATTTTAGTAAAATCAAGGACAATGACGATTGAAACTAAGAGCTCAGGCTTTGTAAAACATTATTCTTGAGACATTTTTCTTCCATAGATCATATTAATTTCAGGTTCATTGCCTAAATATTAACAATTTTGACGTTTAAAATCGCGACTTTGACGTTTTGAGGAAAACCCAAATTTATTTTTCTTTAAATGCCTGTAACCTTTAACCTACAGCGCTACATTTTGGTAGGTAGCTTACCTATAATGATATAAACTCGTGTACCAAATTTCGTTGCCCTTACTTTGTTAATTCCAGAGATATAATTTTTTTTCGATTTTTTTCGAAAGAAAATACAAAATTTTCCTGGAAAACCTCATAGGATTTTTCTGGCTAACGAACTTAACCAAGCCACTCGCGAAAGGAAGGTACTCACCTAATTTTATCAAAATCGGTCCATTATTTTTTTAGTTATAGGTGTGACACATAAATATATAAACATATATATATATATATATATATATATATATATATATATATATATATATATATATATATATATATATATATATATATATATATATATATATATAAACATATAAAGTCTGAAACCGACCTCGGATTTGGGTTCCAGGGGTCCTAAATAGCGCTCATTTGAAGAAATTTTTTTAAAATTCGAAAGTCGAGATCTCCTCATTAGTGAATTTTTTTAAAGAAAATCACTAAAATGAAACTATCTAAAGTAGTGGAAAAGAACGTTTATATGCTCCCACTGTGGTAGGTAGGCTATTCTGACATCGTTTTTAAGTAGGTAACTTGATTTCAGCGAAAAAGTAGTAGATGCTGTTAACGACTGGGAGGTAAATGAGGCACTTACCTCCATTGGTTAAAAGATATGGTAGAAAACTTTCATAAAAGTTATTTTAATGACACATGTGTTTTTTAACGAAAGATTTAACAGTTAATAGGTACTATGATCTTTATAGTAGAAATCATGTATCATATTTTATCAAAATAACTGTATTGTTTGAAAGAGTACAACAATTAGCCGATTAAAATAGTAAGCACACAAACTTTTTGTCTGCTTTCTATTTTCTGAAGGTCGTGGATTCCGCTACATTTCCTTTGTTTTGTGTTTATTAATTAATTTCTTCGCTAGGCAAACAGAGTATCCGTTATAGTTGGCCACGTTCCTAACGTACTATAATTTTTCTCCATATATGCGAAGTTATAAGTAATCATACCTGTGATGAGCACTGATAAGTACACTTACAGAACCCAAATTACCACAACACATATTTTTAAAGACCTGACGATCGTTTCACTAACAAGATTAGCGTCATCAGAATATGAAAATTTCTAAACTGATTACTACTGAACATCCCCTTATATAACGATTTTTAGGTAGAGACTGATAACGGGAGGGAGACTAAATTGCAGGCAAATTTTCTGTTTATTGTATTTTTATTACCGGACGAGGTTTTTGAACTTGCCTTAGAACTTTGTCTGGAAAGTCTCGGAATATTTTATGTATATCAGAGACATAGGGAAAACAAAGGACTATACAACAGTGGCGGCGCTCGGTTTAAGGAACTTTTGGTTTTTATTGCCTTGTAAATATAAACACTTTCGTACGCATCTAGCTTCGCTGGGTGTCTAACGTTTTTGACAAGTTTTATTTTATTAAAAGACAGAACTGTCAAAATGATTCAATAAAATTCACCCATGAATTAGAACTTAACAGTAAACTTCCTTTTATAGATCTACTGGTTATTAAAAATAATAATTCTCTTGAGGTCGATTTCCACAGGAAGGAGACTACCACTTTATGTTACATTTCAAATGACTCACAACATACGTTTGCACATAAAACGGCCGGTTTACATTTCTTAGTAAGTAGATTGATAAAATTTCCATTAATTAAAAGTAGATATAGTATAAGTACACTTGAAGAACCCAAATCACCACAACACATCTTTTTAAAGACCTCATGATCGTTTCACTAACCGCGTTAGCATCATCAGAGATTGACAAAATTCTAAACTAAATTAACAGCTACAAATGTATTTATATGATGCCGAGATAGATGAACTAAACCGAAGGTAACATTTTAGTCGGATACCCATCGTTTGTCTATTGTGTCTATATTGAACGGACAAGGTTGACTAACTACTTTAATCTCCTAGTTGACAAATTTATGAGCTTTTATCTAATTTAAAGGATAATGGGCCTAAAACGGAAGATGCCGCGTTACTTAAGGAAGCTCACATTCCTTCTTGATCTATAAATTTACTATGTGAATACTGGAGCCTGTGATGAGCAAGCACAAGCACATCTCGCGACAAGCCAATAACTGCCGCACATATTTTTCAAAGCAAAAACTCTCGTTTCGAAGACAATGTTAACTTCAACAGAGGATGAATATTTTAACTAAAATTCTACATAAAAACAAGTATTTATATTTATTTTTTAGATACTGTAGAAAACGAAAGAGGATTTTTAAGTCGAGAACGCAACGTAGAGCCTAGTATCTCTATAGACCGGCGAGGTTATTAGCCAGACTTTATTATTCTGCCCGACAGATAAGGAGTGTTTAGCTGGTCAAATGCAAAGTGAAAATAAAGGGCTTGAAATCAAAGGTGCCGCACGGTTCAATGACGTTTTTCTCTTAATCGATCTTGATATATATATATATATATATATATATATATATATATATATATATATATATATATATATATAAATTCTATAAAAACAGGTCCAACTACGTAATCACCAATGACACCAGCTCAAACGTTCAACTTCTGAGGACGCTCAGTGTCTGTTTGTCGTATCCAGTGGGGGTTTTTGGCTGCGCAGTAACTGCAATTTTGCCTGTTTATATCGCCATTTAAAAGGAATGTTGCTTCATCGGAAAACATAACGTCAGCAGAAGAAATAACATTTCTATGTAACATGTCCAGCAGTTGTTCACAAAATTGCAGTCTTATATTAGAATCACCGTCAATCAACTCTTGAACGTGTTGTGGTTTATAGGGATGCATTCTTTGTTTTTGTGACACCTTAAAACTGTTGATTGACTAACATCATTTTCACGTGCAACTTGACGGGTAGAAGTTGTTGGTCCTTCTTCAAAAGCCAATAAAATATTGAGTTTTATATCTTCTTTAACAAACTTGGGCAGTAGTCTATCGTGTCCACAATCACGAAACTGTGAACTTATCTTAGACACAGTTCCCTGGGTTAGTGGGGGCAAATCTGGACGTTTTTCATTAAATAGGTTAACAGCTTGTGCCTGTGTTCTACACATATCACCATACCCAATCATCATTAATATTTCTGTTCGCAGAGTTTTAGTTAAGTATCGCATTATTAGATGAAAAATTAATTGAAATTATCGGAACAAAATTACGACTAATTTATTAGGAGACCGTGCATTCAACACAATAAACCACAAAATAAAACAGAACTGCTAAATTTAACCTTTCACACTGCAAAAATTGGTAGTTTATAAGAAACGATTAATGATACCAAGTACGTTTTAGATAAAAGACGAGATAAGAAATTTAAGATAAGAGTCAGTGAAGAATTTCAGAGTAGATTATTTCGTTGTGTGCAAGTGAATGGAGAACATTTTGAACATTTATTGTAAGAAAGGGACGTTATTATTAAGTTTATTTTCGAAATTTGAATTTCAGGGTAAACTGTTTAGTTTTAATATTCCGGTATTAAATTTACACCCTGTATTGAAAACTGTAATATTAGACCATACATATGGGGTATCTTCGCATTCATAGAAATGTGTTCCATCAAATTGTAATGAAAAAATGCAGGGTTGCTATTAAAAAAATTGTTTAAGTGGTGGGGGTAAAATGGTGGTAGTTTAATTTCTTTAACTATGATTATAAGATAATGTTCGACAAATTAAACTTCACGTGTCTCAGCGTTTTCCACAAAAACTATTTTTTGCTGAATAATGAATTTTATTCCATAAATGTATTTCACACTGTCTATATATATATATATATATATATATATATATATATATATATATATATATATATATATATATATATATAAACATACAAAAATTCAAACGAACCTTGGATATGGGTTCTAGGAGCCCTATTTCGAGCTTATTTAAAAAAAATCCGAAAACCTCACCATTGTTACGTCTAATGAAAATTTACTTCAAGTATACTAACAGGTAAAGTTAAATAAAAGCTTGTAATTAAGCGATTTCGGAGAGTTATTGTTGTAGATCTAACTACGGAATAGGCCTCCAAAGTTTGACTACGGACTTAACTAATACCACGTATATGCACAGAAGATCTTCTCTCACGTTTCTCACTAACTAATACTGAAATTCAGAAGCATCTGTAATTACAACTAAACGAAACCATGTTTTGAATATGTTAGTAGTTATGCTCGTTAAAATTTCCTTTAGGGTAAATTCTGTATTTCTCTGTGCTGATTTCATATTCCATGGCAGTGCCTATGTGTCTCGCTAGCCGACATTGAAGGTCTTCCTAGAAAGTACAAATGTGAACCTGATATTTAATTATTTAAGTTTAACTAGGAATAAAGCGAGCTATGTCGGAGACTTATTCGTTGTGCTTTCAAAACTCGCTACTAATTTGCTGATATCCACAAGTGTCTACGATGAACATTACTACTCTAAGCTTCTCATATGAATAGATAATATTCACGACTGCGTTGTTATATTTAGCGCATGATTTAAAATTATTGACGTATACAGACTGTTTTAAAAAAACATGTGCCATCGCTCGTTATTAGATTCCTTACGTAAAAATACGACTTTTTTTATATCAACATAGCACCCATTCTAGCGGTTTCTCTAACAAGGCAGAGGAGACCGGGCCTCCCTAGTCAGAATTACTTACATCCTCCCTATTCAAGTAGTCACTTAGTTACATATAACTTTAATCCAATATCCGATATTAAATATTAAAGTCATACTTATTCATATTATTAATTATTATTTAACCATATAAAAATTCTCTAAATCTGCAATTACAATTACAACCGGCAACGCTGCTGAGAAGTATAATACCAACACGGCGCAATCTTCTTGTGTGCTTGTGTGACGCCACGAAGGCCCGGTTCTGATCTTTGGCACTTTGGATTTTACTGTATGAAATGTTTTGACCTGACCTGACCTGTAGTATTGGTCCACTTATGGGCACATTTTGACCCCTCTTTGCTTAAACCACTGAAGCGAAGCTTTTTTATATTTCGACAACACACCACGAGGGCTTACAGCCTAAATACTATCGTACCGTGGGTTTCGACAAGGAGGAAAGAGGCAACTTGTTAATTTTGGACTTGAAGGTTTGGAGGTTTGGAGGAGAAGGAAAGACATGTGTCGGCAAGGAATTCCACAACTTGGAAGTCCTCGGGACAAAAGAGCGGGCATAACAAGATGTTCTATGTCTGGTGACCTGGATAGTAAAAGGGTGCATTTCCTCTGTTCCCCTAGTAGATCTGTTGGGGGCAGCAGGTGGAGAAACTATGGAAGAAAGCTCCTCTGAGCAATGCCCGTGCAAATATCAATTAAAGAGAGAGAGAGAGAGAGACAGAGAGAGAGAGGTCACCAATGGCACTTCGGTGGGCAAGGGATGGCAGCTTTTGGATGAGGGTAGGGTCACCGATGTGACATATAGCTCTATTCTGAATGTAGTCCAGGATAGCGAGTGTAAAAGCGGCAGCAGCACCCCAGATGTGGGAGCAATATTCGAGGTTTGGCCTTATTTGTGAAGTATATAAGGTATAGAGATTGGCTAGTGAAAAGTATTTGCGAACCCGGAAGAGGAAACCTAATTTCTTAGCAGCCGCTTCTGCAATTGATATGACATGTTGGTGCCAATTGAGATTTCGATCCACAGAAATGCCAACAAGTGAAAATGACTCATTACTTTGAATAACTTGGTTGTTCATTGTAATGGGATTCGGGTTGGTGTATCTCTTATGAGATAGAAAGCAAGACAGATTTTGTGGGGTTGAATTGTACAAGATTTCTACTTGCCCAGTCTAATATTTTTTGGAGATCCACGCGTCTGCGATCCTCATCTAATTGTGCTAAAGAGACAGGCCTACAATATTGTATATTTGAGTGGAGGGTGCTATCGTCCGCGTAACTGTGAACTGGGTTGGATGTGCTAGAAGATGTGGAGAAGAAACACAGTAGGGGCTAAAGCTGAACCTTGAGGACCTCCTGCATTAATTGAATATAGTTTAGAGGAATGTCTATCCACGACAACAGAAATGCTTCGGTTGGAGGGGAAATTTGCTGTCCAGGTACAGAGTTTTGGCGGTAGGCCATATGCCGGAAGTTTATTAAGCAGCGCTGCGTGCCAGACCTGGTCGAATGCTTTGAATATGTCTAGAGCGACAATCTGGGATTCACCGTGTAGTTTCATAGACTTGTTCCAAGAATGGGTGACAAAGGAAATGAGGTAGGCAGTTGATCTGCGCTGACGGAATCCATACTGCTTGTCGTGGATTAGACTGGGGTTTTCAAGAAATTTTAGTAATTCGGTGTTTATATAGTTTTCCATCACTTTAGAGACGACTGAAAGGAGAGAAATAGGCCTGTAGTTGCTAGGAAGCGCATTGTATCCTTTCTTGGGGACGGGTTGTACTCGAGCAGTTTTCCAGTTACTAGGGAATATGCCTCTATTGCAAGATGTCTGAAACTGACGAGTCAGGACAGCAGCAAGTTCTGGTATTAAGAGAAGAGAGCATATTTCGTACCTTTTTAGTTTTGAAAATTATATCCGTCATTTTATGCGCGACATTGGGGACTGTTGGTGGTTGAACATTTGGAGGTGGGTTGAGAGTAGAATTGCGGGCGAACAACGAGGCAAAAAGTTCAGCCTTATTCAGGGCGGTAGAAACAATTTCACCCCCTGAAACACAATGTGGGAACGTGCTCTTGCAGAAATTATTCCCGATAGATTTAGCAAGAGTCCAGAAGGGTTTTCTGCCGTTGGAGCTTGCGAGGGCTTTGTTTTTGATGTGGTTATTAAAGGAGATTTTTACCCCAGAAAATGCGGTCATAGCGCTTTCTTGCGTCGTTAAATGCTTGACGGTTTTCTTGACTGGGATTGTGTTGAAGCCTTTTGTGAGCTTTGACCTTTTCAAGTCTGGCCTTTTCACGATATTTAGAGAACAAGGCCTTTTGAGTGGCTGAAGAGGTTTTCTGTGTACGTGGAATAAATAATTCCATGCCAGCTTGGATACTTTCCGTGACGTTTTGTAAGATATCAGAGGGGCCAGGATGAAAGAAGCAGATAGACGCCCATGGAAATGAGAAAAAGTGATCCCGCATTTCGCGGAGTTGTAGTGCCAAGCGATACGTGGGTGTGATGACTGTGTAACCTCGCGTTGTATTGTGCAGGAAGCAGTGACCATGCCGTGGTCTGAGCGACCAAGGGGGGCAGGTTTGTAGTAAGAAGGAGATCCAAGTGATTTGAGCTGTGTGTTGGGATGCGAGGAAAATAAGTAGGTTGCCGAATCATATTGGCTAAAGAATTGCTGACTCCAAAGGCCGCTGCTCTCCCTTGTGGATTGGTTTTTGAAGATCGTAGCCATTCCTTATTATGGACATTGAAGTCGCCAGAAATAGTGACCTCGGAGGAAGGATATTCAGAAATCAGATGGTCGGTTTCTTCAGAAACGTAGTCGAAAAGCTGGAAAAAGTTGTCAGAAGGTGACCAGTACATGCAACAGTTGAATTTAGTTGCAGCCCTGAGAGAGAGAGAGAGTTTCATCCAAAGTATGTCTTTTCTTCCAGCTTCTAAATTGGGGAGTCTGTTGCAGGGTAGATTACTACGGACGTATGCACACACGGTTCCATGCAATCTAAAGGAAATTAAAGTGATTAGTGGCTGTTTTGGCACTGATTTGGGTTTCGGTGGAGAAGAGGATTTGGGGCCTATTAGCCTGGAGGAAATGGTGGACGGAGTTCATATTAGAATTTAGGCCACATATATTCGAGGATATGTTAAATCTTGATGCCGGCGCCCCTGCATACCCCTCTCCCGGAGATCCCAATGGAGGGGTATTTTATCTCCGGAATCTTTTGCACACGGAGGAGCTATCATTATGTTTGTTTATAAGGAAAACCGAGTCATACACCAGAACTGGAAACGTCCGTTGGGACTTCATCGGACCCTTGATGTAAGGGGTGGTACCTCATCGGGCGTAAAAAAAATCCTTTACTATCACGTGAAGGAAAAGTCCAATACTACTACTAGCTTGGTCAACTTCCTTGCTAACTGGTTTTCAAATTCGCTTCAACAGAGAAATGTTGGAATTTAATGTTCCTTTAATTTTGTTCTTGTTTCTCCAACTTGTGGAAACTGCGGAAGTCGACAACCCATAATTTCTACGAATATCAGCATTAGATGATCCACTGTTGATTTCATCAATAATTTTAATTTTTTATGGTAGCGTAATGTCTACTTCTCGGCATCACTATAACGGCACATTCAACATTATCATCTAACAAAGACTTATGTGTTACTAGTGAATAAAACGTATGCACACTACAAGGACTGAGAACGAATAGCCAAGCTATGACAAGTTTTGTTAGTGTGTGTTGTTAGGCGCGCGTTATAAATGAAGTTAATAGCTCAAAAATGTGTCGACTCCTCTTTATAATCACAGCGGCAAGTATTGTTCGAAACTGACCAAAAATTGCTTGTTGTAGACAAAGCGATGTAGCAGTTTCGCAAAGAAGATTTACTCGTAATAAAAGAAATGCTCGTTATATCCAAACTCGTTGTATACGAACTCAAATCGTATTAAGTTTAATAAACAATTTGCCATAACACCGAAAATAACCCGTTGAAATCGAAAGCTCGTTATAAGCGGACCCCACTGTATCTGCAAAATGGCCATGCTAATTACGACGAATTTACTTGTGTTTATGAAACAGGACAACTCGGACTTGGCCAGGGTATACTCATATGCATAGGTATACAGCATTATCTTGCATTTCAATAGTAATGCGTGAAGATGTCCATTGGTTTATTTTTATAAACTTTACATTTTATTAGGCTTCAAGAGAAAAGTCAAATGGAGTCAAATCAGGTGATCTGGTGGGCCACTCAATTTCACCTCGCCAACCTATCCATTCACTGGTTAATGCGTCTAGTACAAATATTCACGAGTAGAAACTGTACTGGAGTACCATATTGTGGGAACCAGATATTTGCCTTGCTAGGAAAAATAGCTTTCAATCTCAGCATTACTTGTTAGTCGCGTATTATATACTTGTTAAAGATTAGCTGGTTAACGCTTCTGCAGAAAGCTAACTTATAGAACTGAAAAACATTCTGGAGCCTACCGCATTTCCCCATATGTCACTTGTTGTTCTCTCTAGATTACTTTTTGTCGAACGTCACTGTAGATTCTTCCACTGCTGTCACTTTAACATACGAGCTATCTGTGGCTATAGATGTAGCAACGCTATAGGAGCTATTACTTCAACTCACTACTTATCTTTTCATAAAGAAAAAATATTGAGATGTGAGATTGCTCGCTTCTTATATTCGGTCAAATTTTTGGCATTTATTGTTAGTGCGAAAGTATGTGTAGATAGACCACCTTTATTTGCCACTTTAAGCTCTTTTGGATGTGATGTGCTTTTTCGTTAAATCATCTTGTATAACCCTTAAGACGTACTGGATTTGTTAACCACACCAGATCTCCTTTAAAATTAGCCGAATCAGGTCGCAAGCGGGTGATCGCGTTCTACTCGCATATGTGTCTGGATTTCCCCCTCTCCACTAAATATCAGTGTTCTTCAGGTGGAGTTCTTATCCTGCACTGGTTCTTTTGCCCCATTTCCTTGCTTCGGGTCTTTCCCTAAAAATAGTCTATGCACTATTTATCATCAGATTTGCACATTTGCATCTGCATCAACTTCTCTGACCACCAAAATCGCCTAGATACGTCATGCATTTCTTCGCGACTTAAATTATTATAAATGTTTGAAATTACGCATTCAAGCACTTTGTTAAGCGTAAAGAAATACCATCCATTGTTGGTGTTTGTACTTCTTTAGGAGAGAGTCTGTCGAATGCTACTCATACGCGTGCTTCTAATTCATACCTTGTGTTCACCGTTGTCTGGTATATCTGATGTTTGATATTTCCCCAACGGTAGAAGTTCAAAGGTGTCTAATCTGCAGATTTTGCAGCCCAATTCATTGGCCCTAACCGCCTTATCCACCTGTCTTCGAAATTTCAGTTGAGTTATTGTGATACTTCCTGGGTGCAATGGACCGAAGATCTATCTAGTTAATGCTAGCGGTTTCTTAAAGACTGAAAATGCTATCACACATTAAAAGTTTTATCGAAACCTTGTCTGCAGTAGGGTGTTAGGTAACATACTCATAAAAATTAATAATTATACAACTTACAACTTCTCGGAAATCAGACGGAAAATCGGAAACTTATTCGTTAACTTATGAACTCTAATCTTACATAATATATGTTATAGAATTATCTCTGCATGGTTTGAATTGATTAATTGACGTTTTTAAAGACCAAAGATGAAAACAGGCTATATAATTGTCATCAATAACAAAACATCGTCAGATGGTGAGAGCACAAAAGAAAATTTCAATCTTCAATTAGATATACCACTCAACTGGAAATAATATCGCTATGAGCTTGTTCGTTTTTTGCCATATCCAAACAATTTGTGGAAAGTCTTTTTACGTTTGAAGGCCAAGGCCAACCATGGCGCAATGAAAACCTGTCTGTAGAGTTTCTATTGCGACTCTTAGTTCCTTGTAGGAGGCAGTAGAAAAGTTTCCCCTCGTGTCTCGGAAACGATATAGGATAAAGGAAAGAAGTAAAGCTATCATAATAAATTTATATCGACAGCATTTCGCTATACTATGTTCGCGACTGTCTTACAAACGCAATATTGTTGAGTTAATTTATAAGGAAGAACTTAATATGTTGCAGCAGGAGGAGCTTACTCAGTATACTTAACATGAAAATATGCAGTTTGTTCTAAAATGCTAAGTGAGGGCAAAACCCAACGAATCATATTGTCCTAAAAACAGCGTGATTTAGATAGCCTTGGCTTCTTAAAATACCCTGGTGTTTATCATGACTCTCTGTTACCATAAAAGTATCATCTAGAAATATCAACAGATAAACCAAATGAAACTTTTAAGCGATTTTATCTAGTTTTGCAGCTGTGTATGTAATCAAATCTTATAATCGATATTAACCTACTTCTTGTTAATCGATTGAGTTGAAAATATGCACACATATGTTTCTCAAACACAATGTCACAAAGTCGGTTAATGTGAATTCTGCAGTATGTACCGAAAAAGTGAAAGAAGAACCCTGGGAATCAAACCCAGTACCATTGTGTCCAAAGGCACACGTTCTTATTACTGGACCACTGAGGCTCTAATTATATTTCCAATAGATATTTAGTATCCTTATTGGTACACAATTTAATAGTGTGTTTCACAAATGAGGTTAGTGCTTGTGCTTGTAGTTTTGATTTCTAACTTGCCATAATGGAACGGCCAAATATTGCCACTGTCAAATTTTATAATTTCCGGAAATATCTATTTAATAACCTGAACTTCCATTGCGCTGTCATACCACCAGCCAACTATATTCATTAGAAAATATGGTTGGGTGATGGTGTGACGCACACAACTCTTCAACATAAATGTAGAATGTACTGTTTAAACTCCGTTTTAATAGAATAAAAAAACCTGAGGAAGCCGTGCATGGGGCGGCGAAATGTTGTTGACTCAAACCCACAAATGTTGTTTTAATTTTTGTACTCTTCTGCGACCATCGTGGATCCAAAGACAGAATCTGGACTCGTCAGAAAACACAATACAAATCTTTTCGCCATCTCAATTTAATCTGCCGTTATCAAGCCGAGCAGCTGTACCACTTTTAAAAGGTATTAGTAAGCTTTTAGACCCTACTTTGATTATTCCACAGACAAAGACAGCAACATTAATTAATCTAGGCTGTAAATTTAAGTTACTTATTAAAGATTTAACTCGACAGAAATGAGACATTTTTTTTGTAAATAACTCAGCAAGGGCAAGCTTAATCTTAATAGTTAAGCAAAGACAAGATTAAGGATTTACTGCGTCAGTTTATAAATATAATCACACAAATACTAACTATTTGGTTAGTCTTGACCAAAATCTCATATTTGTAAGGCCTTCAGTTCAAGACTCTGGCTCTCGATAGATATTCGTTAATAAATATATTTGATAACGTCAAGTTTTATAAAGCTGTTGAACTTTCTGGGAGCTTATTAAAGGAATTGTATATTAAATTAAAAGGCAGAAGTAAAACGCAATAACATGTCATTTATTAAACAATAATAAAATGGCTTGGTATGGTATGCAGTGCCATGTAAAATATAAATCACCTATTTGTTGGCAAATAGAAATACAAGAAATAAGAAAATCGTAAATAAAAATGAGGTTCTCAATTGTAACTAGTACATGGTTAATTACTCTTTCTGGCCAGATACATAGATGGTTAGAGTTGCTTGCTCTGTTGCAAGATACATTTTAAATCTGAGCCTAATGCTGAAGTACTAAAAAGATAGTCTATATTTAATTTTAACTGCAAAAAGAATATTATTATTTTTACTCTGATGTTTCAAGAATTATTTAATAATCAAACACAAATTTTACAGGACAGCAACTTTTGGACGAGCGATAATAATTTTCAAAAAATGCGTGACCAGTTAAACAAATTTATAGTACCTTGTTACAGCTAAAAAAAAAATTAAATATTTCATTCAAGTGAAAGTAATCCCAACAGTAACGTCACTATTTAAGAACATGAAAGAATTTAACGGATCTTGGATGTTCTTTAAAACTTTAAATAATAGTTGTTGACATAAACATGAAGTCAAATAGGACTCACTTGTCACTGGAACATGTCCAATCAGGCAAATGGGCAAAGTCAAGCTCTAGATCAAATCTTGCAACCCAGCTTGATAATCCATGCAGCAAGTGGATTATACATTGTACAAAGGTAAATGAAAATTCAAGCAGGATCCAAATTTGCCGGAATACACCCCCAGACTTAAAAGACCTGGAGACCTGAGTGGACTCAAACTTAGAGAGAGATTGGATGTTACGATACCAATTACCAGAGCTCAACATCAGCCCTAGATTTTCCATTATGAGCTTGAATTTATCTTTTAGATTCTAACGTTAGATTTAGATTGCGAAATGGCTACCACAATTAGAGTACAGGAGTAGGGTCAGTGACTAGGAACTACGGTAGAGACTATGGACTATGAACTACGAACTAGAAGTAGGAAGTACGACGTACGACTATGGCCCTGTAATTTAATAGAACAATTCCCTCAAAATTCTGCAATTAATTTTAAAGAGGCAAAATAATCTTACCATTTATCCAATGGGCTTGCACAGACTCAACAACTTCAATCGAACAGCGACAAACTATACAATGCTAGCAGCAATTACATTTGGTGCATTAACAGACAGTGGTTAATTTCAACGATGGCACTTTTAACGCGTCGTCGAACAGATTCAACTGGCTCAATCCGCATATTTTCTTAAACAGCCGTTTCCCATTTTGCAGACCTAAATCTGCCGCCTAATTTCTCATTGGTGATATCTAAACTATGCAGCCTCTAATGCTTATCACCAGCACATGTATAATTTCAAGAGTCAACCGTCGTATCTCAACAGAAAAACTATTGGGTCTATTTATCTTCTATTCACTTATGCAACTTGAAAGACGAGGACTGAGAATACCATGAGCTTTCTTAGTTAAAATATGGATTTTTCCACTATGCGTGTTCTCGAGCAGTAAGTAGAAGAAATTAGATAAACGTAAAATCGACGTTATTCTATCTTGACTTAAGGTTGATATAGTCCCCTGGCCAAAAGCCGTTAAAATTCAAATGAATAAGTTTGTATATCACAACACAAGTTCGCCTCAATGTTCCAAGAATTTGTATTTAAAGCGGTTTAACAAGCCCTCTTTCTTCACAAAATTCTCGTAGAAAATGTTTTTTGTTTAAAATAAATATTCTTGGATAGTTAGAGGTGTCCTACGGTGGCAAGGATGAGAGCGAAATTTCATAGAATTTTCAATTCCATAGTTATTTGCTTTTAATGTTAAAAAGATGTAATGATTAATAAATCTTTCCCAGATGTTTTATAGATCCATCAAACATGGTACACAAGCTGAAAAGGTAACCGTAACAGAGCACGATCCCGACGTGTCAGTGGGAGACATAGAAATGGTCTATACAAATGAAGCGCAAAAGCGCGTATTCTACGATATATCGTTGTCATAAAGACTTTTGTTATAAAACTCCCAACCAAGCATTTTGAATCGACCGTGTTGTGGACACTGTGTCTTCTAAAGTCGCAATCCTCAAATGACGAACTTCCGTGCTGAAGTTGCTCGAGGTCGTCCGGATCCATGGCCACAATTGTTGATTTCTTCTTCAGACCACCTGGACCAACACTGTAACACTGTTGACACAATGTCTGATTGAAAAAGCGGCTTTTCGCATACCAACAATGTGCCCCCTTTTCAATTTACTTAAATCATTGTAATTGTTCCGTTAAGGGCGCTTAGGTATGATGACTTAATGGATTAATGAACTAAACACAAATCGCTACGAAATATTGCTTCAAACTGAAGGAAACGTAAATATAAAGAGATATTTTTTTAATAAAACAAAATTTAAAAAATGTACACTCGTTAGAATTTTTTGTCCAAATTGTTATCATTTCTTATTAGTCCAGTCAAATAAAGCGAACAACAGGCTGAATTTCAGAATAAAAGATAATAGGCTGAAAATTTGCACACACCATCCTTTTCACATTCTCAAAAGTTTCATAGTCTCGTGTACGCGTCTGGAGATATTCAAGGTCAAATGTCGCGAAGATCAGTTTTCTATAAATATATCGTTTCCTGTGCGTCAAATAGTTTTTGAAGTCATAAAAAGATTTCTAGAGCAAAAAATTCTCTACAATATACGTATTAAAACTTTTTGTTTATCACCAGCCGTCTTTGAGATATCGGATGGAGAGTGGAAGTCCGTATCCGTATGCAGGTCAATGCAATATCGAATACACCGTCATATGCATCGTAGGGCTTGAAAAGTTTATTATCATGGAAAAATATCATAATTATTAATAAATTTTAATTAATACATACAGCACTTCTTACAATTACAGAATATGATACTCAATAGCTCTTCAGGTGCTGGTGGCAATGATGTAGTCAGCGGCTGCAGGGTCTTCTGTTAAATCCACCTCCATTCTTCAGTTTCTACATTTTTTTCCAACAAGTTTGAACCCGGTAGTATAATCGATTACTGTGTTGTCGAACTGCAGCACTTGTAATTGGTAAAGATGATAACCCAACTGGTTTATTGAGCCTTTTCGATTTGATAAATTGTTTGTATCTAAAGTGTGTATATTATTTTCTGGTTTTGAAGCAATATAGGTTGCTATACAAATTCAAATTCCGTTTTCCAATAGTGAGTTTGGAGGGCAGTTTTATTCTTGAGACAGTTGAGCTAATTCGTGAAAATCGTAATGTTTTTCAAACACTTAAAACTCTGTAGTTTTGCCTTTCCAAATAGCGCAGAAGTTGTGTCACATCCACTGATGCCATACAAAAATAAAATATGTTCTTTACAACGGGGATATTTATCTAAGCTTTTTGAAGAGTATATCCGTGTCTCCACATTTACCTTACCAATTTTCTTTAAACATATTTCTTTCTATAATCTATAAATATATATAAATCACACGATTTTGTTCGTCCTATTAAAAGAACTAGAATATCTATACCTTACATTCTCCAACGATGACGGCAAGCTTTTGCTGCTTAGATTCGATAATGGCTGTTTTGATGATCAGGACATCAGTACCATTTTTGAATTGTTTTGTAGCGATACTAATATTGCCGTACGTCGCATATGGCGGTGTATTTGACATTACTTATATAGAGTGGCGCATTGAAAACGAAACAGACCGATTTGCGTCCAGAGAATTTTTTTTTAAGAAACGCTGAAACACGTCAACTTTAATATTGAAGGGGACATGTTTTGACATAAAATTCAACTTTGTCACATCAACCCCTTAAGGGTGGTGATAACAACCCTTATATTTTAAATAGGGAACATGAGTCGAGTGTTACATCATTTGAAAGATCTTTCTCGTTTGAATTCAGCACACTAAATTCTTTGGAAGTTTTATTAACTCGTTTAAAAATTATTCACAGTTGAAGATGCAAAAACGCATTTCACTCATTCCGATAAAAAATGTGCTGATAGTCAATGTTTTGTTGGTTTGTAAAAAAAAGACTATATCAAAACAATTCTTATCGGAATGAGAGAAATGCGGTTTATTATTTCAGTTTATCGGTCGGTTTGATACTTGATAGTACTACCAAAAATTAATTTCACAATGGTGTATTCTGTAGAAGAAAGAGTTAAAATAATTACTCTTTTTTTCAAAAACGATGACTGTGCCAACCGTATCGCAAATTTGTTTAATGAACGACATCCGAACAGACATGTTAACAGAAAATACATTTTGGAGTTAGTTGTAAAGTTTCGACAAAGTGGTTCAGTAGCCAACAAAAAAACGGGACCCTGGACGTGAATTTCCGGTTAGAAATGAAACTACTGAGATTAAAGTTTTAGGACTAATTGCTGCAGACCCAACTTTGAGCACGAGAAATTGGCCATTGTTTCAAACATCAAAAGAAGAACTATTCAGCGAATATTGAAGCATCATAAATTTCACCCGTATAATTCATCTTGTACAACAACTGAATGAAGATGATTTTGATCAGTGGCTGGAGTTTTGTGACGTTATGACTGCACGAATAGCTGATAATGGGAACTTTCTGTTCAATATCTGTTTTTCAGACGAGTGTAAGTTTTTATTAAACTCTACAGTCAATCGTCATAATTGTCATTATTTGGCAGATAATTATCCAAGAAATTTTCACAAAGTCCACACTCAAACTCCACAGAAATTGAATGTCTGGACTGGCATTTTTGGAGACCGTTTAATGGGACCAATTTTTCTTGATGGCAATTTAAGTGGCAAAACGCATTTGGAGTTACTAGAATATATCGTTTACCCTCTACTAATTGACATTGTTGAAAATGATGATCGCTATCAAGAAAACAACTAGTATTTCAACAAGATGGAGCTCCTCCGCATTTCTCACAACGTGTTAGGGAGTTTTTGGACAGAGAGTTTCCAGGACAATGGATTGGGCGTTGAGGTGCTATTGAGTGGCCCCCTAGATCACCGGATTTAACTCCTTACACTTATTTCTATGGGACCATTTAAAGAGTAGAATTTATGCAACAGAACTGGAGTCTCTGGAAGAATTACGATGACGCATTGTTGAAGAATGTCGTCTAATAACTCCACAAATACTCCAGAATGTTAGAGCTCGTTTTGAACAAAATTTGTACTTTTGTATGGAAGCTGGTGGTCAACAATTTGAACACTTACTTAACTGAATAAACATTTTTGAACATTTGGTTTTGTTTTTAGTTTTTTTAACGAAAAATTGATTAATTAGTGCATTTCTTATCACAATGAAGGAAATACGTTCTTGCAACTCCAACTGTGAATAATTTTTAATCGAGTTAATAAAACTTAAATGTAACACTCGACTCATGTTCCTTATTTAAAATATAAGGGTTGTTATCACCACTCTTAAGGGGTTGATGTGACAAAGTTGAGTTTTATGTAAAAACATGTCCCCCTTAATATTAAAATCGACGTGTTTTAGCGTTTCTGAAAAAAATATTCTCTGGACGCAAATCGGTCTGTTTCGTTTTCAATGCGCCACCCTGTATACGGATACGTACTCCGGACTTCCACTTTCCGCGCGATATTTTTACAACGGTTGAAAAATGTTAACACATAAGTTGTAGATAATTTTAGGCTCTACAATATTTAACTTCAAAACCGGTTTGATGTATAGGAAACGGGATATTTGTAAAAAAATGTTCGGGACGCAGCAAGTGCATTATAGTAGTGAATTTTCATAAGAATTGTACACTATTAGTAAGGTATATTATACCAAGGGCTGCGGTGCTGTCGGGGCGGCGAGGTCGCGGACGAGCCCTGAGGGGAAAAAGGTATATTATTAAAACTAAATCTTTAAATTTAAATGGACCTGGGAGACCTTAGAGGTCCCAGTTAGCGACTATTTGAATAAGTTTCTATTTTCTATAAAGTTAGAAAATTATAGTTTCGTAAATATATATGTAAGTACTGCAAGTCTCCTTAAAAAATTGTGTTACAAATTTCATTACAGTCACAAAAGTTTTCTAGAAAAAAATTAATTTTTTACACAGGGAATGTACCTGCCAAATCACAAATATGGCACATATTTTTCCTTTTAATTGCTTGGATGGTTTTGTTTTAGTCAACCCAATCTAACTTGTTTTTGCAAACAAAACAACAAAATATGTTTTTTAAAACCAATTTGTAGTTATCCGCGAAGCTTATTATGTTATTTTTCTTTAATTTAGTATCCAGGCTGTGTTTACATAGGTGTTACTATGGTTCAAGATTGAAGATTCTAGCTTAATAGGAAATTGAGTTATCGGATTTCAAATATTTGTACAAAAACTCTTTACCATAATGTGCTTGCTACACCCAGACCTTTTTCAACACGTATTTACTGTTGCTGTATCCACACTTTTTAAAAATGATGAAATATTGTAGCTCTCTATGTTAGACTGACAAACAAGGCAACCTAAATTTCATTTTTGGAAAAATATTTTAAACAAATGAAATTGGTTAACAATTTAAACATAAATTTAAAATCTTGATTCGCTGTTTTGCCGCAGAGGTTCCCCTTCCCCTTCTGCATGCATACAACCACCCTCAATGCATAAACAAGAACAATGTAAAAAAGGAAAGTTTCTTGGGAACAACCCGCAAGAAAGTTACGGGACCTGCGGTAAATATAGGGGTGTTGGGCGGGATACAAACAGAATTTTAAGGAGGTATAGCTGCAAAATGGGATTAAGGCAGCTTATAGAGGTCCAACTAAGCTGGTTTTTTCGCACTTTTCGCTGACATTTACTTTTTATCTTCTTCCCCGCCCAAACCTCTATCCACTCCTTGTCCCGTAAGTTTCTTCGGGGCTGTTTGCAAAAAATATTTCTCGTGGTTTGTGCATCCAGAAGGAGATCTAAGGATGTTTCTGATTTTTTTAAAGCCCCTGTTTTTTTATTTACAAAACGAATGTACCTGCCAAATTATAAACGTGGCAGGTATTTTTCCTTATTAGTCAATCGAAACAGTTTCTGCAAAGAAAATAACAAAAATGGTTTTGTAAAACAAATGTATCGTTGCCTGTGAAGCTCATTGTGTTATTTTTTAAATCTGGTACCCACGCTGCTTTTATATAGGTTTTAGTATGTATCAAAACTGAAGATTATACCACCATTTGGAAAATTTTTACGAAAATTTGCTACCATAACGCACTTGCTGCACCTAAATCCTTTTCAACATTTATTTACTATTGCTGTATCCATACTCTTTAAAAATGGAACAAATAAATTTAAACAATACAAAATTTTGAAATTTTAATTTTAATAATTTACCCTGAACATATATTTATAGGTATAGATTAAACTACTGCATGATAATTTTTCCATATACGACATGAAGAGTAAATAATAATGAAATTTTACTCAAAACTAAAAATAAACAAGTACCTTATTATAAGATTCTAAGGTATTAGCTGGGTCTTATTATTTGTTTATGAGGTCTGTAAATAAAGAAGAAGAAGAAGAAGAAGCTAACCTCGAATTCGACTCCCCTCCACCGTCAGTTTGCAAAATAAAAAATGACAATGACAAATAGCTAACTGGCGTTGTCAGATTTAACTAAGAGAGGGCGATGGGTTTTAAATACCTTGAAGAATGGGAAGCTTAATATTTATACATAATAAAACGTAGTTCTAGATTGCCTTTAAACAAATTAAATCACATTCATTAAACATTTTATTTATTACTATATATTTTTCTGATATCTTCAAATTCAGATGACAGTTTTGGCAAATGGCAGTCCCGCTGATTGTTTATTGTAACATATTTTTGTAGCCTGTTCGTTTGAAGTTTAATTTCAAGCATTTGTTTGCAATAGCCAGCGTAACCCTGATATATCTGTCTGACCTTGTCTAACATTATAAGCACCCATTCAGAGGTAATTTTAGGTTATAAGCTATAAATTATTTATTTTTTATTTGGTTATAACTCAGAATTTACTAAACCGATTAAGTTCAAATTTGGTAGAGAGGACAACTGGTATGATATCTATGTGCGTGTAAAAGGTTAGTTTCATATTTCTAGTAATTTAAAAGATATTGCGTTTACAAACAGTTTTTCGGATATTTTTCTGAAAATATGCGAGTGTCAAAACTGTCTAACGAACTCATCCAAGCTATTAACAAAATGAAGGGAACTGCTAAATTTGGTTTCGATTTGTGGAGTATTTTTTGAGTTATCGGTTTGATACATACATACATATATATATATATATATATATATATATATATATATATATATATATATATATATACTTTTCAACTGACCTGAATTTGGGTTCTAGGGGCCCTAATTCGCGCTCATTTGAAGAAATTTTCCAAACATCTTACCATCGATACCTCTCTATTAGTGAATTTTCTTAATGATAATTCACTAAAAAAAAGTGAGTTTCGCATCCTTTGACCTTGAATATCTCAGGATGCGTACACGAGATGCTATGAGACTTTCAAGGGAGTATTGAGAATGTCAAAAGAAAGGTCTGTGTAAATTTTCAGCTTATTATCTTTCATTTCGAGGTTGGATGCTTATTTTGACTGGATTATGAGAGACAAAACAGAGTGGTATACAAGAGTTCATTCCAATTGGTCGACTCTTACTGGGTGTTTCGATTGTTTGGAAAGTCATTATATTATAACGAACTTTATTGTTAAATATAATTATATGACGCCGAAAAACTAAATTTATATTTGACACGGCTTCTGTAAATTGAGTTTATTTTTATAGTTTTTGATATTTCTGCATCGTATTTATTATTCGCTAAGGTAATTAAATGTTAATCTATATGTGAATATTTTGTTATAAGTTTTCATCTAATACCAAAACATCACTTAACTAGAATTCTAAATGCGTAAATATATTGTGAATGCGCTGGTAGTTGTGTAAACTTCAGAGAATTGCTTCAATCGTAAATTCTCCAGATTCTCCCCATTACTTCCACATCTAGGGCCATCTCCTGCTGGCATTGTGGGCTTCCCTAAGGATTAAGAAGGGCTCAACCCTGACCTTCAGTTGTTGATTATTGACACTGTGATTTAACTGATCGCAATAAAGATCTCACAAACTCTAATGTAAAGCGCTTTAAACTGTACACAAAAAGAGGACCTTTTAGCCAACGAAAATAGTTTCAATCAATAAGATGTATATGTTTATGCAAACTGAATTAAATCTTTAAGAAAAAAATGTTCGTGACGCAGCTAGTGCGTTATGGTAGTGAATTTTCATAAGAATAATATATTATAGTGATTAAGTATTTTATTAAAAGGTATAAAACGTTACTTTATTTAATTAGGAACAGTAAAAAATAGCGTAAGGAAGGGCAAGCAAAAGCAGGATTTCTAACATAAATATTATTACAGTCGTTTGGATACAAAACTCACACAAAACAATTAATAAACAGGAAATACACTCAACAAAAAATACACCAGGAAGCTGTATATAAAAAAATCCCGTGGTTCATCCATTGAGGGTCATTGTATGCATGCACCAGGGGAAGAAGAAGCCCCAAGAGGAAGAGGGTTTCTGCACCCTCACCCAAAACACGGGGGGTTCTCCTTCCCCCTGTGAATGAATGCAACTACCTCCAAAGCGTAAAGCACAAAAAATCTTGGGAGAAACCCACGTGAAAGTTACTGGACCTAGGCGAATATGGGTGTTGTTCGGGGTAGACAGGGTTTAAAGGAGGTATTGCTGCAAAATGTGAAAAATGCCTCCTTGCAAAGGTCGACTAATTGGCTTTTTAGCATTTTCCGCTCATATTTCCTCCCCGCCCAGAACGATCATTCATTCTTGGTCCCTTAACTTTCTTGCGGGTTGTGTTCAACAAATTTGCATTGTGGTATTTTCTTATTGAAAATTCACTAAAAGTTGCATGACACAAGACACAAGGCGAACATTTGAATCAAACGCTTTTATGATCAAAGTAAAAATAAATGATACCAGAGTGGCCCATAAGTAATGGGCCATAGAAGAACACTACTACAGCTTTAAATTAAAAATCGATTTAACAAAACTTACATCACCCCAATAGTTGATATTTACAAAGATACAGTGTGTTAAAGTATATCTGAGCTGTTTTGCATGTGTTTCGATTGTTATTAATATAGCACAATGACGAACTCTAAGAAGAGCGATACAGGGTGTGTTTCTAACGATGCCAGAACGCATCTCGCTTTATCTGTATGTAGCGTTACGGATAGTGTACACTAAGTGAAGATTGCACCTGTGACAAGTACACCTGGAGAGCCTAAATCACCACAACACATCTTTTTAAAGACCTGACGATTGTTTCACTAATAAAGCTAGCGTCATCAGATGATGAAAAATTCTAACCGCTTTCTACTACAATATTATCTATTTATATTGCTTATTAGGTAAAGAACGATACCGAGTGGGAGATTTAAACTGCAGGCACATTTTCTATGTATTGTGTCTTTATTTCCGGACGAGCTTATTGAACTTCCTTTATTACTTTGCCTGACAGGTTTCGGCATGCTTATCTGATTCAAAGACATAGAGCAAATAGATGACTCGAGATCACTGGCCCGGCTCGATTTAAGGAACTTTTGTTTTTTATTGCTCTGGAAATATAAATACTCTCATACGCATCAAGCATCGCTTGCTGTCTAACATTTTTGATAAATTTCAGATTTTCCTTATGAATGTGACCACAGATGTCGTGTGATGATTTGGTGTAGTGTATAGTTGGGACTTTCAGTGAGCGTGGCAACACCGCAATGTTTGTACCCTCTAAGGGCAAAGTGTTGTCGCGACAAAAAGAAGGTGTTCAGGTGAAGTTTGTGGTCTGTTGTAGTTGAGAAATTGTTGATAAACCATTTTAGGATTAGAGCGCGTACCTAGGCGATAATAAAATACTTTCAATCATAGTTTAAGCAAGACAAACATGTGATTTATTGTAACGTTTTTGTTATTTCATTCAAGCTGTAAGCAAAGTTAATTAATTGATATGCAGTTCACTATTATCAGGGTTCGCCACAATACAGGATCTTTGAAAACTTTTTGAGTAGTTTTCGAGTTTGAAAGTTTTGTTTTATAGTAAAGCCATGGCATACTTTCTTCTTAAAATATTTTGAAACTCATGGCACTTTCGGTTCCACCTGAGATGACTATCAAATTTGTTATTTTAAAACACTTGTGTTCTGAGACTCAGCAAGGGCAAACTAGTGTGTGTCTAAAAACCGTCCATCTTGCTGACAGGCAAAACGGTTAAAAATGATCCGGCGAAGCAAGATATAACCAGACAGTTATTGTACGTGTTTAAACAAGTCGGTAGTGTGTGGAGAAAACAGACTTAAAAAAGACACCTCCTTCCAGTGGCGTAGTAGCATTTATTGCCGATTGTTTTATGATGAGCAAATTAAATAATTAAGACGCAGAAAGTGCGTTATGGTAGTGAATTTTCATTAAAATGTTTTTAGTAGCAAACATGTGTTTTTTTAAAGAAAGCAGGCATCAAATTTGGTTACCAGTATGACCTACATAGTAGAAACAATGTTCCATGTGTCTTCAAAATGATTTTATTGTTTGAAAATGTACAAAAATTTCCGAAAGTATACTTAAAGTGTTCCGGAAAGAACTCGTTTCTTGGTTAATCTTATAGGTTAATAGCAAATTCAGCTATTCAAGTATGAAGCATTTGATCAAAAATCGCTACCACAACGCACTTGCTGCGTCTAGAATTTCTTTTCTTACAAACATGCATTATATTTCGATGAAAAATGCAATAACATAAGGCGTGTTTGATTAAAAAAAAAAAGAAAATTTGTATCACCAACGACTTATGGGCCATCCTGTGATTGTAGTAATAATTTTTTAAGATGTAGCTCAAGACACCCTATAATTAATGTATACCATTTTTTCATATCTTGTATAATAAATGATATATTGACCTATATTGATTTTTTACGAAAATTCGACACAAATTATATACTATTAAACGATAAACTCTATAGCTAAGACTACTGCCAAGGATCAGAGAAAGGGTCTATTTGAAATAAATTTTTTTGAAATATTTTAGTGAAGAAAAGGACAATGATTAACTATAATGATATAAATCCGCGTATCAAATCTGGTTGCCCTCACTTTGTTAACTCCAGAGATATAATTTTTTTTCGAAAGAAAACACAAAATTTTCTGGGAAAACCTGGGCTAATTTTTCTGGATAACGAACTTATCCAAGCCATTTGCAAAAGCAAAGTATTCGCCAAATTTATTTAAAATGAGCTAATTATTTTTTGAGTTATCGGTGTGATACATACATACATACATATATATATATATATATATATATATATATATATATATATATATATATATATATATATATATATATATATATATGTGTATATATATATATATATATATATATATATATATATATATATATATTTTTTTTCTTTCTGGATAACGAACTTATCCAAGCCATTTGCAAAAGCAAAGTATTCGCCAAATTTATTTAAAATGAGCCCATTATTTTTTGAGTTATCGGTGTGATACATACATACATACACATATATATGTATATATATATATATATATATATATATATATATATATATATATATATATAAACATATAAAAATTGAAACTGACCCCGGATATGTGTTCTGCTGGGCCTAATTAGCGCTCATTTGAAGAAATTTTTTCAAAATTAAAAAGTCGGGATCTCCTCATTAGTGAATTTTTTTTAAGAAAATTCACTAAAAATGACAAATAGACATTTTTTTATTGGAATTAATAAATCTATACCGAAGTCATATATGTTTATGGAAAGTAAAGCCACATGAGTAGAGTGTTAGGGTAAAGAAACATAAGCTAGTAACCAAAATAAAACAGATTAAACATTAAAAAAAAAGAAAAAAAAAGAAAGATTGATTCTGCGTAGTTGCTACAGGAAAGAATTAAAGAAACAAAAATTGGGTATTTTGTCTTTTATTGAATTTTCTTTAAAAAAAAAACACATTGAGGAGATCTCGACTTCTGAATTTTGAATAAATTTGTTCAAATGAGCGTGAACTAGGCCCACTAGAACACATATCCGGGATCAGTTTTAATTTTATATTATATATTTTCTTATTCTCGCCACCAGATGGCGCTTTTTCGGTTAAAACTTTTTGAAAGCTGTTATCTCAAAAATTCCTATTACAATGTTATCTTCTTTTTTCTTTTCCTGAAAGCCCAAGTCTTGTTCTAAATTTTTTGTCTGAGTTACGAACCTCTTCTACAGGGTGTTCACGGGAATCGTTTAGAATAACTATCTTTGTCATTATTGGAGCTACAATGTGATTTAAATGTAGAAAATTGTTCAGCTTTTCACGAGCATCTCCATTTTGACGGCAAAAAGAAAAACAATTGCGCATCGAATAGCTGAGATTGACAAATTAGAGAAAATAAAAATATATCATATGAACTGTACTTGAAAAAATCTTTCTAACAGTTTTTCCCCGAGGCTCTAGTTGCCATAGTTACCGAGATATGAATGTCACTCACCTAATGAATCACCCTATATTTCTCGGGTTTGATGCACTTTTGAAATCTTTTTTTTACCACTGTTACAAATGTTTTTATGAGGTACAATCAAACTATGCTAGTTTTATTCGTGGCCGCTAAAAAAGTGGTCATCCCAAAATGACCATACCGCTTTGTTTCTCTTAGAGTTTTCGAGATGGTATCGAAACTCAGAAACCCAACCTGTATATATAAGAAACAATTTGTCTAAGTTATAGTACTTAGTACTTTTGTCTAGAAAAGTAGGTGTTCTACAATTTTTTTCTACATTGCGATCAGTTAAAAACGTTTTTCAACTGTTTTCTCTTCATTTGGGAAATTTGTACCAAACCATTTTTTTTTTAAATTTGATAACTTGAAAAGTTTGTCATAAACTTTCACTTAAAAAATCTTAAGTAACATTTTTTCGGCATGTTAAACATAATTTTACCCAAGTAAGACAAATATCGTTAATTTTAACCCAGCGTCTGACATGTGAAAATCTTTAACATCTTCCGACATGTGGGGTATCACATACCCCACAATTATTATTTTTTTAATTTTCTTTAACTGAATTTTTGATATATATTTTTTATGACACTAAATACAAATATCACATTTCTTCATTAGCAACACAAAAACATCTTTAGAAGAAGAAAATTAAAAAAGAAAAGCTCACATCATCCTGTTTTAGGCAGTAAAAAAAAACGTTTATAAAAAACTTTTATTTACAATGGTTCTATACCATCAAATAAACAGAAACAATATAATATAAGTAAATAATACATTGCAGTGTACTATAAAAAAAAATTATATCAAAATATGTAAAACCAAAAAAGTTATGCATTTGCAAAGTGACTACAATTTTCGCAGTACATAAGCGCGTGTTCTAAACATAACATTTTTTCGCAAGCCTCACATACATATTTAGTTTTGCGATCACTATTACGAGGACAAAAATCACATCTGCGCGGTTTGTTAGGTCTTTGTTTCTTTGTAGGAGGTTCTTCGGGTTCTCCTCTGATTTCGAGCAAAGCCGTCCTTATTTCGCGAGGTATTCTAAAGTTGGTCATCCTTGCTTTTAGTGAATTTTCTTAGAAAAAATTCACTAATGAGGAGATCTCGACTTTTGAATTTTGAAAAAATTTCTTCAAATGAGCGCGATCTAGGACCCCTAGAACCCATATCCGAGGTCAGTTTCAATTTTTATATGTTTATATATATATATATATATATATATATATATATATATATATATATATATATATATATATATATATATATTATATTTATATATATATATATATATATATATATATATATATATATATATATATATATATATATATATGTATCACACCGATAACTCAAAAAATAATGGGCTGATTTTAATAAAATTTGGCATGTACGTTTCTTTTGTAAATGACTTGGATAAGTTCGTTAGTCAGGAAAATCGGACAAGGTTTTCCGGGAAAATTTTGAGTTTTCATTCAAAAAAAATTCTTATCTCAAAAAGTAATAAGCCGATTTTAATAAAATTTGGCATGTACCTTCCCTTTGTTAATGGCTTTGACAGGTTTGTTAGTTAGGAAAATCTGACGAGGTTTTCCAGGAAAATTTTGAGTTTTCATTCGAAAAAATTTTTTATCTCAAAGAATAATAGGCCGATTTTGATAAAATTTGGCATGTACCTTCCTTTTGTAAATGGCTTTGACAAGTTCGTTAATCAAAAAAATCGGACGAGGTTTTCCGGAAAAATTTTGAGTTTTCATTTAAAAAAAATTTTATCTTTAAAAATAAAAAATCTATGATAACCAAATTTGGTAGGTAGGTTTACGATATAAAAAGTAAACTATACACCAAAATTAAGATTTCTATGTTACAGGAAAAAAAAGTTATAATAAAATATTTTGTGCCAGATCATTTCTATGAAAATTCACTACCATAACGCACTTGCTGCGTCCAGACTTTTTGATAATCATTTATGAATTCAAACCCCAACATTGTGAGAAAATCTTTTCTTTTCAGAATTAATCCATTATTATTTTCACGATGAATTATCTGAGAATTGATACCGGCAGTGTTCATTATAGAAAAAAATAGTGTTAGAGGCCATCGTCGGCTATTGCGAGATACATTATAGTTTACAAACAATTCATCTACTGTATCTACCCCTCCTTTCGTTAGATTGTAGAATGAAATTATTTCAGGTAGCTTATCTTGGGATTCATCTACGGAATCGTCATGATGAAGGGTTGACATCAGCAGCCCTTTCTTGGACCGTACGATACTATTGTAAAATTTTCTTGAAAACCAAAAACACTTGACTTTATTGGTCGATTTCGAACATTCAAAAATTTTGGAGGGATTTCCCTTTTATTTTTTCGAATTGTAGCGACTCCAGTTAGATGATGATTTGTACGGAGCTTTTCAAATAGATCGTAACTTGTGTACCAATTGTCACACGTAATATTTCTGTGACTACCATCATATGGACTGACGAGCCGTTCCACTATTGCAGTTGGAGTATTACTAAGAACAAAGGGCCCAACAGGTTGCTTACCCACATAGACCTCCATGTTTACTAAATAATGCGTTCGGGCATCTACCAAAGCTTGAACCTTAATGCCGTACTTAGCCGGTTTATTCGGTATGTACTGGCGAAATGGACATCTGCCTCTAAAAGCTTCCAATTTCTCATCAATGGTTAAATATCTACCAGGCGAAAAGGCATTTTTGCAATTATCAGTAAATTTTTCTGTTATGGCTCTAATAGGTGCCAGCTTATCTATTTTTCTTTATTATCAAATCGCAAACATGTAAGCAAAAATTTAAACCGTCTTTGGCCCATAGTTACTCGAAATATTTCAAAACCGGTTCCGTCAGTTTTCCATAAATCCTTCAGTAAACGGTGGTTGTTTCGAAAAACTCCTGCTCAATATAGCAGTCCGAATAAAGCTTTTAGTTCTATATTATTTGTAGGTTGATAATAAGAAGATTTCTCCCATTCACGTGTTTTTTCCTCAATACGTTGATTTGTCCACCGCGTAATATCGTCATTTCTTCATCGATGAAAATAAGATAACATTCAAGAGGACTTTTTTATCTCTAGCGGATCTTTTGATACCATGCAATTGAGTTATCAGGTTCTCGCCTCGGGTTCTCACATTCCTGTTATAACATGTCTTTCTCCATTTAGTTCAATTTTTCCCTAAATAGTATTTTTCCCGATGTTGCACTATTTCAGATTCATTTTCGGTTACATCATTTTCGTGTGCGTTAGTGGTAACACCGGCAGCTTCCATAAGGTTACCTTGTCCATATTTATTATTTGCTTCCTGCTCAACATCTGGATAGTCACTGTTTATGCTTACATTGTCTATCTCACTCTTATCGTCTGATTCAATTACTTCTTCATCTTCGCTTTGCACCTCCTTCCACAGATCCTGGAGGCGACGCATTTCCTTTTCATAGTCTCCCATAGTTAACCTAATGATTTCAAGGGCTGGTGAATAATATCGACATTTAATAAGGAAACATACCTCAAAATTTGAAGCAAAGGCGCATAAACTGCGATAGAAATTTATTTGAGAAATGTTCGAATTTTGTAACACAATCCGACACGTGGGGTTTGACAAACCCTAGGTAAACTAAACCGTTCATTAACACAAACTCTAGCAAACTGTTGTCAAAATGGCTCCGCACGCTAAGAGACTCGACAATTTCCGAAAGCTAACGAGAGGGATATGCATGTGAGCGTGGTATTTTTGAAATCGTCGGACATTTTAGTTCTCTCTGGGTTTGTCACACTCCACATGTCGGACGCCGGGTTAAGGGTTAGTTTTCTAATTTATACACTTACTACATGTTCGAAAGATTAATTTTATAATTTATACACTTACGACATGTTCGACCAGTCCCTTCCTCGACTGCCTTAGTTTCTTTAAATAACCGAATACTTCAAACTTATCTTCTTCCTCCGCTAACTCCATGTTTGCGTCAACAGCCAAATAAACACCTGATCTTCCGCCGCCATCACTAAAAAATAACACATAAAACCTTTAAAACAAATTACGGCAAAATTTAAAAAATTAAGAGGTGATGTTTAAATTGTAATTTCAACAAGTATAGACTAAAATGAAAATAATTTTATTACTGGTGTCTACGTAATATACGTTTATGTTCAAAGCGTATAGCTATTGATTTTCATGTAATAAAAAGCTGAAGAGAACAGAGTCTTACTAATTAGATTTTAGCAAATACAGGTGTCCCATTTTGGTTGCAATTGTTGGGTATCTCTGTCATTAGTGAAGATAGAACCTTGCGGTTTTCGCAAACCTTAGCCACTTTTTCGTGAGACAAAACATGCCGCAAACAAAATTGTCATAGCCCTCCTAGTTTCCGAACTACAGGGCGATATTG
The DNA here is from genome assembly GCA_964006375.1 of Tillus elongatus. NCBI lineage: Eukaryota > Metazoa > Arthropoda > Insecta > Coleoptera > Cleridae > Tillus > Tillus elongatus. The sequence goes on from OZ023264.1 coordinate 31,599,778, forward strand.
AAAATATTGCATTATCGGGTACACCTTGTATTTCAGTTGTCTGACAGCTTGTCAAAAAGGTAAAACCGAATCCTTGTAGAACTTTTTACGTAGAAACTAGTGGCGTAGTCAGTTTTTTCCAAATACTACAGTTTTAAAATATTGACCAATGTTGGTTTTTAAATGGGACAGGTTGTATATTTGTCAACAAATTACTTTGCATTTTCACAAGCTTCTCATAAATATATAATATTATGGGTCTATTTGAATAAACGAGAAAAAAATCTAATTTTAATAATTCGCAATCAAAATTTTGCAGTAGGCTATGTTAAAAATGCTGCTGTTTATCGTTTACTTGAAAGCAAGTGACAGTTCCCAAATTTGTTCTATGCTGTCTTAATTATAAAAAAATTTGTGTTTCAATTTCAAATTTGGCTGGTTTCTTTGTATTTATTTATTGTGTGAAGTTATATTTGTGACTATGGCAGTAAACCAAACTTTCGAACATTTTGAGAAATACCATATGTTAGCTTGTTTTATATTAAATCACGAAATTGTTAAAACGGCATCTGGGATGTATTTTAACAGGTAAATCGTTGATTTTAACTTTTGTTTGAATACTGTTGCTTCATTGTTATTTAGATAGATAGACAGATAGATAGACCATTTGTTTTCGCTTTCTTGCCATAATTCATAGATAAGCTCATCACAATAGATGTAAATAATAATATTCATTAGCTAGTAAGTCAACTCTTAAGCAACTAAATGTTATCCAAAATACAGCATTAAGGCTAGCAACAGGAGCTTTTAGGACCATTTCTACTTTAAGTATACTAAGGGAAACTGGAGAGATACCTTTGTGGCTAAGGAGGAAACATTTATTGCTGTCATATGCTGCGAAGATTACATCGGATACATGCAACTCTGGACACTCGATTGTTATGAACAGGGTATTTCAAAACTATTCACGCCTTGCTAACATATACCTAGATATACACAATAATTTAAGTTCAAGAGATATCCACTACGTCCGAAAGAATGTTGTCCAAGATCCTCCATGGTTGGAAAACCACCTCATTATCAACACAACCTTGAGTATTTACAACAAAGGAACGACACCTGCCCCCACTCTAAGAGCAGATTTTTATGGGGTTCTCAGCCAGTACCCATATGACGCAATATTTACACTGATGCATCTAGATGCGGCTTAACCACTGGTTGCTCCGTTTTCGGAGCGGATATAAAACTGAGTCTACGACTCTCGGATGTTTGCAGTGTGTATACAGCAGAGCTCACAGCTGTACACTTCTGTCCAGAAAGTTTCCTTAAATCTTCCCATACCAGATCGATTATCTGCTGCGACTCATTATCAGCTGTCAATGCCATAGGAACACTTTACAACAAACATCCTATTGTTGCAGACATACATAAAACGGCAAGGGAAATATCCCAGTGTGGAAAATCGACAGTAATAATATGGCTGCCATCTCACTCTGGTATGGGAGGCAACATAGAGGCAGATAACTTAGTTAAGAAGGCTTGTGGAAAAATTAATCCAGATCGTGAGTTCATTATACATACAGACCTTCAAACTCGCTTAAAACACACTGTTCACGAAGAATGGGAACATTTATGGTTTAATGTTCAAACTAAACTCAGAAACATAGAAGCCACCATTCAGATAACAAAAATAACAAACCTAAACAGACGAGAACTTATCATTATTAGAAGGTTAAGGATTGGTCATACTATGCTTACACACAAACACCTACTAGAAAAAAGTGAACCTCCTTTATGCAGTCATTGTAGTACTCAACTCACAGTAAACCACATTTTGACTGAGTGCCCGGGATATAGTGAACAACGGTCGTATCTGGATCTTAAGGAAAACATCAGTGACATCCTCAGTTTGTCCGGAACCAATGATCTATCGAGACTAATTTATTTCTTGAAAGCTACTCATGTTTACAACACATTGTTACTTAAGGTTGCACATTTATGTTATACTAAGTTAGACGAGTGTTTGTGTTTATAACTTCTGTTTCAGATTTATTTTTCTTTTTTGTCTGTGCCAATGGCTATTATTGTCGAGGCACATATTATTAATTTAAAAAATTTATATAAAATAGTATAATAAAAAACAATTGTGCTGTTTAGTTACAAAAAAACAAACAAAAAGATAAAAGTGCAGAATGTGAAAAGCACAACGCTTAAAACAGTGAGATACAAACATCTGGATACACTTATATACTCTGTAATATAATAAAACAATATATATATATATATATATATATATATATATATATATATATATATATATATATATATATATATATATATATATATATATATATATATATATATACAATATTAAACAACAAAACAATCAAGTACAAAAACATTAAAAAGAATTCCAATTAAATCATTTGCCTCACAGAGCACTTAATTTTTTTTAAGCGGCTTTAATAGTGCTTATGTTTGCAATGGATTTTACACTTTCCGGAAGCAAATTGTACAATCCAGAAAGGAGGCAACCCAATACATCCACTTTTTACCGAATAAAAAATAATTTCCTGCACAAATGTCAAATGGCGAGGTTATTTCTGGAGAATAAATTTCCAAAAGCATGGATCGGAACCAGTGCGCCTATACGATGGCCTCTCAGGTCCACAGATTTGTCTATATTGGATTTGTTTCTATGCGGATATCTGGAGAATAAAATTTACAAAGTTTATTATGACAATATTCAATATTTAGGAAACGCAATAAGCAAAAGTTTTTGCTTCTTACAAAATTATCCTGTTGTTTTTCTTAATTTCCTTAAACGAATAGGAAAAATATGCGAAGCGTACATACAGCAAGATGGAAATTATTTTGAACAGTCCTTTTGCTTTACTATGTTACTTTAGTGCTTATGTTACGATTTTCAAGATTAGTTTTTGCTGATAGACTTATTGGATAATAATTATTTATTAATGTTATTTCCTTTTGTTACACAATCTAGGTAAGTAAAACTGTTTCGTGGAAAATTAGCAGTAGATATATTGATAAATAGCTGTTATTAAATAATTTTCTCGATTTATCGTTAGCATATAGAAATAAATAAACAGCAGGATTTTTTTGCGTGGCCTACTTCAAAATTTTGAATGCGAATTATAAAAAAAATTATTTTTTTTCGTTGCTTAAGGCTAGATGCATTCTCAGCACAATTAGAACCGTAGACCCGTTTCACTCTAATTAGAGCTCGTCAGTACTTCATACCAGCGGAAATACACCTATAAAGTAATACGGCTATGGTAGCCAGCCCTCCAAAACTAAGTTAGATGTAAGACACAAAACATGTGCCCCCATCTCATTGCGGAACCAAGTAGTATGTTGTCACGGCAGCTCCAAATTTTTTTTTTTTTTTTTTTTTTATGTCAACAACACACCACGAGGGCTTACAGCCTAAATACTATCGTACCGTGGGTGTTGACAAGGAGGAAAGAGGCAGCTTGTTAATTCTGGACTTAAAGGTTTGGAGGTTCGGAGGAGAAGGAAAAACATGTGCCGGCAAGGAATTCCACAACTTGGAAGTCCTCGGGACAAAAGAGCGGGCATAACAAGATGTTCTATGTCTGGTGACCTGGACGTTAAAAGGGTGCATTCGCTCTGTTCCCCTGGTAGATCTGCTGGGGGCAGCAGGTGGGGGAATTATGGAGGAAAGCTCCTCTGAGCAGTGCCCGTGCAGATATCTATAAAAGAGAGAGAGGTCACCAACGGCACGTCGGTGGGCAAGGGATGGAAGCCTTTGGGTGAGGGTAGGGTCACCGATGAGACGTATAGCTCTCTTTTGAATGGAGTCCAGGATAGCGAGTGTAGAAGCGGCAGCTGCACCCCAGATGTGGGAGCAGTATTCGAGGTTTGACCTTATTTGTGAAGTGTATAAGGTATAGAGATTAGTTGGTGAAAAGAATTTGCGAGCCCGGAAGAGGAAACCCAATTTCTTAGCAGCCGCTTCTGCAATTGATGTAACATGTTGGTGCCAATTAAGATTTCGATCCACAGTAATGCCAACAAGAGAAAAGGACTCATTACTTTGAATAACTTGGTTGTTCATTGTGATGGGTCTAGGGCTGCTGTATCTCTTGTGAGAAAGAAAGCAAGACTTAGTTTTGGTGGGGTTGAATTGTACAAGATTTCTACTTCCCCAGTCTAATATTTTTTGGAGGTCTACGGAGACAGAACCCTCCATGAGTCTGCGATCCTCATCTAATTGGGCTAAAGAGACAGGCTTAGAATATTGTATGTTTGAGTGGAGGGTGCTGTCGTCCGCGTAACTGTGAACTGGGTTGGATGTGCTAGAGAGGAGGTCATTGATGTGGAGAAGAAACAAAGTAGGGGCTAAAGCTGAACCTTGAGGAACTCCTGCATTAATTGGATACAGTTTAGAGGAATGGCCATCCACAACAACAGATATGCTCCTGTTGGAGAGGAAATTTGCTGTCCAGGTACAGAGTTTTGGTGGTAGGCCATAGGCCGGAAGTTTATTAAGCAGCGCTGCGTGCCAGACCTGGTCGAATGCTTTGGATATGTCTAGAGCAACAATCTGGGATTCACCGTGTTGTTCCATAGACTTGTTCCAAGAATGGGTGACAAAGGAAAGGAGGTCGGCAGTCGATCTGCGCTGACGGAATCCGTACTGCCTGTCGTGGATTAGACTGTGTTTTTCAAGGAATTTTAGTATTTCGGTGTTTATATACTTTTCCATCACTTTAGAATAAAATAAAAAATAACAGAGAATGTTAAAAAATAGAGACTGTATACAACCAACTAACAATTTAGTAAATTGTCAGCCCTGGCCGATTTCTACCCCAATATTGGGACAAAGTATGTAAGGCTAGATGCATTCTTACTACAATTAGAACAGTAGACCGGTTTCGCTCTAGTTAGAGCTCGTCAATACGGCATACCAATTGCAGCGAAAATACAGCTATAAAGTAATACGGCTAGGGTAGCCAGCCTTACAAAACTCAGTGAGATGTAAGACATGAAGCACGTGCCGCCATCTCGTTGCGGAACCAAGTAGTATGTTGTCACAGCAGCTCCAAATAGAATGTTAAAAAATAGAGTGTATACAACCAACTAACAATTTAGTAAATTGTCAGCCCTGGCTCATTTCTACCCCAATATTAAGGCTAGATGCGTTTTCACCACAATTGGAGTTGTAGAGCGGTCTAGCTCTAATTAGAGCTCATCAGTACGGCATACTAATTGCAGAGAAAATACACCTATAAAATAATACGGCTATGGTAGCCAGTCTTTCAAAAATAAGTGGAATGTAAGATACGAAACACGTGCTGCCATCTCGTTGCGGGACAACGTGACAACATGCTACTTGGTTTCGCAACGAGATGGCGACACGTGTTTCGTGTCCTGCATCTCACTTAGTTTTCGTTGCTTATTAAAATAGACCCATAATGTTATACATTTTTAAGAAGCTTGTAAAAATAAAAATTAATTTCTTGACAATTATACAGGATTTTACCTTTTCGACAAGTTGTCAGACAACTGAAATACAAGGGGTACCTGAAAATGCAATATCTTCAATATCGCCATGTGGCTCGGAAATTGTACCTGTGACAATTTTGTTTCCGACATCTTTAATTTTACAAAAATTAGCTCAGGTTCGCGAAAAATTTTACGGTCCTAGCATTACTAATTACTAACAGGATACATAGCAATTGCAACAAAAATGGGACACCCTGTACAGTAGAGCCAAATAAATTATAAAAATTGTTTATTTAGTTGAAAGTGGCAATTAAATATATTGTATTTTATACACGCTCATGATGTTTTAGAAACAGAAACATTGTTTATTAATCAATGCCTTTTTTTGTAAATCTTGCTAAATATCTTGTAATTTTACTCAGCCGATGTTCTAACAAAATTAAAATAATACAAGTATACAGAATTTCACAACATGCAAGTTAGCTATTAATAAATAGAAAAAACAATTATAGTAAATTACATACTTGCAATGTACTACCATTGGGCCAGCTTCATCAGACTTTATAATATGTCCTACCACAGCCCGAACTCTTCTCCTAAATTCTAATAGGGCATTTGAAAATGGACATGTGTGACTGTGCCACTCCGTGAAATGGAACTGAAGAATAAATCGTTCTTCTAATACCGTCTGCAAAAAATAAATTTTATTATTAAATTTTACATTTTATTATGTTTTGTCGTCTTTATAAAAATATATTTAAATTGTAATATCAAATAAAATAGTCCGGACGCAGTAAATGCGCTATGATACGCCATCCTGCACTGTGTGTGGGAGAACAAGAGGAGAGGCTACACCAACAAGCGGATCCTCATAGCCACAGCCAGCCAGGCAGCCCTTAAGACTCTAAGTAGCGCCCGAGTAAACTCCAGGCTGGTAAGTGAGTGCTGAGGCGAAACGAGCGACCTGGCTGCGCAGAATGAGGTCACTCTCATCTAGGTGCCGGGTCACTCGGGGGTCAAATGCGATGAAGAAGCTGACAGTCGAAGAGAGGGTCAGCAGAACCATTTATGGGACCAGAACCGGTTCTGGGCGTGACAAAGAGCACTGCCAGGGAAGCCATTAAGTCCTGTGTCAGAAACGAACACAAGGTGTACTGGGCAGGCTGTCCAGGGATCAGACATGGGAAGTCAGTAATTGACGAACCCAGTTCCAAGAAAGCCGTGGAGCTGCTAAATCTTAGTAGAGGATAGATCAGAAACATAACAGGTATCTTGACGGGACACATGGCCGTCAAGAAGCACCTGCATAAAATGGAGTGGTTCGAGGGGGACCTCGCATGCAGACTCTGCGGTGAGGGAGAGGAATCAGCCCAGCACATCTTGTGCGAGTGCTAAGCTCTGAACTGCAAAAGACAACTGATCTACGGTCAGTTTAGACCGGAGACAGAGCAATATAAAACTTCACCCTACCAATCGCTGTGCAGACTAGTTCAAGGCACAGTGCTTTTGGAATGGGTGGAGTAGAAAGACTAAGGACATGTACAATAAGCCAAAGACTGCAGTGCTATCGGGGCGGTAAAGACGCGGACGAGCCCTGAGGGAGAAAAAAGAAAACTACCACTCTAAGTTACATTCTAAATGACTTACATCATATGTTTGCACAAAAAACGGCCGGTTTAAATTTCTTAGTAAATCGATTAATAAGATTTCCCTCAAATAAAAGTAGATATAGTATATAATTAGAGCACATAAAAAACCTGTCTGAATATATCCGATATTCGGATTCCTTAGTGAAACAAATAATTAATAGACACAGAACAAAAAAATGTTAGCAGAATGCACGAAATTCAAGAAAGATAAAATAGTGAAAAAGTTAGTTTGCCTCCATTTTGAACCGCGTATCACAAGGGGTCTCGAGAGCATTTTTAAGAAAGCTGACTTGCAGCGAACTTTTTCGACAAAAAATAATTTAAGAAATTTGTTAGGTAATACGAAAGATAAAGATACAGTCACTGAAATGTCAAGTATCTATGAAATAGGTGCTAAAGATTGAAATTTTAAATACGCTGGGTAGACTAAGAGAACCATTGAGGCTAGATTTCGAGAACATCTGGCACAGCTGAGATACGGTAGTTAGTCAAGTCATGCGTGACACAACATATTTGGGATAATAATCACCACATTAATAAAGACAATCTGAAACTTATCAAAAATGTTTCAGCCAGCGAAGTTAGATGCGTACGAAAGTATTTATATTTCTAAGGCAATAAAAAACAAAAGTTCCTTAAAGGAAGTTCAAAAACCTCGTCCCGCAATTTTCCTGCGATTTAGTCTCCCTCTCGGTATTGTTCTTTACCTAAGACTCAGTATAAAAGGTGATGTTAGTAGTAAGTAGTTAGAATGTTTCATCCTCTCAGAATGCTAACTTTGTTAGTGAAACAATCGTCAGGACTTTGAATAATGTGCTGTGGGTGATTTGGGTTCCCTAAGTGTACTTATACAAATAGGTGTAGTTGGACTTTTGGAAGCTGGCCGTAGTAAACTTAAAGCTGTTAGACTATTGTTTCATGAGTCTGAGGCACCTAAAACTTCATTTTGCAGAACACTGAGTCTGCAAAATTATATTTTTAGAAAATCAGCATTTTTCAGTGATGACTATGATCGGCGGACTCAATTTTGTGAACGCATGCCGCATAATTTGTTTGAAGAATTTTTTTGGGGAGTCTTGAAGTGGGTATATCGTCAACAGTGAATTTTTTCTACAAAATTTCGCTAAAATCTGTGTGTGATGTGTTGTACTTCAAATATCTTTTACACACATAAACAAAATATGAAATACGAAGCGTGTTTTTTATTGTTGAAATACACAGAACGCTCTAAACAGACAAAAAGTTTTTGTACTTTTTGCTTCAATGCGAGAAACAACATCCACAAAAGCTGCAAGCGCGGACATTTTGACTAGCCTTTGTTTAAACTGCCTGCAATAATTCCAACCGCAGATCAAACAGACTATGCTCGCAACTTGTATATTAAAACAAATGGCTAAAGCTGCAAACAATGAATGTAAACTCGGGTATAAGTTGCCAGGATGTGCAGCGAGCTTTTATATGCAAAGTTCGGAAATATGAGGTAACATTAACTATACAAACAGCGATTAAGCTGGTTGTAAACTGTATTCGATCAAGCCGCAAAGCGACTGTATAGGACACTAAAATACTACAATGTACGATGCAGTTAAATGCAAGTGTAAAGAGTGTATTTACAATATATTTAACACTCATATACTGGGGTTGTCTCAGGAATAATAAGTAAATAACGTTTATGTGATTTCCCATTGTTTTAAATAGGTAGTCTGACTCTTAGTTTCTGCAGTAAGCTTGGCTGCACCAATATATTTTGGTTATAAGTACTCAATAATATATACAAAATTTAGTTGGCAGTACTCCGAAATTCTGATGCAAATTTATGTTTACGATGGAGCTGAATAGAATATAATTTTATCAATATTGTTACATTACATAGGGTGGCGCATTGAAAACGAAACAAACCGATTTGCGTCCAGAGAAATTGTTTTTTTAAGAAGCGCTGAAACACGTCCATTTTAATATCGAAGGAGACATGTTCTGATATGAAACTCAACTTTGTCACATCAACCCCTTAAGGGTGGTGATAACAACCCTTATATTTTAAATAGGGAACATGGGGCGTGTGTTACATCATTTGAAAGCTCTTTCTTTTCTGAATTCAGCACACAATTTTTTTTTTTAAGTTTTATTAACTCGTTTAAAAATTATTTACAGTTGAAAAGGCCAAAAAAGCTTTTCACTCATTCCGATAAGAAATGTGCTGATAGTCAATGTTTTGTTGGTTTGTAAACAAAAAATTGACTATCAGAATATTTATTATCGGAATGAGAGAAATGCGGTTTATTATTTCAGTTTATCGGTCGGTTTGATACTTGATAGTACTACCGAAAATTAATTTCACAATGGTGTATTCTGTAGAAGAAAGAGTTGAAATAATTACTTTTTTTTTTCAAAAACGATGACTGTGCCAACCGTACCGCAAATTTGTTTAATGAACGACATCCGAACAGACATGTTAACAGAAAATACATTTTGGAGTTAGTTGCAAAGTTTCGAAAAAGTGGTTCAGTGGTCAACAAAAAACGGGATGCTGAACGTGAATTTCCGGTTAGAAATAGGACTACTGAGATTAAAGTTTTAGGACAAATTGCTGCAGATCCAACTTTGAGCACGAGAAAATTGGCCACTGTTTCAAACATCAAAAGAAGAACTATTCAGCGAATATTAAAGCATCATTAATTTCACCCGTATAAAATTCATCTTTCAACTGAATGAAGATGATTTTGATCCGCGGCTGAAGTTTTGTGAAGTTATGACTGCAAGAGCAGCTGATAACGGGGACTTTTTGTTCAATATCTGTTTTTCAGACGAGTGTACGTTTTTATTAAGCTCTACAGTCAATCGTCATAATTTTCGTTATTGGGAAGATAATAATCCAAGAAATTTTCACGAAATCCACACTCAAACTCCACAGAAATTGAATGTCTGGACTGGCATTTTTGGAGACCGTTTAATCGGACCAATTTTTCTTCATGGCAATTTGAGTGGCGAAACGTATTTGGAGTTACTAGAAGATATCGTTTACCCTCTACTAATTGACATTATTAATAATGATGATCGCTATCAAGAAAATCAATTAGTGTTTCAACAAGATGGAGCTCTTCTGCATTTTTACAACGTGTTAGTCAGTTTTTGAACAGAGAGTTTCCAGAGCAATGGATTGGGCGTAGAGGTGCTATTGAGTGGCCCCCTAGATCACCAGATTTAACTCCTTAAGACTTCTTTCTATGGGGCCATTTATGGAATAGAATTTTCGCAACAGAACTGAAGTCTCTGGAAGAATTACGACGACGCATTGTTAAAGAATGCCGTCTAATAACTCCAGAAATGCTCCAGAATGTCAGAGCTCGTTTTGAACAAAATTTGTACTTTTGTATGAAAGCTGGTGGTCAACAATTTGAACACTTACTTAACTGAATAAACATTTTTGAACATTCGGTTTTGTTTTTTAGTTGTTTTAACGAAAAATTGACTAATTAGTGCATTTCTTGTCACAATGAATGAAATACGTTCATGCAACTCCAACTGTGAATAATTCTTAAACGAGTTAATAAAACTTCCAAAAACATTAGTGTGCTAAATTCAGAAAAGAAAGAGCTTTCAAACCCTTAAGGGGTTGATGTGACAAAGTTGAGTTTTATGTCAAAACATGTCCCCATCAATATTAAAATTGACGTGTTTCAGCGTTCCGCAAATCGGTCTGTTTCGTTTTCAATGCGCCACCCTGTAAACAATTTAATTTCAACATTGTGATTAATATACAGGTGTTTCGCATAAGTACCGACACAGAGCAGGGGCATGTAGGGGAACCCAAAAGATTGTGATTTAACGCAACTTACCCCTATACTAAGTTGCACGCCTGAGAAATTATAGGCCTTCAAAGTGGGGTTTCTAATTTCGAAAAAAATCAATATCTCAGATATGCTTGAACTTAGAAGAACTAAATTTGGTACACGTTTTGAGTGTACCAAGAGTAATAATCGACAGTCATAAGAATTCAATTAAAGTACTTTAAAGGGTTGATAAGGGATGATTTACCCTTAAAATCTGACATAATTTTTTAACCTATTGGCGGATTTAAAAAATTATTATTTCATTTTATGGGGAATTTAATTTTAAAACTGACATACGTTCATCGAGCTGGAATCGATCGCGGAACTTTCTGCTTAGAAGACAATCACGCTGTCTCTGCGCCATGTTAGCACACGTTAACTAACGTTTTGTTTACATGATACTCCAGATCGGTTTCATGCCCGGGATATTATATTCAAAGTATACGTAACGATTAATTACAAAATTAGTAAAATTACCAATGAAACACATCTCACAACTGTTTTGGTCTTATATGACGTCTTTTTTTAAGTTTAAAAATATAAGAAACTATTTTGGAATCATTTTTATAGAGACCTGGCTTGATTTCTACTAGATTATGCTACACTTTCAGTCCAAAACCACAGCATAATCTATCTATGCTATGCTAAAACTGTATTTGAGGCCGCTAATCAAGCTACAAATATAGTGTATTTTAAAAATTGATTAAATCCTCAGTTAAATACCAATCATTTGGCAAATTTTTGATTTCATGTCGTCTGTCGTTTTCCATATTTGTAGCCGAGATTTCACGATTGTTGGTTCGGGCAGTATGTTCTATGTCTGTTATTTATGTACTTTTATTAGCGTTAATGTATGGTTTATACATATTCTATGAGTCAATCTACGCGTGGTAGTTAAATACTCTGTCTGTCAGTCATTAAATCTTAACCACCAAGTTGTTTCAATGCATGTCTTTCAGATTTTATTTTTAATTTGGAAAAACTTCTAAATATTGTGTACCGAATTACTTAAACTTCACAACATAGGTTTATGTGCACCATTTCTAGCCACACAAAATCCCACTCCAGTTGCTTTGATACTTACAAAAATATAGCGTTTTCAAAAATATTTTCGTATATTTTTGGGCTAAAAGAATGTCCGTTGTATCTGGTATACGAACTCGTCCGCGGTCTTAATACAATGAAGATATGTGGCAAGTTTTGTTCAATATATATATATATATATATATATATATATATATATATATATATATATATATATATATATTAATTAAAATTCCACTGATGACCAGAAAAATGCACAAAACCAAAATATTTTGTGTGGATAAGAAGATATATTGTATATGACAGACAAAGATTAGGTTTTCTTGACGCAAAAAGGTCAAGAAATAACAGAAAAATTACTTTGAAAATTTTATAGTTTTTCTTCTTAAAATATCAAAGTTGCGATTTGAAACGTCAGAATTTGCAATTTTTAGACGGAGAACCTGAAACAAATACGGGCTATGTAAAGCAAATGTCATAATAAATGTGTTTTACAAAGGCCTAATATTACAGCTTCAACCATCATTGTCCTACATTTTACTAAAATATTTGCAGAAAATTCATTTGAAATAGACCCCTTCTCTGATGATTTGGCAGTAGTTTTAGTTATAGAGTTTGTGGTTTATTGTCTTTTCGTTTTCGCGAATTCTCGTAGACAAAAATCGATATTGAGAAGACCGTGACTGTATTTTTTTAAAATATTTTCTCAAAGGAGTGTGAACTAGCCGCCTCCGGGGCCAATTACAGTTTTTACTTGTTTACATGTTTACTGTAAAGCTTAATATATCGGTTATTATACAGAAAAATATTATAAAATATATTTATAGGGTATTTTGCGCTGCATCTTATGAAATTATGTTAACAATCGCAAACTTATTGTCCCATAACTTGTTGGTGATAAAAGTTTTCTTTTTTTTAATGGAACAGCCCATTTATTGTAGCATTATTGCATTTTCCATCCAATTCTAATGCATGCTTCTAAGGAGAAAACATTTATATCGCCCATCGTTTTTGAGTTATTTCAATTGTTTTCAACTTTTTACGTTTTGGAACATATCAAACATTGTAATAATGAGTTTTTACCTATGGAAATCGGAGTCCCATGAAAATGACGCGTTTAGCGAGGTTTTAAATTATATCTACCAATAGATAGGAGAGTCTCATGAAAGTGACGAATTCAGAAAGGTTTTCCTTTAATATTATTTGTCGAAAAAATCGAGATGCCGTATACAGAGCGCTCTCAACTAGTGACTCAATTTGGAAAATTTCGAACTGTTGTAACTCAATTTTTTCAAATTAAACAACTCCCTATACCTACATACTTTCGTTTTGGAAATATGTTTTTACATTTTCCTTTTTTTTTTAAACTTAGTTACATATTAGGTATATAATTTTAATTTTATGTATTCTTTAGGGAAATTTTTTGTAAAAAAAATAGTCAATTTTCCCAGGTTTTTTTTGTGTTTCCGTGGAAATCAGTGTTTGTAAGATTTTTGTGACATTTTGGTAATAATTGTTTAATAAGTTATTGTAAAGAAATTATTTTCGGATTTTCGTGAAAAAAATATTTGCAAATTTTTATGTATTTTTTTTGTTGGGACTTCCGTCGGAAAGCTTTTTGTGAATAATTATATCTTTCTAGGTGGGTAAATAGCATGAACTGGTTCGTTGGCCAGAAAAAGCGGACCAGTTTTTTGGGGAACATCTTGAATTTATTTTCGGAAAATGTTTGTACATTTTCAAACAATAAAGTTATTTAGATGAAATATGGTACATTGTTTTTACTATATAGGTTCTACCGGTAAGCAAAGTTGATGCCTGCCTTCATGGGTGACAGATATATTTGCTATTAAAAACATTTTTATGAAAAATTCACAACTATAACGCACTTGCTGCGTCCAGACTGCTGATAATATCATTATACACCATAAACAATACAGGCTTATCATGTTTTGCGTATAACAAGTTTCAGTTTTATCTTTTGTTATTTTACAAAGGTAAGTTAAACTAAGACCCAAGTCACAAACAATACAGCAGGTGACCTAAAAGCACTTTCCTTTACGATATATGGCAAATAAAACTCAATCCAGCGCCAAATCCGGTCTTAAGTAAATCCGATAAGTAGTAAGGCTTCTCCGTTCCATTTCACTTTACAATCCACTGAGATATGATCAAAGTTTCAATACTTACTACTGTTTGGATGCTTTATACAAAGTTGCGGGTTTCAAATAATACATAAAGTAAATCTAGAACATAATTTTATATACACAAACTTTCGATTCCCTTATGATAATGCTCCTAGTAAATCTTCTTTAAAAAAAAATTAATGAGGAGATCTCGACTTCAGAATTTGCAAAATTTTCTTCAAATGAGCGCGAACTATGTAACGATTGCGGTTCCTTACTACTTTAAATATTCAAAATAAACCCGTAAGAGATTTAATTAATCGCCGACAATCCAATGTCTGTAAGGCAATTCATGTTTTGATTTCAAAATTATTTTGATAAAAAGTCGCTAAATCAAGTATCGTAAACCCCTTTACTGCATTTCTACTTGTACGTTAAAATTCAATATATGTTTGCCAAGGAAAATTGCGTCGCATTTTGCTGGAAGAATATTTCCAAGAACTAAATATCGACTTGATCTGTATTTTTCCGTATCGATGATGTCACCTAAAAACGACCGTTTGAGCCGTTGAACAGATATGCCCGGCAAAACAGTGAATTGTAGACACGGGGAGGTGGGATGTCTGGAATAAAAGGTGAAATCTGAAGGCACAGCACGCTGGTTCGAAGGAATCGTAGCTGGCACGTTACCGAGTGAACACCTTTTAGTTGCGGTGGCTAAAAATTATCTTAAAAAGGGGTGATAATTTCCCTTCTGGTATCTATACTATCTAATAATAGTTGTCAGTGATTGTTTAAAGTCATTTAAGCAGTTTTTGAATTTAAATAAACGACGTGTTTGGCATAAAAACGGAGTTAACAGTGATTCTTTGTCCACGACCTGTTGCATTCCTCATGTTAATCAGAAAAGCTTCTGATTATTACCGAATTTTGAGCCAATTGGCAGTGAATTTCACTTAAGCCAATTCACGTTTTAATTGTTGTTTTAAAAGTTTTCGTCAAATTAATTCAGCGTATCGACATAGGAGACAAAGTGTCTCACCCAGCATTGTAGCAACAAAATCCACCTGAGGTATAACCGTTAATGGGAAGTACCACTCATTTTCTCCAGCTTCACCTCTCTTATTGGAGTCTGTGAACCTGTGTCAGGCACTTATAGTTGATGCCACTTGGAAAGAATCATCATAGGGTCATCAGGTAACTCAATGCATCAGGACTGGGTGAGTCGATATAAGCCTTATTTATGTGAATCAACAGAATTTTTCATGCAGAAAATTAATATTTGAAATTTCACAATCTGAACTTTCAAGATAAAATAATCAAATTTGAACTTAAATAGTGTCAGGGAGGTGCCGTAATGATAGCTGTAAATTCTGTTTATTCTTTAAAATTTTGTCAATATTGTGAATTTAAATACATAATACTTGAAATTGTAATTAGTAGATTTTGTATGTAAAATGTTTAACCTGCACATTTCTTAATATTTTTCATTTTCAATCATTAAAGTAGAAATTTTCACACAAGAATATTTTCTTAAATAGAGGCTCACTCAAGGAACTGGCCAGTTAACTCATTGAAAAAGTAACTGAATTGATTAACAAATGTCAAGTAATAAAATAAAAGTCTTAATAATTTGTATTTGTTTTTGAGCTGTAAAATTCAGTATTTGATTTTTGACGTACTTCAAGTAGGTAAATCAACATTACCTACTTGAAGTACGTCAAAAATCAAATACTGAATTTTACATTAATATGCAACCATGTTAGCTTATTATTTTATAATATGCCATGTAAAATGATAATCTTTTTTTCGTAAAACTCTTGCTGTTTATTTGATTTTTATTTGTATATGATTTAATGCTGATTTTAACAAACCATGTCAATTTAATTTTGTTTACTATCCCCAAATTTATTTAAATGAATAAATTTAATATTATTGTTAACATTAACATATCTGTTTAATTGAAGCGAAATTACTCCCTAATATCTCCCCTGTTTGGCTGCAATACAATTAATAGATTCTAATTATCGCTTATCTAGATACCTAAAATTAAATATATCCAGGCTCTAGTCGGGGGCGCTCATAAATACCAGACCTTAGGCAGAGCAACAACATAAAAGAACGTGAGTATCAAACCATTTCAAGATCTGCCAACCTCATAAAATATTTCTAATCTTAATAATAATAATAATAATAATAATCTGATAGATAGGTGCTTTTAGGGTAGGGTTGTTAGGCAATGCTGACCTCACCATCAAGCAGATTCAAATCCGCTTGAGGTCAATCACAATATACCACGGTTCTAGTTATTTGCTTGAAGGAGGTTACAACTAGGACCCCTAGAACCCATATTCAGGGTCAGTTTGAATTTTTATATTTTTATATATACAGTGTGAAACACACTTAGGGAATAAAATTCATTATTCAGCAAAAAATAGGTTTTGTGGAAAACGCTGAGACAGGTGAAATTTAATTTGTCGAACATTATTTTATAATCATAGTTAAAAAAATTAAGCTCGCACCATTTCACCCCCACAACTTTATTCATTAAAAAAAAAAATAGCAACCTTATATTTTTTCATCACATTTCGATGGATCACATTTTTTTCTGAATGCGCAGATACCCCATATGTATGGTCAACGAACCTCTTCAAGCTATTTACCCATCTAGAAAAATATAATTATTTATAAAAAGCTTTCCGACACAACTCCCAAAAAAAAAATGACATGAAAATTTGCAAACAATTTTTTCACGAAAATCCGAAAACATTTTTTTTAAATAACGTATGAAACATGTATTACTAAAACGTCAGAAATCTTACAAACAATTTCTACGGAAACACAAAAAAAATTCTGAGAAATTTCACCAACCATTGTTTACACAAAAATTGCCTAAAGAATACATAAAAAACTCGAGACGCAGCAAGTGCGTTATGGTAGTGAATTTTCTTAAATATGTTTTTATTGCAAATATGTCTGTTTTCTTTTTATTTAAGAAAGCAGGCATCAATTTTTGTTACCAGTATAACCTTATAGTAAAAACAATGTGCCATGTTTCATAAAAATAACTTTATTGTGTGAAAATGTACAAAAATTTCCAAAAGTAAACTTAAAGTGTTCCCGAAAAAACTCGTTTCTTGGTCAACCTTATAGATTAATAGCAAATTGAGCTGTTCAAATATGAAGCATTTGATCAAAATTCGCTACCATAACGCACTTGCTGCATCCAGAATTTCTTTTCTTACAAACATGCATTATATTTCGATGGTAAATGCAAAAATGCAATAACATAAGGCGTGTTTGATTAAAAAAATAAGAAAATTTGTATCACCAACGACTTATGGGCCATCCTATGATTGTAGAAACATTTTTTTAAGATGTAGCTCAAGACACCCTATAAGTAATATATAAAAAAATTTCATATCTTGTATAATAACGGATATATTGAGCTTTATTTATTTTTTTAAGAAAATTCGACAAAAATTATATACCATTAAACGATAAACTACTGCCAAGCATCAGAGAAAGGGTCTATGTTAAATGAATTTTCTGGAAATATTTTAGTAAAATGAAGGACAATGACGGTTGAAACTAAGACTTCAGGGTTTGTAAAACATTCTTCTTGAGACATTTTCTTTCCACAGCCCGTACTAGATTCAAGTTATTTGCCTAAATGTTGCCAATTTTTGACGTTTTAAATCGCAACTTTGAGATTTTGAGGAAAATCCCAATAAATTTTTATTTAAATGCCTATAACTTTTTTGTCTTTTGATCTACAGAGCTAAATTTTGGTAGATAGCTTACTTATAATAATATAAACCCGCGTACCAAATTTGGTTGCCCTTACTTTGTTAATTTTGGAGATATAAATTTTTTTCGAAAGAAAACTCAAAATTTTCCGGGAAAACCTGGGCCGATTTTCCTGGATAACAAACTTATCCAAGCCATTTGTAAAAGGAAGGTACTCACCAAATTTAATCAAAATCGGCTCATAATTTTTTGAGTTATCGGTGTGATACATATATATATATATATATATATATATATATATATATATATATATATATATATATATATATATATATATATATATATATATATATATATATATATATATATATATATATATATATATAAACATATAAAAATTGAAACTGACCCCGGATATGTGTTCTGGGGGGCCTAATTAGCGCTCATTTGAAGAAATTTTTTCAAAATTCAAAAGTCGAGATCTCCTCATTAGTGAATTTTTTTTAAGAAAATTCACTAAAATTTAAATTATATACCTAATCTGTAATTAAGACTAAAAAAAAGAGAAAATGCAAAAATATTTCCAAAACTAGAGTCTGTAGGTATCGAGAATTGTTCAATTAAAAAAAAAAAGAGTTACGACACTTTGACATTGTTCAAATACACTCACTATTTAAGAGCGCTCTGTATACGGCATCTGATTTTTTCGACGAATAATATAAACCAAAACCTCTCTGAATGTGTCACTTTCATGAGACTCTCCTATCTATTGGTAAAAACGCCGTATTATAATTTTTGATATGTATCAAAAATGTTAAAAGTTTGAAAACAATTGACATAACTCAAAAACGATGAACGCTAACAAATTTCTTTCCCTACAAACATGCATTATAATACACAAAAAAAGTAAAAATGAAATAATATTAGGGGTGCTCGAAAAAAAAGAAAACTTGTATCATCAAAGTCTTATGGGTCACCCTGTGATCGTAAAAATAACGTTGTAAGATGCAGCTCAAGACACCCTATAATTAACATATCCAATTTTTTCTCCTATCTTGTTTAATACTGGATATATTGAGCTTTACCGTAGAAATGCGTCACTCTGTATATATAAGAACAGATAAAAACTGAGATTCACCCCGAATATGGGTTCTATGGGGCCCCAAATTTTCTATCTTAAATGCCCATAACATATTTTGTCTTTAAACTTACAGATCTAAATTTTGGTAAATGGTTCACTCTTTATAATATAAACGCGTACCAAATTTGGGTGCCCTTACTGTGGCGTTTAAAGAGGAAAACCACAATCTTTTTTTCTTTAAACGCCTTCGACTTTTGTAACTTTTAACTTACAGATCTAAATTTTGGTACGTAATTTACGTTTTATGTTATAAACTGTACCAAAATTGTATTATTTGAATATTTTTTAGTGAATTTTCTTAAAAAAAATTCACTAATGAGGAGATCCCGACTTTTAAATTTTGAAAAAATTTCTTCAAATGAGCGCTAATTAGGCCCCCCAGAACACATATCCGGGGTCGGTTTAAATTTTTATATGTTTATATATATATATATATATATATATATATATATATATATATATATATATATATATATATATATATATATATATATATATATATATATATATATATATATATATATATATATATATATATATATATATATATATATATATATATATATATATATATATATATGTATCACACCGATAACTTTGTGTTTTCTTTCGAAAAAAAATTATATCTCCGGAATTAACAAAGTAAAGGCAACCAAATTTCATATGCGGATTTATATCATTATAGGCAAGTTACCTACCAAAATTTAGCTCCGTAGGTTAAAGGATAAAGTTACAGGCATTCAAAGAAAAATAAATTTGGATTTTCCTCAAAACGTCAAAATTGCGATTTTAAACGTCAAAATTGGTGAGTACATTCCTTTCGCAAGTCGCTTGGATAATTTTGTTAGCCAGGAAAATCCGCCGAGGTTTTCCCGGAAAAATTTGTGTTTTCATTCGCAAAATATTTATATCTCCAAAATTAACAAAGTAAGGGCAACCAAATTTGGTAAGCTGGTTTATATCGTTATAGGTGTGCCACCTACCAAAATTTAGCTCTGTAGGTCAAAAGAGAAAAAAGTTATGGGCATTTAAAGAAAAATAAATTGGGGGTTTCCTCAAAACGTCAAAGTGACAATTGAAAACGTCAAAATTCGCAACATTTAGGCAAATAACTTGAATCTAATACGATCTATGGAAAGAAAATGTCTCAAGAAGAATGTTTTACATACACCGAACTCTTAGTTTCAACCGTCATTGTCCTTCATTTTACTAAAATATTTCCAGAAAATTCATTTCTAATAGACCCTTTCTCTGATGCTTGGCAGTAGCCTTAGCTATAGAGTTTATTGTTTAATGGTATATAATTTTTGTCGAATTTTCGTAAAAAATCAATAAAGCACAATATATTCGTTATTATACAAGATATGAAAAAATATTGTATACATTAATTATACGGTGTTTTGAGCTACATCTTAAAAAATTATTGCGACAATCACAGGGTGGCCCATAAGTCGTTGGTGATACAAATAAATTTTTTTTGTCGAAAACGCCTTATTTTTTTGCATTTTCCATCGAAATATAATGCATGTTTGTAAGTTAAGAAATTCTGGAGGCAGCAAGTGCGTTGTGGTTGCGAATTTTGATTAAATGTTTCATATTTGAACAGCTCAATTTGCTATTAACCTATAAGGTTGACCAAGAAACGGATTTTTTCAGTAACACTTTTGGTTTACTTTTGGAAATTTCTGTACGTTTTCAAACAATCAAGTTATTTTGATGAAACATGGCACATTGTTTTTACTATATATGTTATACTGGTAATCAAATTTGATGCCTGCTTTTTCTATATAGGTTATACTGGTAACCAAAATTGATGTCTGCTTTCTTAAAAAGAAAACACACATATTTGCAATAAAAACATTTTTATGAAAATTCACTACCATAACGCACTTGCTGCGTCCCGAGATTTTTATTTCTAAATTCACAAGCCGCGATCTCCTCATTCACTAATATCAAATTATATCTAACTCTATGAGTAAAATTGTGATGGCCAAGAATAAAGATAAATATAAGAAATGCTTATGTTTGTATTACACATGCCAGAACATAATTTGAAATATTTGATTACATGTCACTTTTAAAAGTAAATACATTTGTCAAAATAATTTGTCAGTTGAATATGACATGTATTGTTGCCATGAACTATTACTATGCACTATTGTATTACGCCTTAGAATCTTGTTTTGTGGAGTACGAAAGCTTATTTTACCGTTTGAACATTTTTCGTTTCCTTAACCCGAAATGGTTTTTTTGTCTATACAAATACATCAATTCCTTTTTTTTTAAATTAGAGTTTTGACATTGAGAACTGGCTCATTCAGTCACTGTCAATCTTTAAAATGAACAAGGATGCATCTGACCTTGTTTTTCACAATGGCAAAAGCTGTCTTCAGAATGGTAATCTAACAAGCTCTTTAACTTTTTTCTTTTATCTTCTTTTATCTCCCTATACATCAATTGTGTATATTTTTCGTCTTGTGTTTAGCCTCTTGGCCTCCACAGCAACTAAATTTATTTGCATTAAATGCCTAACTAACTTGGAAATTTTTGTACATAGTTTAGTTTTCATCACGTAAACGCGCGTACCAAATTTAGTTGATATAGCTTTGTTGTTTCTGGAGATATAAAAATTTTCCAAAGGAAAACACAAAATTTTTCGGGGAAACCTAGTCCTATTTCCTGGCTAACGAACTTATCCTCAAACCACTTGCAAAAGGAAGGTATACACCAAATTTTGTCAAAATCGGTCAATTATTTTATTAGTTATCGGTGTGACACACACACATATATATATATATATATATATATATATATATATATATATATATATATATATATATATATATATATATATATATATATATATATACATATAAAAATTAAAACTGACCCCGGATATGTGTTCTAGGAGGCCTAGCTCGCGCCCATTTGAAGACATTTTTTCCAAATTCAAAAGTTGCGAGTTCCTCTTTAGTCAATTTTTGAAAGGAAATTTACTAAAAACTAATCAGTAGATTAAAAAATTGCAGCACAAGGTTTGAAAGCAAATATCTAAGAAAGTAATTGGTAGATTTTTAAATTGCAGCTGTGAATGGAGAATCATAAGAGATTCCCAAAATTGTGCTACTCGATTTACCCTCCCTATTCAAATTAAGAGGTCGAAAGTCACACCCGCTAGTGGTTGAATGTTACAAATTATGTTGGGGTTTAAGAAAGTGTCCCCCGTCGTAAGCAAAATCGACGTCATTTAGAGCTTTTTGAGAAACTCTTGTGTGTGTGTGTGTGTGTGTTTTATTTCTTTAACATCGGCCTATTTCCGCGACTATGGCCAATCACCCACGCCAGGGAGCAGTTTCACCCCACTTTCCGAGAAATTTCGCCGAACTCTTGCCTTTCTGTAAGGAGGGTAGATATCTTTAACGTGCCCAATATCGCATTGTTAATGGGGCCGACGACTTTACGCCCCCTGCGAAGGGCGGAACGTGCGGACATTCAACTGATCGAATACAATGCCACAACCTCGGTTAATGTTAATTGTTTACCTTCGTTGTACAGTATGTACTGAAAAAGTGAAAAGAGTACCCTGTGATCGAACCCAGTACCCTTCTGTTCAGAGGCACACGTTCTTACCATTGAACCACATTGCACTTACCTCATTATTTAGTTTTTTATATAACCTAAAAGTCCGTATATGAAAATTGGCCAATTCCTCTTCTTTCATAACAGATATGCTAATACCACCATATGTCTCGTCTTGTTCTTTAGAAGCTGGCCAATACTGTACACACATCACCTGAAATATTAGAGACAATTTTAGTTTTTCCGGGATAAGTTGAAAAATAAGTGAATTTGATTATCATTTATTAAAACTTAAAAACTGAACTGCATACGCTCCTAAGAAAATGTAATTAAAAATGTTAGATTAATGGATTGAAGAAAAAGCCAAAGCGACCACCTAATAAACCAGATTTGTTACTTTTTGGTTTTTCTCAAGAATCATCTAGAGACGATATGTAATACTAATAATATGACTATCGCACCAAAGTAGACAAACTGCGGCCCCGAAAATCTGGGCCTGCGGGAAAGAGTAGCTTTACACATACATATACGTCAAAGGATAACACCGATAAAAGTTTTATAGTTCTTACCTTAATAAAATCAAACGTTTTTGTTAACATCACAATACAACTGGCTTTCTCTTGCCAAACCATTCTCCAAAAATCTGAGACCGTTTCTTCGGTTGGACCTTGGGTTACTATGTATGCATTAGGTTTTAATAAGCTCTGAAAAATAAAGAAAGTAAATATTGGTAACATGCAAAGCGACGAGAATAATAATGATAATAGTCTTTATGTCATACTAGTTCATTATTGTGTTTTTATTGCTTAGTTACTAACTACAGATTGCTGTACTTTATGGCCGCGCGGGCTATAAAGTACACTTTATGGCCCGCGCGGGCATAAAGACAAATAATTTTTGTTTAACTTATTTTATGTCATACTAGTTCAATATTGTGTTTTTATTGCTTAGTTACTAACTACATATTGGTGTACACTTTATGGCCCGCGCGGGCATAAAGACAAATATTTTTTGTTTAACTTATTTTATGTCATACTAGTTCATTATTGTGTTTTTATCGCTTATTTACCAACTACATAATTGTGTACTTTATGCCCACGGACCGTAAAGTGTACTTTATGGCCCGTGCGGGCATAACGTACACTTTATGGCCCGCGAGTACATAAAGACAAATAATTTTTGTTTGACTTCTTTAATAACCTTTATTAATGAAATTACAGATAATGGAATAAAAGTAATATGTAAATATTTAATAAACATTATTTAGTCGAATTAACATAAAATTGACAGTTCTGAAAAGATCCGGTGATAGTTAGGTTGCCTTCAGCAAACGGTGATTCATGTTTCATTGTTTGGGTATGACTAGTATGACATAAAATTTTGTATGCACCGCTGGTATAAATAGAGGTGTATGCCCTCGAGCGACTTACAAGCCCTCGGGCCGGAGGCCCTCGGATTTGTAAAATCGTCGCTCTCGGGTATAAACATCTTATTTTACCCTTGGTACATAAATAACTATAATACCCTTTATTAATTAAATTACAAATAACAGAAAGAAGCAATTTGTAAATATTTAATTAACATTATTTAGTCGAACTAACATAAAATTGGCATTTCTGAAAAGATCCGGTGATAGTTAGGTTGCCTTCAGCAAACGGTGATTGAGGTGTCATTGTTTGGGTATGACTAGTATGAGATAAAACTTTGTATGCACTGCTGGTATAAATAGTGGTGTATGCCCTCGAGCGACTTACAATCCCTCGGGCCAGAGGCCCTCGAATTTGTAAACTCGTCGCTCTCGGGGCATAAACATCTATTTATACCATTGGTACATAAATAACTATTATGTCATACTAGTTCATTAATGTGTTTTTATTGCTTAGTTACTAACTACATATTGATGTACTTTATGGCCCGCTTGGGCATAAAGACAAATAATTTTTGTTTAACTTATTTAATAACCTTTATTAATGAAATTACAAATAATGGAAGAAAAGCAATATGTAAATATTTAGTTACCATTATTTAGTCGAATTAACATAAAATTGGCAGTTCTGAAAAGATCCGGTGATAGTTAGGTTGCCTTCAGCAAACGGTGATTCATGTTTCATTGTTTAGGTATGATTAGTATGATGTAAAAGTTTGTACGCACCGCTCGTATAAATAGAGGTGTATGCCCTGAGAGCGACTTACACACCTTCGGGCCGGAGACCCTTGGTATTGTAAAATCGCCGCTCTCAGGGCATAAACATCTATTTATACCCTTGGTACATAAATAACTATAATAACCTTTATTAATGAAATTACAAATTATGGAATAAGAGCAATATGTAAAAATTGGCAGTTATGAAAAGATCAGGTGATAGTTAGGTTGACTTCAGCAAACTGTGATTCATGTTTCATTGTTTAGGTATGACTAGTATGATATAAAAGTTTGTACGCACCGCTGGTATAAATAGAGGTGTATGCCCTCGAGTGACTTACAAACCCTCGGGCCGGAGGCCCTCGGATTTGTAAAATCGTCGCTCTCAGGGCATAAACATTATTTATACCCTTGGTACTATTATTTTCCATACTTAAAATTTACAGAAAAAATTGATTAGAACTCAGTTACAATACCAATTAGACTATTTTCTGGCTCTTTTTAAAAGCTAACTACAGCTGGAATAAAGTTAGGTTAACAAAAACTTTTCTTTATTATGTATCAAGTGTTATTTGTGTAGTTTTAAAAGAAAGTAAATATTAAGTACGTTTTAGACTACCACCTATAATACTTACATCTACATAAGAGGCATTTACATAGTCCGAATCACTTGTTCCCTCTATTGGATCTAGAACTACCCTATTGTAATCATCTGTAACAAATAAAACGTTATTAGCAAGGCAAACAAGTTTACAGAAAAGCAAAGAAATTGACAAATTATCCATTTTATTGTGCGTGAGTAACTTGGTTATAAGTTATCAAAATTCAGGGAGCTTCAAGTGCGTTATGGTAGTGAATTTTCATCACACTTGTATCCTATTAGTATGGCATATTATTAAAATTAATAATTTAAATTTAAGCGGATATTGGAGATCGGCTCCAGAGGCCTTCACGCTCATTTGAAGAAATTTGTACCATCGATACCTTTCTATTATAATACATTTTAGTGAATTTTTCGTAAAACGAAAAATCAACTAATGAGGAGGTCTGTGTTTATATATATATATATATATATATATATATATATATATATATATATATATATATATATATATATATATATATATATATATATATATATATATATATATATATATATATATATATATATATATATATATATATATATATATATCGTACCGATACCTCAAAAAATAATGGGTCGATATTAATGAAAATTGGTAGGTGCCTTCCGTTTGTAAGTGGCTTGGACAAGTTCATTATCCAGGAAAATCGGACTAGCTTTTCTGGCAAAATTTTAAGTTTTCGTTCGGAAAATGTTCGTATCTCCGAAAGTAACAGAGATATGACAACCAAATTTGGCACATACGTTTCTACTATCAAACTACATAGCGAAATTCAGATCTCTAAGTTAAAAGAAAAAAGGTTATAGGCATTTAAAGAAACATAGATTGAGTGCCACTGGTGAGCAGTGGAAAGCACAAGAACATAATATTTTGTATGATTAACAAAACCAATTGAATATTACATACAACGGTCTAGTTTTCTTGACACAAGAGGGTCAATAAAAAGCAGAAAAAATATTTTAAAAATTTTATAATTTTTATTTTTAAAACGTCAAAGTCGCGATTTGGAACTTAAAAATTTG
Organism: Tillus elongatus; assembly: GCA_964006375.1. NCBI lineage: Eukaryota > Metazoa > Arthropoda > Insecta > Coleoptera > Cleridae > Tillus > Tillus elongatus. Next base: position 31,626,178 of record OZ023264.1, read on the forward strand.
CAATTTTCAGACGAAGAATCTGAAACAACTAATTATGTAGAAGAAATGTGTGTGTTTTACGGAGTCTTAAGTTTCAGCTTCAACCATCATTGTCCTTCATTTTACTAAAATAATTTCCAAAAATCCATTTCAAATAGACCCTCTTTCCGATGCTTTGGCAGTGGTTCCAGTTTAAGGTTTAATAGTCTATATTTTAGCAAGTTTTCGTAGGAAAAAATCGTTATTGAGAAGACCGCGACCTATGAATTTTAAAAAGATGTCTTCAAATGAGCGCGAACTAGAAGCCCTAAAACCCATGTACGGGGTCAGTTTCAGTTTTTGTCTGTTTATACATATACAGGTTGACGCAGTTTTACGGTAAAGCTCAATATGTTCGTTATTATACAAGATGTGAGAAAAAATTATATACCTTAATTATAGGGTGGTGTTTCGAGCTGCATCTTATAAACCTAGTTTGACAATCACAGGGTGGCCCATAAGTCGTCGGTGATACACACTGTCTTTTTTTCATAGGAGCCCCTTATGTTATTGCATTTTTGTATTTTCCATCGAATTATAATGCATGTTTGTAACAAAAAAAATTATCGTTAATCGTTTTTGAGTTATTTCAAATGTTTTGGAACTTTTCACGTTGTATTACTCGCCCAAAAAAATCGAGCTGCCGTATACAAGTACTCTCCAATGCATTTGAAAAGTTTTCGCAGAAATGTTTTTAGTGTTTCCGTAGAAATCATTTTTTGTAAGATTTGTGTGATATGTTGGTAATTAATAATAAATGTTTAGTAAGTTATTGTAAAAAAAAGTTGTCGAATTTTTGTGAAAAATATAATTTAGTGTAACATTACAATTTCGGTAAAAAAATGGTGATTTTTTTTGAATTTTGGTCCTAAAGCTGTTTGTGAATAATTATATCTTGGAGAGGTTCGTTGGCCAGGAAAATCGGACCAGATTTTTCTGGAACCTTTCAAGTTTATTTTCGGAAAATATTTGCACTTTTTAAAACAACAAAGCTATTTTAATGAAATATGGTACATTGTTACTACTATATAGGTTATACTGCTAACCAAATGTTTTTCTTCTAAAAACAAGACATATTTGCAATTAAAAACATTTTTACGAGAATTCGCTACCATTACGCACTTGCTACGTCCAGACTTTTTTTAAAATCTTGTTTGCTTTTTTTCAAAAAAGAACTTTAAATGCCTAAAACTCAATTTTATATTAAACTGGAAAATGAAAATTTGGTATTTAGTATGTATGTATTGTCAGTCTCTTCAGAATAAGCTTATGTTACAAATTCGAATTAAGTTAGAAAAGTTTTCCAAAAGAACTTAATTCTTATTTTCGAAAGGAAAATACCTGTCCAATTATAAATTTGGTAGGTATTTTTCTCTATTATCCGATTGGATGTTTTCATTTTAGTAAACCCAATCGAACCGGTTTTTTGTAAACAACACAAAAAAAAAATCTTTTTAAAAAACAAATTTGTAGGTATCTGAGAAGCTCATTACCTTATTAGTGTAAAACGAAAAATTGACTAACGAGAAGATCTCTGTTTATCTATATATATATATATATATATATATATATATATATATATATATATATATATATATATATATATATATATATATATATATATATATATATATATATATATATATATATATATATATATATATATATATATATATATATATATATATATATATATATATATATATATATATATATATATATATATATACAAGCCAAATAATTGTTGCAGATTATTTAAATATGAGTAAGTTATCTGTGCAGCGATGCTTGACCTAATATAAATATCTTGATTACCGCCTCCAGAAGGTTCAAATATTAACAGCCCGCGATTGAAAATTTTTATTTAGTAAAACGAAAACAAACGACATATAACAGCGACACCTCTTTAAGTGCTAATACGTCAATACGGTCTTTCAAAAAAGACCGCATGAGGCAATATCATAATAAGAAGCTACCCATCAAAAATAATGCATAATGATACTGATAATGCATAATGATACTGATAATGCATAATGATACTTTACCTCTTGCGTTACATTAATAGAGATATTATCTTAATTTAGCGTTTCAGTAATGACTGAATAATTTTTAATTTAAGTATAACATACAAAATTTGTATTTTACAAGTTTAAATCGCAATATCATGAAAACTATAAGCTTACCCTGCCATGTGTGCCCAATAAAAAAAAATTGTTATTTAATTGTTGATCCAATTGTGAAAAAAATGGGGTGCCATTTAAAATTTTGGATTTTTTTTCAAAAAGTGATCACACTGTCTACTGTTAAGGCAAGTGCGCTTTCTGTTGACTGCACTAGAAAGTCCGTCCGAGGTATTTCACTTTCCACTAAACAAACTTTGTTGGAAGCTCTAAATAACTCATCCACAGCCCACTCAAAACACCACCATTTTTACACACAAAACTGAATATCGCGAAAATTTTGACAAGTTAGACCCATCATATGCCATATCAATTTGTAGCATTTGTCTAGACGAATTTGAAAAATGAAAAATATACCGGGTGTTCCATTTAACAAAATGCATGTTCAGTCTGCCACGGGAAAAGTGATCACGCTGTACAGTGGAAAATATTTTCAGGGTGTGCTGTGATTTGGTGTCAACAAATTTTGTTCAACACACATTTTCATAAAACTGATATTATTGGGCAAAAATGAGCGTCTCCAGCGAACTGGCCCACCCAATATATATATATATATATATATATATATATATATATATATATATATATATATATATATATATATATATATATATATATATATATATATATATATATATATATATATATATATATATATATATATATATATATATATATATATATATATATATATATATATATAATGACCGATTTTGATGAAATTTGGTACGTTCTTTTTCCTACTTCCTTTTGTAAGTGGTTTCGATAAGTTTGTTAGTTTGTTTGGACCAGTTTCGGGTTTTCTATCAAAAAAATTTGTATCTCCGGAAATAACAAATATATGACAACCAAATTTATTACACACGTTTCCACTATTAGGGTTACCACGCAGATCTTTAAGTAAAAAGAAAAAAAAAGGTCATAGGCATTTAAAGAATAAAATTTTGGATGTCCATGGTGACCAGAGGAAAGCATAAGAACAAAATTTTTGTATGGTTAAGAAAACCAGTAAAATAATACATACAGAGGTTGAGCTTTTTTATGTAAAATGTTCAAGAATGGCAAAAAAATATTTTGAAAATTTTATAATTTTTCTTCTTAAAACGCCAAAGTCGCGATTTGAAACGTCAAAATTTGCCATTTTCAGACAAATAATCTGAAACAAATAGGATTATGCAGAAGTCAGATCGTCACAGGTGTGTTTTACAAAGCCTTAAGTTTCAGCTTCAGTCATCATTGTCCTTCATTTTACTAGAATGTTTTCAGAAAATCCATTTCAAATAGACACTCTTTCTTATGCTCTCGCAGTAGTTTCAGCCATAGAGTTTATGGTTTATTAGTCTTGACAGCATTCTCAGCAGCAAAACTAGTCACAGAAACGTTGAAAGAACACCCGAGAATATCTAGAATTCATAAGGGCCTCTTGCTCTAGTTAGCTTACGCGAGTTATGTAATAGCCCTGTGTATAAGTATATAAGAATATTTTAAATCTAATTATTAATTTACATTATAGTATAGTTTATGCAATTCTGCATTTCAGCATTTATAAATGTTTGCTTTATAATACGTATATCTAATTTAGCAAGTTTATTTAGATCATTAACTCTGTGAACCTTAATATTGCACTTTAGTATTTTTATTGTAAACTTCCACACCAATGACCTGATGTCACATGATCGACATCATACCACCCAAGTTATTAAATATGTGTAGATTTATAATTTTAATCAGTTCTGTATTAGACTTAGCCTTGTGTCTTTGCAGTTCTCGTATTTTTTAAAGAATTGTAACTCAACAAGCTTTGAATAAATAAATAAATTTAATTTTAAAGCCGTAAACCGGAGTTACAATTCATTTTGCGCTGACTACGCCCTTCACCTACAGAAACGAAACTCAACAATGAAGCCAGAGAAGTAGTCTCCAAGTCTGTATGTAGTATGAACCTGTTTCACCAAGTAAGGGCAACAACAGTCAATGAATTTAAGTTATTGTTTAGTTTTATGTGGTAGAAATTGTTAGCGAGTGATTTAACACAATTGGTTATTAAATGCATTTGGAGCGGTGTATGTAGATCTCGTATTCTGGTGTAACCGTTTTGGTTTAAGATCATTCGGCGGCATTTGTTTTTATGCCAAACAAATTTTATTTACGGTGGATTTTTTGCTCATATTTTAACTAAATGAAGGAACATAACGACTTAGATAAAAATCAAGGATTTTGTTAGTCATTTCGTGTCGTATTTTTCACTCGCAATAGTAGGCCTATCATAATTATCAGTATTGACGTTTCAGCTTTATTTAACCAGAGGCTTACCTATAACATTCTTTGTGTTTTAACTTAGAGATCTGAATTTTGGTACATAGGATACCCCGTTATGATAGAAACCAACGTACCAAATTTAGTTGCCTTTACTTACTTTACTAATTTCCGGATATATATATATATATATATATATATATATATATATATATATATATATATATATATATATATATATATATATATAGTGTGTCCACAGATAGAGTGTGGGTAAGGTATAAGTGACAAAAAATTTTTGAATTAGATTATGATATTCTGGGAATCCCTCCTGCTTTTTCTTAAACTGAGATGTTGAGAAAATGAACAAAATGAATTAGTATACAAGGTGGTTTATAACTGATGCAATGAAATGTATTAAGAGTAAACTACCCTCGTTTATGAAGTTTATGAAGATACCGCAAAAAGTTGTGAACGAAAATTGTTATGAATTAAAATCTATGACAAGCTCCCAATTTTCAAATAGATCAGCCTACTATGAACTTTTTTAGCTGTGACTTTATTTCAATGACGTTCGACGGCTTCTGTGATTAGAGGTACTTTAAAAAATACTTGAAACTGTATTAAAAAAAGTCTTTACCATAATTAAACTTGGGGTAGGTTTGCTTTCATCTCAACCAATAAAAATAGTAAAGTAAACGCACAATTGGACATTCGAGGCAATAATTGGCGAGTTGCATGGCTACTTCAGCTCTGCCTTATTATTCGTTTCCCGGGATACTACTTATTTGGAAAATTGAAACGTCAATTTTATTTGTCACGAACGCCAAGCTTCTGTATTTAAAAATGTTAACAATATAACAAAAAATGTTTATTGTGCAGTGCTATGGTTTGGGTGAAGAACATTCTTATCAGGGAGTGATAAAAAAATTCCTTGAATGCTGGCCAAATTATTCGGTTTTCGCTACTGGTGTAAAAACAGTTGTCACAAAATGTATGCGTACTGGAAGTGTTTTAAATGTTAAGAAGATTAAATGAAGAAGACAATGTTGCAGCTCCATTAGCTATGGATTCTGTTAGGCGTTTTCCGAAATTATTATTAAGAAGAAGGGCATTAGAAATTTGCAATATTAGCAAATCGCATTTGCCACAAATTTGTCGTACCAACAATGTGAAACCTTTCAAAGCAAAACTTATACAAACTTTGGAAGAAAATGACGAGTCAAGGCGATCAGATTTTTGTTTATGGTACGGCGAGCAATATCTACAAATCACAATTTTGGCAGAAGTATTATTTTTTCCGACGAATCCACTTTCACCACTAATGGGGTGGTAAATTGCCAAAATGCACGGCATTGGTCTATGGATAATCCAAATTATAGAGTTAATTGCAGAAGACAATGCCATAAAAAAGTAAATGTGTGGTGTGCTGTTTCTTACACTGGGATAATTGGGCTATATTTTTTTGAGCGGAATATGAACCAGTATAGTTATCTGGAAATGTTGGAAAATATTCTTCGAGACCATTTGCATAAAATGTCACTAGAAGATAGACAAACAGCATACTTTCAGCACGACGGCCACCCAGCACATGCAATAGGAATCGTTCGAGAATGGTTAGATCTCGAATTTCCTGGGCGATGGATTGGTCGATATGGGCCAATACCTTGGCCTCTCAGAAGTCTTGATCTTACCTTAATGGACTTTTATTTATGGGGCTATCTCGAACAGAAAGTCTACGCGGCTCCATTAAACAACTATCTTGATTTGTTGAAACTGAATGTTGTTGAGAGAGGCAATTGACAATATTCCAATTCAACATATTCAAAATGCCTACAAAGCATTTATTAAACGGGCTGAGTTATGTGTATCGGTTGGTGGCAGCACATTTGAATAATTTCTTTATTTTTCGTTGTTCGTTTTGATTTTTGTTAGCAATAAGCGTTTTGTATTTTGCTAATAAATTATTATTTAACATTGCAAGGTTCTTTACTTTGCGCACCTGCGTTCAGAAAACCACAGGTAAAAAGCTCCATGTTGATAGGGAAAAAATGTTATTAATTTACTTGAAAATTCAAAGTAGGCCGATCTGGCTGAAAAGTAAAAGCACGTCACAAATTTTAATTCTAAACAAGTTCTGTTAATCAATTTTTGCGGTATCTTTATAAACGAAGGTAGTTTACTCTTAACACAATAAATTAAATCAGTTCTAAACCACCCTGTATATTAATCGATTTTGTTCATTTCCTCAACATCTTAGTTTAAGACAAAGCAGGAGCGATTCCCAGAATATCATAATCTAATTCAAAAATTTTTTGTCACTTATACCTTACCCACACTCAATCCGTCCACACACTATATATATATATATATATATATATATATATATATATATATATATATATATATATATATATATATATATATATATATATATATATATATAACATAAACATATAAAAATTGAAACTGGCTCTGGATATGGTTTCCAGGAGCCTATTTCGCGCGAATTTAGAGAAGTTTTTTTCAAAATTTAAAAGTCAGGATCTAGTGAATTTCTTTACAGAAAATTGACTAAAAGACGATGACATTACCATCACAGTATCGTAATTAATTAGCAGTACATTAATAATTTCGAATATAATAAACCAAATTTAAACTGTGGTTTTGTAGAAATAAATATACTTTATTCATCTTAATTTAAAATTCTCTCGTCAACTATTAATTTTCTGCATTTCATCCAACTTCCTAAACTGACGACAGTGTTTTAGATTTCCCCTCTGTTTGTAGACGCGTATAATCAGCCGTTAACGAATTCAACTCATCTACAATCAAAGTTTCACCTCTGGCAATTAATTCAGTGGGAATAGAGCCCGTAACCCGCTCGCTCGTGTGCTTTGCTACAGATTTACCTACTGTGAAAGTGTTTGTCGGTCCCCTATTCACCTCTGACACGGTTTTGACAAGCTCCTTTGGCCATGGTATCTAATTAGAGCTACCCGCTTAGACACACAGATACAATTTAATTTATCTTGTGTACGTTTACAAGATAATTCAATTAGAACGAAGTTTGATAATGCATCGTGATTTATAATTAATTCCCAAGAGGGTGAAGCATATAAAAAATTGAGCTGGAGATCTGAGAGAGCAAGAACAAAGTTCAGGGGCTAAATCTAAGCTCCGTTGCCTGCTTTAGAGTCGTTTTATTTTGTGCATAAGATTATTTAAACTGAGGAAAGATTTACTGATATTTAATGGATAATCACACTTGATATATAAGGTTCCTCTTTTAGCAGACGTAATAAACGTACGGCCTTTATATATATATATATATATATATATATATATATATATATATATATATATATATATATATATATATATATATATATATATATATATATAGGGTGGCGCATTGAAATCGAAACAGACCGATTTGCGTCCAAAGAATTTTTTTTAAGAAACGCTGAAACAAGTCAATTTTAATATTGAGGGGGACATGTTTGGACACTAAACTCAACCTTGTCACATCAACCCCTTAAGCGTGGTGATAACAACCCGTATATTTTAAATAGGGAACATGGGTCGAGTGTTACATCATTTGCAAGCTCTTTATTTTCTGAATTCCGCACACAAATTTTTTCGAAAGTTTTATTAACTCGTTTAAAAATTATTCACAGTTGAAGATGCAAATACGCATTTTACTCATTTCGATAAGAAATGTGTGGATAGTCAATGTTTTGTTGGTTTGTAAACAAAAAAATTGACTATTCGAACATTTCTTATCGGAATGAGAGAAATGCGGTTTATTATTTCAGTTTATCGGCTGGTTTGATACTTGATAGTACTACCGAAAATGAATTTCACAATGGTGTATTCTGTGGAAGAAAGAGTTTAAATAATTACTCTTTTTTTCAAAAACGATGACTGTGCCAACCGTACCGCAAATTTGTTTAGTGAACGACATCCAAACAGACATGTTAACAGAAAATACATTTTGGAGTTGGTTGCAAAGTTTCGACAAAGTGGTTCAGTAGCCAACAAAAAACGGGATCCTGAACGTGAATTTCAGGTTAGAAATGAGACTACTGAGATTGAAGTTTTAGGACAAATTGTTGCAGACCCAAATTTGAGCACGAGAAAATTGGCCACTGTTTCAAACATCAAAAGAAGAACTATTCAGCGAATATTGAAGCATCATAAATTTCACCCGTATACAATTCATCTTATACAACAACTGAATGAAGACGATTTTGATCGGCGGCTGGAGTTTTGTGAAGTTATGACTGCACGAATAGCTGATAACGGGAACTATCTGTTATTGGGTAGATAATAATCAAGAAATTTTCAAGAAGTCCACGCTCAAACTCCACAGAAATTGAATATCTGGACTGGCATTTTTGGAGACCGTTTAATCGGACCAATTTTTCTTGATGGCAATTTGAGTGGCGAAACGTATTTGGAGTTACTAGAAGATATCGTTTACCCTCTGTTAATTGACATTGTTGAAAATGATGATAGCTATCAAGAAAATCAATTAGTGTTTCAACAAGATGGAGCTCCCCCGAATTTTTAGCAACGCGTTAGGGAGTTTTTGAACAAAGAGTTTCTAGGACAATGGATTGGGCGTAGAGGTGCTATTGAGTGCCCCTCTAGATCACCGGATTTAACTCCTTTAGACTTCTTTCTATGGGGCCATTTAAAGAGTAGAATTTACGCAACAGAACCGGAGTCTCTGGAAGAATTACGACGACGCGCTGTTGAAGAATGCCGTTTAGTAACTCCACAAATGCTCCAGAATGTCAGAGCTCGTTGTAAACAAAATTTGTACTTTTGTATGGAAGCTGGTGGTCAACAATTAGAACACTTACCCAACTGAATAAACATTTTTGAACGTTTGGTTTTGTTTATTAGTTTTTTTTTAACGAGAAGTTGACTAATCAGTGCATTTCTTATCACAATGAATGAAATACGTTCTTTCAATTACAACTGCGAATAATTTTTAAACGAGTTTATAAAACTTCCAAAAATATTAGTGTGCTGAATTCAGAAAAGAAAGAGCTTTCAAACGATGTAACACTCGACCCATGTTCCCTATTTAAAATATAAGGATTGTTATCACCACCCTTAAGGGGTTGATGTGACAAAGTTGAGTTTTATGTCAAAGCATGTCCCCCTCAATATTAAAATTGATGTGTTTCAGCGTTTCTTAAAAAATAAATTCTTTGAACGCAAATCGGTCGGTTTCGTTTTCAATGCGCCACCCTGTATATATATATATATATATATATATATATATATATATATATATATATATATATATATATATATATATATATATATATATATTTCTAAATAAATTTGCACAAATTGCAACCGTCTTCTGGCGTAAGTATATCTTAAACCACCTGTTATACATAATTTTTGTAAAAAGAAATTCGTAGATCATTTTTATGGAAACTCGCTATCACTAACGGACTTGCTGCGTCCAGACTTTTTACTGTTTTCTGAGACCAAAATCTGCGTACCTCCTAAAGTGTTTTTACATAAAAAAAAAGCGTAAACAATAACGCTTCCTAGGTGTTTTTCTGCTTACGCAGAAAAAGAAGCTACCAAACAATCCTGCGACTCTATGAATCAAAATACATTAAAACAATTAGACAATCCAACGAAAACAAACGGTTTTATTACGTCGTGAAAATTGCGTAGTAAATCTCATTATTGTTGAATGATCACGTATTCACTGTGACACATTAGATAATGGGGGTATACGCAGCGTAGCTTGTAAACCAGGATTAAAATTAAAAACCATACAAGCTTTCCACGAACAAGGGACTAAAAATGAATAATTCCTAAATGAAGCACTGACTCGACGTTTGTAAAATCGCTTACAAGAGAGCTGCTTTATAATTAACAGCCCTTACGTATAATGAATAATTCTAAGAGCGGTATTTGCATAAGTGTTTCAGAGGCCTGTCTACAAGCTTGTTTCAAAAGACGACATCGTAGACTGCCAGATGATAGTTGAATAAGTAAGCTTATACAAAGGAAAGATATGCAAATTACTGTTTACAACCTTGTGAAAATACAGTAACAAAAATTGTACTTTGAAATTATTTACGCAATAGGGTAAATGAACTCTATAATTTTATAAGTGGTCTACGAATATATATATATATATATATATATATATATATATATATATATATATATATATATAAATATTATAGATGCGGTTTTATAGTATATATATTTAAAAAAAGCTTATTTATTATATTCTGAAAAGTGTATATTTTATCAGAAGTGTGTATGGACTTATGTAAATTGGTATATATTGTGTTTTAATGAAGTAAATGAAATAAAGAAACGTATGAGAAAATTAGTTTTTTATATTGTTTTGTAACCTTGGAGTAGGAAAAAACACAATGCTTACTGTTCTGTTATAGAGACATTTTCTAAAAAAAAACAGCTTATATCTAGCAAATGTACATATATATGTATTAGAAAACTTTCTCTTACCTTGATTATCTTATCTTTGATGACACGGCTCTTTTAACCTCAGGGTACCTAATGAGTTCAAAATCCTAAACCCCTTTTCCTTTTTTTTTTTAGAGACTGAAGCTCCTAAAGCTTTGATTCCTTTTATTGAATATAGTCACAAATATACTCATAAATAAGTAATCAAACAAAGATTTAAATGAAATGACAAATCTGACTTTATTCTAATTGTATATATAACAAAAATCACAAATTATGATCTTACTATTCAAAATTGATCTTATAATTTCAAATTTATCTAGTTAATGCTAGTTTTGGCCACTACTTGTTTCGAATCTTTGTTATTGAATGGTTTCTTATTTTTAAATTTGAGAGTATTGATCAATAGCTTTACAAATTATTAAATGTTTATCAAATTATTCTTAATATTCTAATTTCAAGATGCTTAACCTATAGGCAATTTCACCTCCTGTCTGATGCTATACAGGTTGTACCTGCGCTCCACGAAGAGTATTCTTTAACTATAGTTTTATGTTGTTTGTAAGCAATATGGACGCTGCTTTATTTACTTCCTATACAGGTGATAATATTTTACTTCGCTTTGATTTAATATTAATGAGTTCTTTAGAAGAGATGCGTTCTATGCAGCTCCACAATACTACTGGAGCGTCTCTACTCAAAATGTAAGTAGTTATTTTGATAGATTAAAAAAACTCACTTTGTGTAAGTCTGTCGAGCCCCTCTGTATGTCTTCCACTAGGGTTTTATGCTCGTCCTGCCTTTCAAACCGCCAGTATTAACTAATTCTCTCTTCAATCCCTCGTTCGCTGCTACTCGTTTTTTTTTTAAAATTATTTTTCTCATAACGACGGTTGCTGCTCAAAATATCTCTCCTATTGCCCACTCAATTCTATTAATTTACACAATTCAGCCCTATTTATGTTTGTATTGATCATTGCTAAGCTACCTTTATAGAATGTTGTGACAGGAACATAACTTATTTACTCAAAAAACATGATTCTCTGTCAATACTGACAACTGCCTAACCTAGATTCACCTTAATTATATTTCAACGTCTTATATCTAGGAACACTGTTACATAATAAGTTAAAACTAATTTAACTCTATTTATTGTTGTCTGTATCTGCCTTTTTTGTTCACTTCACACCGGTTATACGCACTTGCTAATTGTCGTATACACATTTCGTTGGATCTTTCATGGTTTGTGTCACCTTTTACTTTTAGATCTTATTGCTAATACATATCTTCTTTTACAATATGTTTGCTTTTATTTATTAATTTATCCATCAGTACATTTGTAAGTTTTATTTGATCTTGTGTTTTCCGATTTATGATCTACAGTTTAAAACTTTATTTAGCTTTTAAAAGAAAACTATCTCCTGAATTTATATGAATTTCCTTTCTATACCTATATCACCTGATTGCATTGCTTATATACACATATACGTGCATGTACATGATTTCTCCATTTAATAGATGAACTATCAATTGCATCATTCTAGCTTTGCTTTAGCAGCATTGTATCTCCCGATAAATAGGTTTATATTTTGTTATCATCTCCGTTATTATTGTATAACGGTGTATTTTGTTTTATTGCGAGTAAAAAAAAAAGATGTGTGAAACTACCATGTTCCCTTGTATACTATCTCAATATACAGGGTGACTCATAAGTGGTGACCAAAAATGAAACCCCATATTCTTTAAACAATTTTACAGAGGGTATGTCCTATAAAAAAATTCCTATAATGCTTCATTACAAAGATACAGGGTGTTGGAGTTGAATTTCAAAAAATAAAATTTCCCAATTTTTTAAAAAGTAGCACATATATTTTGCTGAAACTTTGCATGTGTAAGCTGCTATGTAAGGCGCGTATTCTACCATAACAATTGAATCGGCTAATCCAGCAGTGGCGCGCGTACCCACATGTCATTTGTTATCCCTCAAGAAAAAAGTGTTTTAGAGCACAGTTGATGATTTTTAACCAGTCGTTGTTTGGTAGAAAATCGCAATGATACACTTTTATGCCTCCATTGGCCTGAATACACGCACGACATCTTTTTAATATGGAAGATTAAATGTCTTGATAATTTTTTGTACGACGATTATCTTTGTTGTATTTTAGTAAGTAGTAGTCTGGTTTGCCAAAGTTGTCATTAAGTGTCACTTGACGTTTAGGTTAACAAGTTATTATTTTGAATAGGTGTAAGTGGTCAACTTTAAAAAATTGCAAAATTTTCTACTCTTTTACTTCTTATAATGGAGTACACCTCAGAAAAGTATGCAGATATAATTTTTATCTACGGATATGCTGATGGAAATGCTCTAGCTACTTGTCAGGAATATCAACGTAGGTTTCCCACTCGCCGTCAACCTACACCAAGGGTTTTTTCTCGATCGTTTTCAAGACTTCGGCAGTGCGGTATTGGACAACGTCCTGGCGCTAGAGCTAATGGTAGAAGACAACATCAACTTGAAGACGATGGATCAACCTTCTACAAGTACTCGCAGGATTGCCACGCAGTTACAATATTATCAAAGCTTTGTTTGGAGAACTTTACATCGAGAAGCCTTACATCCATATCATCGACAGAAAGTTCATTGCCTTCTACCTGGAGATAATGTGCATCGACGAGTCATTTGTGAATGGATGTTGGAAATGAACTATCAAAATATCTTATTCCCTAATCTAATCTTCCGGTCCGACGAATCAACATTTACAAGAAATGGTATTTATAATTCTCATAATGAGCATGTCTGGTCATTGGAAAATCCACATGCAACAAGGACTCGCACATTTCAACATAGATTTTCCATTAATTTATGGTGTGGTATTTTTAACGGCTCACTGTTCATGGAAGTCCTGCCACAAACGTTTAAATGGATCTTCGTACTAAGCGCTCCTAGAAAACCGTGTAGAAAACATTCTAGATGACATTTCACTAGCAACAGGATGTATAATGTGGTACCAGCATGACGGTGCACCAGCGCATCATAGTCGAAACGTTGTTATAGGGCTACATAAACATTATAATGAAAGATGGATTGGCAGAACTGGACCAATACATTGGCCTGCAAGATCACCGGACTTAAACCCACTTGACTTCTATCTTTGGGGTGATTTCAAGCGACTGGTCTACAGTGAAAAAATAAAGACACCAGAGCAGCTACAACAACTGATAAATAATGCTTTTCGTCATATTCAAGCAACAATGAATCCTCAAGACATTAAATTTTCCATATTAAAAAGATGTCGTGCGTGTATTTAGGCTAATGGAGGCATTTTTGAACATCTATTGTAATAAATAAATTACTATAAGCCTGATAAAAGTGTATCATTGCGATTTTCTACCAAACAACGACTGGTTAAAAATCATGAACTGTGCTCTAAAACACTTACCCGATTCATTGCTTACTTGTAAAATGAGCGTCGTACAGAAAATTATCAAAAGAGTCATTTTGTTCACGAATGAAAGCAAGATTAAAAAATAAAAAAAAATATTATTGGCGTACCCGTTTTTTTTTTAGGGATAACCAATGACATGTGGGTACGCGCGCCACTGCTGGATTAGCCGATTCAATTGTTATGGTAGAATACGCGCCTTTCATAACAGCCTACACATGCGAAGTTTCAGCAAAATATATGTGCTACTTTTTAAAAAATTGGGAAATTTTATTTTTTGAAATTCAATTTCAACACCCTGTATCCTTTTAATGAAGCATTACAGGAAAAATTGTTATAGGACCTACCCTCTCTAAAATTGTTCAAAGAACATTGGGTTTCATTTTTGGTCACCACTTATGAATCACCCTGTATATATATATATATATATATATATATATATATATATATATATATATATATATATATATATATATATATATATATATATATATATATATATATATATATATATATATATATATATATATATATATATATATATATATATATATATATATATATATATATATATATATATATATATATAGTATTAGGTTTTTTAACGGTAATAGTGACATTTATCAAAAAACTGTGGGAAAGCCGTCAGTTGCAAAATAAAACTCTTTATTAAATGCCGAGCTTTCGGAAAAATTTATTCCATTCTCAAGGATATAACGTGAGTTTTACTAAACTAATTATTCAATAACAAACATGAAAAAAACCTTTTTATAAATTTGAGTGAAGTCGACTTCATCACCATCCATATAAAGTAATCTTGTAAGCTATTCGATTATGGTGTATTTATAAAGCTCAGTACAATTACTTTTTTAAGGTTTAGTAGAAGTTTATAACATTAAGAAACAATAACTTTATTACACTTCTTGATATCACGGTTATAAAGCTGCCGTGTATGTATTAGCCAGTCATGCCAGAATATGACAAATTTCTTTTATACGGGTTTTATAAGATCCAAAATAGTATCCCAACCGAGCTGACTTTTACTTTTGAGAAGCTTCATAGACAACAGTATCAACGTTAACAAAACGTCACGTAGAAGACAGTATTGTGGTATTAACGTTGACATAAACAGTACTTACACAATAAAATTGTTGTATAAATTTGTGCCCATTTTGGACATAAAGAGGTTGTATTATGAGAACACGATTTTCAAGTCTATTTATAAAACTTTAATACCTACTTATTAAAAAAACTGAAAAAATCGCGGGACGCAGCAAGTGCGTTATGGTAGTGAATTTTTATTAAATGCTTCAAATTTAAATAACTCAATTTTCTAAAAACTTAGAGAGTTTAATTTTGGTGTGTAGTAAGGTCTTTCTAACGTAAGATATCCACCAAACTTCATTAAAATAGAAATTTTTTTCGAAGGAAAATTGAAAATTTGAATAACTCAATTTTCTATAAACTTAGAAAGTTGAATTTTAGTACATAGTAAGACCTCTCCCAATGCAACATATATAGTAAATTTCATTAAAACATATTTGTTACTTTCGGAGAAAAACTTTTTTTTTCGAAAGAAACTCTAAATTTTCCCGGAAAACCCCGTCCGATTTTTCTGGCTAACGAATTCGCCCAAGCCATTAATAAAAGAAAGGCACGTACTAAGTTTCATCAAAATCGGTTAATTATTTTTTGAGTTATCAGACGGATACATATATATATATATATATATATATATATATATATATATATATATATATATATATATATATATATATATATATATATATATGTGGGTTCTAGGGGTCTTAGTTCGCGCTCATTTGAAAAAAATTTTGCAAAGTCTCACCATCGATACCACTCTATTAGTGAATTTTTTTAAATAAAAATTCACTAATAAAGGTTCTCACAGCTTTTATAAAATAAATTTTGTTAGTTGGGTGGATGTTCGGATTGATTAGTGGAAACATTAATTAATAGACACAGAACAAAGAAAATGTTAACGACATGTACGACATTCAGGAGAGGTAAAATAGAGACAACATCTGTTTGTCTACCTTTTGAACCGCATATCACAGGGGTCTCGAGGGCATTTTTAAGAATGCCAATTGCAGCTTACTTTTTCGACAACAGATAATTCAATAAATGTGTTAGGTAAGACGAAAGATAAAGATAAAGCCACTAAAATATCGGGTATCTATGAGATATGTTGTAAAGCTTGTAATCCTAAATACGTTGGGCTGACTAAGAGAACCATTGCGACTAGATTTCATGAACATTTGGCACAGCTGAGATACGGTAGTGAAGACAACTCATGCGTGGCACAACATATTTGGGATAGTAACCACCGCATTGATAAAGAAAATCTGAAACTTATCAAAAATGTTAGACAGCCAGCGAACCTAGATTTGTACGAAAGTATTTATATTTATAAGGCAATAAAAAACAAAAGTTCCTTAAACCAAGAGCCCGCCGCCACTGATTTATAGACCTTTGTTTTCCCTCTGTCTCTGATATAAATAAAATATTCAGAAACTTGCCAGGTAAAGTTATAAAGGAAGTTCAATAACCCCGTCCCGCAATAAAAGTGCAATACACAGAAAATTTGTCTGCGATTTAGTCTCCCTCTCCCCATCGGTCTCTACCTAAAACTCAGTATATAAGGCGATTTTTAGTAGTAAGTGATTTAGAATTTTTCGTCCTCTGATGACGCGAACTTTGTTAGTGAAACAATCGTCAGGCCTTTAAAAATATGTATTGTGTTAGCTTGGGTTCTCCAAGTGTACTTATTAGACGTTGTAACATCAAGCCCTCGATAAAGTGTGCAATCACATTTAACCACGGCCCCAAGGTAGGTAAAAATACACTAAGTGAAGATTGTAACCTGTGATGAGCACTGATAAGTACACTTGGAGAACCTAAATCACTACAACAAATTTTAAAACACCTGACGATTGTTTCACTAACCAAGTTAGCGTCCTCAGAGGATGAAAAATTATAACTACTTTAAAAACTAACATCACCTTATATACCGGATCTTAGATAAAGAGACGGCACTGAGAGGGCAACTAGTCGCAGGCAAATTCTGTAATGTATTGTATTTTTATCGCCTGACGAGGTCTTTGAACTATCTTTATTAACTTATCTAAAAGGTGTCCACCTCTAATAATTTTGGGAAGGTTTAACAAGAACTAAATTAACATAGTTTCGTTTGGCGGAAATATCTGTATTCTTATGTTATCTATAGGACGTTTTGAAACGTGGGAATTTATTTTATAAAGCAATCGATCAGGTGACTCGTAATCGGCGGTGGTGAAACGTTTATACATTTTTTGTTGTAACTATATTTCTCAATATATATATAAATATATATATATATATATATATATATATATATATATATATATATATATATATATATATATATATATATATATATATATACTCTCGAACGCGATTAGCTGTCCTGGTGGTCTAATATTTTTTATTAATTATCTTCATAAACGTAATGCTTGTTATTCCAAATATGTCGGGCGACGGAAGATCTATTTATAGTACCGTAACGTAATATGGCCTAAGTGTTCTTTGAATCTAATTTCAATCGATCTTTTTGTTTGTTCGACGTACTTAAGATTACAATCTTTACAACATATTTAATACATTTCCGAAATTTTGGCCGTGCTATCCGTGTCTTCTGGGTTACCTAGCAAGTTTTTAAGGTATTTTTTGTCGAAAATGTTAGCTGCAAGTTGACTTGTTAAAAAATGCTATCTAGACCCCTCGTGATTCGAGGTTCAAATGGTAAGCAGACAAAGTTTTTTCGGATTTCTTTCTTCTAAACGTCGTTGATTCCGTCAAGATTTTCTTTGTTTTCTCTTTGTTGATGAATTTTTCTACTAGGCAAGCAGTGTATCTGTTATATTCGGCCACTTTCTTAATATAATTTAATTATTTGGTATATCTACTTTTGTTTAAAGGAAAATTAATTAACCGATTAACTAAAAAATTCAGACTGGCCATTTTTTGTGCGTACGTATGATGTGAGTCGTTCTGAATGCAGCTTAGAGTGGTGGTATCCTTTCTATAAACATCAAATTTTAAAGTGTCTTTATTCTCGATAACTCTAAAAATTCAGGTCAAATCTTTTTCACTTTGAAAGAGTTATTTCTTTACAATAGAAAGTCAAGGAGAGTTACAACCATTTTACTAATGATAATTACTCTTTCTCCTAAGCTAGGCTCACAAATTTCTTTGTAACCTTGTAAGTCTCTTTCCGCAACTTACTAAAGAGATCGCTAACTGTAAAACATTCAGCGGTTATATCCGGTTAACGTTCTTTCACCATGCAGTTCCTATTAGGTACTATGTATATGTGCGAGAAAACAGCTGAAAGTTTATTGTTATTATGCGGCAATTGACGAGGTGATAAGTTTAGATAGTATTCTCGTGGCACATTTAAGCGATCTAGAAGATACGGCCAACATCGCGGTCGTAACCATAGAAACACGTCAAGGTATAAAAACCCGCGTGCTCCAGATATCCGATAGCGGAACCTGGAAATCTTCCAGCCGACAGACTGTCTGCGGACCTGATTGCATTGTGCTTGACAAGACAAAAAGAAGTTTGAACCTGAGTTTTGTTTAGTTCTAATAAGAACGAAACGTGCATAACGTCAGATGAAAATTTTAGTTGGTTTTGTAACTGAATAAAAGAGAAGGAAATGTTAGGAAACTGGAAAATACAAAACTACTTCTATTGCAAGTTAAAACTTGTAAAACAATCATGGTCGACGATTATTTTTACTTTTCTAAAACAACCGAATGTTTTGTTTTATTAGTGAATTTTCTTAAAAAAATTCACTAATGAGGAGATATAGACTTTTGAATTTTGAAAAAATTTCTTCAAATGAGCGCTAATTTGGCCCCCTAGAACACATATCCGGGGTCAGTTTCGATTTTTATATGTTTATATATATATATATATATATATATATATATATATATATATATATATATATATATATATATATATACCTTCCTTTTGCAAGTGGCTTGGATAAGTTCGTTATCCAGGAAAATCGGCCGAGGTTTTCCCGGAAAATCTTTATATCTCCGGAAATAACAAAGTAAGGACAACCAAATTGGGTGCACAAGTTTATATTACTATAGGTAAATCACTCACCAAAATTTAGCTTTGTGGGTCAAAAGGAAAAAAAGTTATAGGCATTTAAAGAAAAATAAATTGAGGTTTTCTTCGAAACGTCAAAGTCGCGATTTCAAACGTCAAAATTGGCAACATTTAGGCATATAACTTGAATCTAATACAGGCTATGGAAAGAAAATGTCTCAAGAAGAATGTTTTACAAACCCTGAAGTCTTAGTTTCAACCGTCATTGTCCTTCATTTTTCTAAAATGTTTCCAGAAAATTCATTTCACATAGACACTTTATCTGATGCTTGGCAGTAGTATTAGCTATAGAGTTTATCGTTTAATGGTATCTAATTTTTGTCAAATTTTCGTACAGAATCAATAAAGCTCAATATATCCGTTATTATACAAGATACGAAAAAAATGTATACATTAATTACAGGGTGTCTTGAGCTACATCTTAAAAAATATATCTACAATCACAGACTGCCCCAGAAGTTGTTGGTGGTATAAATTTTCTTTTTTTTTTAATCCAACACGCTTTATATTATTTCGTTTTTGCATTTTCCACCAAAATAAAATGCATGTTTGTAAGAAAACAAATTCGGAACGCAGCAAGTACGTTATGGTAGCGACTTTTCATTAACTGCTTCAAATTTGAATAACCCAATTTGCTATTAACCTAAAAGGTTGACCAAGAAACTAATTTTGTACATTTTCAAACAATAAAGTTATTTTGATGAAACATGGCACATTGTGTCTACTATATAGGTTATATTGGTAGCCAAATTTGATGCCTCCTTTCTTAAAAAACACACATATTTGCTATTAAAAACATTTTTATGAGAATTCAGTACCACAACGCACTTGCTGCGTCCAGACTTTTTTCTTTAGCGTCGCCCTGTTTCCGCGACTATGGCCAACCAGCGACGCCAGGGAACAGCTTTATCTTACTATCCTGGATATTTTTCCATAATACCACAACCTCGGTTCATGTTAATGTTGTGGTATGCACCGAAAAAGTGAAAGGAGAACCCTGGGATCGAACCCAGTGCCCTTCGGTTCAAAGGCACACGTTCTTACCACTTAATCACGGAGACTCTTACAAAGTCATCTTGAAAGAGTCCTAGATGCGAAAAGATGTGACCTTGTCTCATCCTTGATTTGAGAAAATAATAATGGTGGTAATAATAATGTACATGTAAATTGTGATGTCTGTACTGGTTGCACTGGATATAAGTAGCCATTATGTTGTAACTTATATCAGGGGTATAATAAATATAAATGAGAATATTCTGGAGGCCAATCAAATCAAATAAAGAAAAGTATTAAACCCTCTGTTATATAAGACTCGATGCATTTTCGCAACAATTAGAACCGTAGACCGGTTTCGCTCTCATTAGATATCTTCAGTACGGCATACTAATTGCAGCAAAGCTGGCGTGACAGCATACTACTTGGTTCCGGAACTAGGTGGCGGCACGTCCACCACTTACTGAGTATTTTGAGACTGGCTATACGATAGCCGTATTATTTTTGGTGCATTTTTGCTACAATTAGTATGCCGTACTGAAGAGCTCTAATGAGAGCGAAACCGGTCTATGGTTCTAATTGTTGCGAAAATGCATCAAGTCTTACATACTTTGTCCCTATATTGGGGTAGAAATGGGCCAGGGCTAACAATTTTCTAAATTGTTAGTTAGCTGTATCCAGTCTCTATTTTTTAACACTTTGTGTTATTTGGAGCTGGCGTGACAGCATACTACTTGGTTCCGCAACTAGGTGGCGGCACGTCCACCACTTACTGAGCCTCTATTATATTTTTAGTAGAATTTAATTAACTAGTTAAATTTTATAGTTTATCTCTCTATCCACATAGTTATTTTACAGGGGCGGCTCCTCAATAAGTGCGCCCATGCGCGCGCACTGCC
The DNA here is from genome assembly GCA_964006375.1 of Tillus elongatus. Classification (NCBI taxonomy): domain Eukaryota; kingdom Metazoa; phylum Arthropoda; class Insecta; order Coleoptera; family Cleridae; genus Tillus; species Tillus elongatus. The sequence continues at coordinate 31,647,631 of OZ023264.1, forward strand.
GCCTGCCGTGGAAAAGTAATATTTTTGCTATGCTATATATTAATACATTTTTATTTACTTTTTTTACCTCCTGCATTCAACAAACAAAATTAGTATATCGAGGATCGCACAGTCGGCAGCCATTAATACAGAAACAGAAGAAGTATAGTGTTACTGGTTGCAGACGTTATATACATCCATATACAACAGTCGCGCGGCGGTGTGTATTTTTCGGCGCTTTAAGGAAATGCGATATTTCAATGCGAAATGATCGATGGAATAAACAATCTGGTTGTGCGCTTTAAAATTCCACACTTGCAGTTTGCAGCGCACTTTTCGCAGAGCGTGTGTAGTAATTTTAGTGTAGTGCTTCGCGTCGGATTGATTTTTAATTAGATCCTTTCATTGTTGTTTACATGTTCTAACAAGACAATTATTATTATTATGATGGCTATTACTTCGGGTGCTTAACAAGTGGACAAAATAATTGTGATACTGTGATTAATTCAGTGGATAATATTTTAAAGGTTAACTTTTCACAGTTAGACTTAAATTTTAAGGTAAAGATTAAAAGTTTAGGACGATCTACACCAGATTTAAAGTTATGTTATAACTTATAAACTAAAGTGAATGCTGAGTGTTGACAGAATTGTGATCTGTGTTAGTAATTATCAAAGGAAAGGACTTTTTAACTATTATAACCTATAACTAACTAGAGAAAAACTTGGTAAGTAGTTAATAATTATTAAGTTTAGTTAGTTTGGTAGGTAGGTTTTTTTATAATACATTTTCGGGGAAAAAAAGAGGCGAGCCATTCATTTTTAGTGAATTTTTATTTAAAAAAAAATCACTAATAGAGAGGTATCGATGGAGAGACTTTGCAAAAATTTTTTCAAATGAGCGCGAACTAGGACCCCTAGAACCCATATCTGGGGTCAGTTTCAATTTATATATATATATATATATATATATATATATATATATATATATATATATATATATATATATACATATCCAACTGATAACTCAAAAAGTAAGCAACTGATGTCGATGAAACTCGGCAAGTGCCTTTCTTTTATTAATGCCTTTAAAGAGTTCGTTAGTCAGGAAAATTGGATAAGGTTTTCCGGAAAAATTTTGAGTTTTCTTTCAAAAAAATCTTTTTCTCCGAAAATTACATGGCTATTTTAATGAAATTTGGTGGATATGTTGCCTTTTAAAAGACCTTACTACGCACCAAAATTCAACTTTATACATTTTTAAAAATTCCAGTTATTCTAATTTTAATTTTTTTTCCGAAACTTACAAAGTTATTTTGATGAAATTTGGTGGATATGTTACCCTTAGTAAGGCCTTACTATACACCAAAATTCAACTTTCTAAGGTTGCAGAAACTTGAGTTATTCAAATTTGAAGCATTTAATAAAAAATAACTACCAAAACGCACTTGCTGCGTTCCGAACCTTTTTTTTTTTCTTGCGCACTCCCAATGCATTAAGGCACGAGCCGCTACTGTTATTTTAGTAATAGTGGAATTATCGAAACACAACATCCAAGGTTTAGTAGAAATCAAACAGAGGGGGAGAGAGAGTGACAGAAAAATAGAGAGAGGGAGAGAGAGAGAGAGAGAGAGAGAGAGAGAGAGAGAGAGAGAGAGAGAGAGAGAGAGAGAGAGAGAGAGAGAGAGAGAATGTGAAAGAGGAGACAGCAACGGACGCAAATTGAAATGGATCACTTTTAGGATTATGAAATGTTATTTTTTAGAGCTAATCGTCCAGCGATATAATGGACTGTATATTACCAAATTTGTAACTCGAAGAGTGCAGTTTCATGTTATTTTGTGAATGGATCTATTTTATAGTTTATGGAATCAACTTATACTTTAAAAATCCTAATTAGGAAGTTTTATTATTTACTTTTTCAAAAATATTTGTATAATTATGCAGGGTGTTATGATATACAAAAGTGCAAAAATATATTATTTATATGTAAGGCCGTAATGTTTAATAAGAATTTTTCAGGTGTATTTTTGATCATTGATGAACGAACAGTTGTTTATTAGTGAATTTTTATTTTAAAAAACGTCACTAATAGAGAGGTATCGATGGTGAGACTTTGCAAAAATTTTTCAAATGAGCGCAAACTAGGATCCCTAGAACCCATATCCGGGGTCAGTTTCAATTTTTATATGTTTATATATATATATATATATATATATATATATATATATATATATATATATATATATATATATATATATATATATATATATATATATATATATATATATATATATATATATATATATATATATATATAAATGTATATATATATATATATATATATATATATATATATATATATATATATATATGAGACATGTTTGGTTCTCGGGTTAAACCGCGTCCAGAATTTATGGAAACTCGACGTTTCGGCTCCTGTTTTGGAGCCATTTTCAAGAGGTAAAAGAATTATGTAAGGACACTCTAAGGCCTCAATCTGCCTACTCCTTAGAGTGATGGACAAATGTGGATAAAGGAAATATGTAAGGACACTCTAAGGCCTCAATCTGCCTACTCCTTAGAGTGGTGGACAAAGGTGGGTAAAGGAATTATGTAAGGACACTCTAAGGCCTCAATCTGCCTACTCCTTAGAGTGGTGGACAAAGGTGGGTAAAGGAATTATGTAAGGACACTCTAAGGCCTCAATCTGCCTACTCCTTAGAGTGATGGACAAAGGTGGGTAAAGGAAATATGTAAGGACACTCTAAGGCCTCAATCTGCCTACTCCTTAGAGTGGTGGACAAAGGTGGGTAAAGGAAATATGTAAGGACACTCTAAGGCCTCAATCTGCCTACTCCTTAGAGTGGTGGACAAAGGTGGGTAAAGGAAATATGTAAGGACACTCTAAGGCCTCAATCTGCCTACTCCTTAGAGCGGTGGATAAAGGTAGGTTGGGTTGTTGTAGCTCGATTACGGGGCCTCAATCTGCCTACTCCCCAAATCTCGCCGGAGATCGTCTGTGAGGTCTCAGTGTGTTCAACCCTAGGCCTCAGAGAGATCTGGCAGTTCGTGGCAAGTCTTGTCTTATATATGTCGTTCCGTGTACCTGTTGCGTCATCAGTGAAAGTAGTGGGGTCACCGTCAATTAAGTGGGGGGCTTTGGTCACGGTATTTAGAGGATGATTAAGAGGGTCACCGGCATTTGTTGAGGCAGATAATGATGCAATAAAATTGTCTGTGGAATTTATTTCCTTTTTGTGTGTTTGTAAAGAATATATAATAGGTTTCCCAGTAGTCGGAAGGCGAAGACCATCATCTCTCTTATTTAAACAATCGGGAAGTTTTTCAATCTCGATTGCTTCGCGGATAATTCCGTCCCGATTGTTTAAATAAGAGAGATGATGGTCTTCGCCTTCCGACTACTTGGAAACTAATTAATTGATTTCAATGAAACTCCTCAAGTGCCTTTCTTTTATTAATGGCTTGGATGAGTTCGTTAACCAGGAAAATCGGACTAGGTTTTCCGGAAAAATTTTGAGTTTTCTTTAAAAAAAATTTTTTTTGGGAAAATAACAAAGCTACTTTAATGAAATTTATTACGTGTGTGTTGCCTTGGAGGAGACCTTACTACGTACCAAAATTTAACTTTCTAAGTTTATATAAAATTGAGTTATTCAAATTTTAAATTTTCTTTCGAAAAATTTTTTTTCTCCGAAAATTACAAAGATTTTTCAATGAAATTTGGTTGATATTTTCCCCTAAGAAATGCCTTACCACCTACCAAGATTACACTTTCTAAGTTTATAGAAAATTGAGTTATTCAAATTTGAAGCATGTAATAAAAATTCACTACGATAACGCACTTGCTGCGTCCGGAGAGTTTTTACATCTTAGCCAAATCGTCGTTTATTGTTTACTCCCATAAGCAAATTTTATCTAATTTTGTAAAAAAAATCGCGAATGAGATTGTGATTTTAAGATACAAACATTTTTTTTCAAATAAATGCGAACTAGGCCACCTAGAACCCATATTCAAAGTCACTTTTATTTTTATCTGCTATATAGTTTATACAAGATGTCCAGAAACTCTCCTACCAAACTGAAAACTCGAAGGCTAAACCTGATTTTATGTCGATTTAATCTAGTTTACCCTATTTGGAAACTGCTTCCTAAGAGAGCTAAAGCCTTTTGAAGATGGTGCGTTCAAGTCAGTTTTTTAAGATATCTCGAAAACGCCGCGACCTACAAATTTGAGAGAGAGAGAGAGAGAGATAGAGAGAGCGAGTTGGCACAATAAATAAACTTTTAATGACAAATCGGTCAGTCTTAAAAACATTTCTCTATCGCAATCATATATTTTTATCTTTAAGTTTTGTACATGTTTTGTGACAAATTTAAAAACTTCACAGTATTTCTTATTATTAATGTGCTTTTCTTTGAAATCGCTATAATGCAATGTTTTGAAAAAAATCAATTTAAAGTTTTGGCATTTTTTAAAAACTTTAAATTTCAAAGATGAAAAAAATATAAATCAAAATCTTCCTATGGCGGTATTTTATTATCATAAATTTAATTTGCGAAGTAACACATTACGTTTTTTGCCCGCAAACCTCACTGGGTAAAATCAAATAAGCTTAAATTGGGTATTGATTTTACATTAACAAGGTAATTTTCTTACAGCTACGCATCAAATAGATGACAAAATACGTCTTACGAATTTCTGAGGCGAACATATTTTTAACTGCTATTCCTGTTTCAAGAAAAAAAATATTTAATTAAAACATTGTTTGCCTATTGACAGCAAAATATAAATGTGTGTGTGCGTGTGTGTGTGTTTTCGTTTCTTTAACGTCGGTCTATTTCGGCGACTATTGCCGATCACCGACGGCAAGGAGCAGTTTTACCCAACTATCCTGGAGATTTTGCAAAAATCCTTTCTTTTTGTAAGGATGGTTGAAATCTTTAATGCACCCAGCATCAATGGGTGGCATGGACAGTACGCCCCCTGCGAAGGGTGGAACGTGCAGGCATTGATCTTGCTCAAGTACAGTGCCATAACCTTCGTTGATATTAATTTTACTGTATGTTCTGAAAAAGTGCAAGGGGAACCCTCGAAATCGAACCCAGTGTCCGTTGTTCAGAGGCACACGTTCTTACCACTGGACCACCGAGGCTCAAAATATATGTAGATAAACAAATAAGCGAAGGGATTTTACAGAAGCTGTATACTACTTACTAGTTTTCCAGAGAGCAATTGATTCGATAGATACATTCAAAGATTAAAAACTTTCGGACGCAGCAAGTGCGTTATGGTAGTGAATTTTCATAAAAATGTTTTTTAATAGCAAATATGTGTGTGTGTTTTTTTTTAAGAAAGCAGGCATCAAATTTGGTTACCAGTATAACCTAGATAGTAGAAACAATGTGCCATCTTTCATCAAAATAACTTTATTATTTGAAAATGTTCAAAAATTTCCGAAAAAGCTGATTTCTTGGTCAACCTTATAGGTTAATAGCAAATTGAGCTATTCAAATTTGAAGCATTTAATGAAAATTCGCAACCATAACGCACTTGCTCCGTCCAGAATGTCTTTTCTTACAAACATGCATTATATTTCGATGGAAAATGCAAAAATGCAATAACATAAGGCGTGTTCGATTTAAAAAAAATATATATCACCAACGACCTATGGGCCACCTTGTGATTGTAGAAATATTTTTTTTAGATGTAGCTCAAGACACCGTATAATTAGTGTATACAATTTGTTTCATATCTTATATAATAACGGATATATTGAGCTTTATTGATTTTTTACGAAAATTCGACAAAAATTATATACCATTAAACGATAAACTCTATAGCCAACACTACTGCCAAAGGATCAGATATAGGGTCTATATGAAATGAATTTTCTGGAAACAGTTTAGTAAAATCAAGGATAGTGACGGTTGAAGCTGAGACTTCGGGGTTTGTAAAACATTATCCTTGAGACATTTTTTTTCATAGCCCGTATTAGTTTCAAGTTCTTTGCCTAAATACTGCCAATTTTGACGTTTTAAATCGCGACTTTGACGTTTTGAGGAAAACTCCAATTTATTTTTCTTTAAATGCCTCTAACTTTTTTGTCTTTTAACTTACAGAGCTAAGTTTTGGTAGGTAATTTACCTATAACGATATAAATCCGTGTACCGTGTAATTTGGTTGCCCTTACTTTGTTATTTCCGGAGATATAAATTTTTTTCGAAAGGAAACACAAAATTTTCCGGGAAAACCCGAGCCGATTTTTCTGTCTAACGAACTTATCCAAGCCAATTGCAAAAGGAAGGTATTTACCAAATTTTATCAAAATCGACCCTTTATTTTTTGAGTGCGTTATATGTAAGTATTCAACGCCTCCGTGGCCGTGTGGGAAAGTCGATTCAAAATTTCTAATTCGGACTCGGGGGACGACGGTTCGAGACTCACCGGCAGCGGATGGTCTTTCAAATCACTTCTGTCGTTGAGATAGAGCTTAAGGTGGAGGATAGGTTAGTTTAGATGAGCAAAAGGGGTCAGCATTGGCTTAATCGCCAGTAAGCATCTTACCTTTTTACCTTTGTATGTAAGTATTTTAAACCTTTATATTTTTTCTATGTAAATTGTAAACTTTTTACTTTTTATGTTGTAGCCTTGAGAATAACATAAACTTTTCCGAAAACTCGCCATTTAATAAAGAGTTTAATTTTGCAACTGACGGCTTTCCCACAATATTTTAAGTAAACAACAATATTACCGACACAAAGACTGAATACTATATATATATATATATATATATATATATATATATATATATATATATATATATATATATATATATATAAACATCTAAAAATTGAAACTGACCTCGGATATGTGTTTTAGGGGGCCTAATTTAAGAAAATTGGTTTAAAATTCAAAAGTCAGAATCTCCTCATAAGTGGATTTTTTTAAAGAAAATTCACTAAAATGTGAAGCCTTCGGACCTTTGTTTTGCTATCGACGAGTCATTTTGTTATAAAATGTTTCAAGCACATTTGACCACGTTCTCCACGAAATTCGGTACTAGTAAATAATTTACCTTTCATGAAAAGAAATTTAAGGTGGCAAATTACTTATGGCACTAAAAATATTAAAGGCCGTTTTTGCGCATTGACCCCGAAAGTAACTAACTATACGAGTAATACTATCAGTGATTACTTTATAAAATAAATCACTAATGCAAGAGCAAAACTCAATTAACGAAATTCCTGAACGTACTTCAGTCGAAGAAGGACGAATTGAATAAACATGAGCTTTGTTGATTTGCATTACCGGCTGCCAACATTATAAAGTTGAAACGTTCCAAACAAAGGGATGGTTTCCTCTAGAACACATTTGGTTCTCTAATATAAATGAAACTCACTGTTCTGTGAAATAATACACTATCTAGATTTATGCTTTAATTTTATTTGATAAGGGTATCAAAGACTGAGTGATACTTACAATTTACTTCAGTAGAAGTTTGTTAATATCCGATTTATTTTCGTAAGTCAGAAATACAGTATGTAATTCTATAGCTGTAACAAGCTTGGTAACCGTTTGGTATGCCCCGTATATTTGTTTTTTTTTAGGAAGAAATGAGAGATATTGTTTGCTTTTATACGAAAGCAAATTTTAATGAACCTAAGGCGTCAAAAATGTATGCTGAAAAGCATTCAAACAGAAGAGAGCCGGATCACAAAGTATTTTAAATGTTCCTGACAGATTAGGTAAAACTGGTTTGCTTAGCTCTAAACGTAAATTTTTGGGCCCTCCAAACTGAGATTTTAGTTCATGTAGCAGATAATTCAGAATTAGTTTAAGGAAAGCAAGTGCAACTGCGAATCCAAGTAGATCATTTGTTCTGAAGACATTTTATGAGAAAGGTTCATATCACTTTACATCTGTACATAATTGATTAGCAGCGGATCTTCGAGCTAGGCTACAATTTTGCCATTTCTTCAAAAACAAACAGAATGCAGATTCACTGTTTGTAAATAAATTAATTATTACAGATAAAGCGAAGGTGTATTCAACTTCAGAAACAAACATTTCGCACATGTTTGAGAAATGTGACACAAGTCAAAAATCTCCAATTTTGAGTTTAAAAAAATGAAATGGGAACAATTTAAACATCAATTGAAAATATTGGTTCGCTGCTTCGTCGCGTGGATTCCCCTTTCCCTTCTGCATGCCTAGAATCACCCTCATTGCATAAACAAGAACAATGTAAACAAATAAGTTCGTTTGGAGCAACCCCTAAGAAAGTTACGGGGCCTGCGGTGAATATAGAGGTTCTGCGTGCGGTAAACAGGATTTTAAGGAGGTATATCTGCAAAATGGGATAAAGGCAGCTTAAAGAGGTCCAATTAAGCTGTTTCTTTCGCACTTTTTGCTCACATTTCCTTTTTATATTCTTCTCCGCCCAGCACCCATATTCACTCTTGGTCCCGTAACTTTCTTGTGGGCTGTTTGCAAGAAATTCTTCTTGTGGTTTGGGCATCCGCAAAGGATTCTAAGCATATTTCTGAAAAGATTTTTCTAAACACCCCCATGTGCTAATCTGCAAATTTACCGAAAATATTATATTTATTTACAAACGAAATGTATCTATGAAATAATAAGAGGCAGGTAATTATTTGTCCATATTAATCGGTTGAATGATCGGTTTTAATCAACTCAATCGAACCAATTATCTGTGAGGCTCAATGTGTTATTTTTAAAATTTAGTATCCACGCTGCTTTTATATAGGTTTCACTATGTATTAAAACTGAAGATTCTAGTTTAATGGGAAATTGGGTTATCACAATTTGAATTTTTTTAATGAAAATTCGCTACCATACCGCACTTAAACTCTTTCGAACACTTACGTACTGTTGTTGTATCTATACTTTTTGAAAATGAAATAAATATAAATACAAAATTCTGAAATTAAGATTTTAATAATTTAACCCAAACATCTTTTTATATAATTTTAACCAGGGATATATGTACTTTGTAGTACCTACCTAGATATTATGAGTACTTACTGTATTAGTTTGAGGTAGGTATATTTCTTGTAATACCTACCAATGAATTCTGTATAGAGTTCACTAGTTAATACATACAATATCTACAATCTACATGCAGTTTACCTATTACTCTCATATTTGTTTGATTGGATGTTACAAGCATAATATACTATTACAGTAATTTTGTTCAGGTTAAGTTAAAATTAAAAGTTGGGTTATTCTTTACCTGCTATTTATATTAACCTTAGAATATAGGTACCTAGTTGTTGTATATCACAAGATCCTAATAAGGTATTAGTTAGTGTCGTGAGAATACGTAATAAAATATTCGTCGAATCCGAGTATTGAAATATTCGTATTAATCCGAATATCTCTGGCAGCGTGATACGTAAGACCTAGTGGTATATAGTAAACAGAGTGTACATGTACGATACAAAATCTTTATGATACGTAATACGGAATCGTATATAGTAAACAGCGTGCATGTGTACGGTACAAAATCTCTATGAGCTGAACGACGTATACTGTAGGATCAGTCAGCCAACAACAGCAGCAACAGAATAAAATGGATTCGGTATTCGTATTCGTAATTCGTAACAACAAATATGAATCTAAACCTGCTTAACCTCTACGTACACCGTACCCGCAATATTGTATAACGGTAATTGAACTTTTTCTTATATTCCTAGAATGGTATGTATTCTATTCCGTTATATCCTGCTTATCTATTATATTTTATTAATTACAAAAAACGTAACACGAACTTATATATTTGTAAAAATACAATATGGACAATAATAATAAAACAAAATTATATTTAGCACGTGTACGTTATTATTATTACTTATTACTATACGGCATCTACGATTCCATCCCAAACCACGCTAAATATAAATATATTATACCCTTCTTAATGTGAAAATATAATCTGATGATTAATCCGAATATTTACAACGCTGGTATTAGCAATTAGCATGGGCGGAGTTGATTTCCAGGTTATGCGATGCGCAGAGCATGAACGTATACGCTTCTCTGTGACAAATAGCTACGTGTGGTCAGATTAAACTAGGTGAGAGAGAGAGAAAGAGATGGCTTCTATTTTTAAATACCGTGAACGTGAAGAATGGGAAGCTTAATATTTATACATAATGAAACGTCGTTCTATATTGCTTTTAAACAAGTTGAACAAGTAGTTACATAGCTCTATCTATACAATTTTCTGTAAACTATAGTTGTCGTGACAACATACTACCCGGTCTTGCCATCCCTGTCGTATCTCTTACAACGTCTGACGTTTTGCAATAACTTCCATCCCTGTCGTATCTCTTACAACGTCTGACGTTTTGCAATAACTTTCATTGTTTATATTTTTATCTACGATTTGTTTAAATAGCATAGCAATAGAGATAACATCATCTGTCTTTGTCCAACCTGGTAGATATTGCATTATAGAATCTGAAGTAATGTCGAGGATTATTTTATTATTAATTTTGAATAACTTTATTTTCCTTTGATCAAACGACTTGAAAATTGGTACACAACCACATCTGTCTATGTTCTTTTAAGTAGTTAATTTTTGTGTCAATCACTTAGAAAATTTGAGAGATGTCGCGAGATAAATGGAGCCCAAACAATAGCCCGTTATACTACAATGTCGCCTTCCCACGGTAAGAACCGCTGAGTCAGCCGTCGTCTTAACGGAGCCAAGAACTATGCAGGTTCAAAGTGCAAGTAGAACGGAATATCACTGTGAGAATCTAGATCAGCAGATTCCTTGTTTATCCAGAGACATAGTGCCACGCCTGGAGGGAATACTATAAAGAGGCTGCTCACAGAGGTAGAACCGTTCATTCTTGTTCCGAGTTAGTCATTGGCACACCGAGTGCATAGACATTAGATCACATGTAGGCTGATCGTCTTATTTTTAGTATATTATATTATTCATTTTTCTTGTAACTAAGTGATTAAGTATTGTTGTTCAAAGTATTAAATAAATTGTTTTAAAAATTCAAACGTCTTAACCGTAAAGTTAAGTCGCGTTTTAAAAAATATTTTTTTATTAAGAAAAATTGGTCGTTAAGATTTGATGAACGAACTCATCCAAGCCATTAGCAAAATAAGGGTAATTCCCAAATTTGGTCCAAATCAGTGAAGTATTTTTTGAGTTATCGGTTGGATATATATATATATATATATATATATATATATATATATATATATATATATATATATATATATATATATATATATATATATATATATATATATATATATATATAAACATTTTAACTGACCATGGAAATGGGTTCCAGAGGCCCTAATTCGCGCTCATTTGAAGAAATTTTCCGAAAGTTTCACCATAGATGCCTCTCTATTATCATCTATAATCCTTGTCTAAGAGATTTTTGTAAAACTGACTTGTTATTATGTCTGGTCACGAAGTTGTTTTTGTTTATCAAATTACAAAGTGCAACGTGTAGTTCTTCTATGGAACAAAACTATGAAGTTTGGGGTGTCTAGCTTCGTGTAATCATAGGGTTGTACGTGATAATATTGATGATGATAGGAACTTGGGTTCAAGGCGAAGTCTTGTTACTCACTTTTTTAAATATAGATGTAGTTACTTTGATTTCACTAGCTAGATCTCTAAGTGTTACTTTGAATAGTTTAAGTTTTTTACTAAACATTGTAACGATTTCTTATAACCTTACTCGTTATACGTTTACGTCCAATAAAATTGAGTTGGAACAATCTTTTAAGTCTGGAACAATTAGGACGCTCACTGTAAGATTATTTTATGCATTAACTGCACGATTCTACTGCACTGAAATTGAACACTTCCTCGGTGAATGCGCAGATGCTGCCTCTGCTCTTTGTTCTTTTTCTTTTTGCTTTTAGCCGAGAAAGTGCAAAGTAAGCTTCATTGATCTTTACGTGACAATTTCTGCAATAAATACTAGGTTAATACAATTATTTTCAAGCACAAAAGTTGTACATCTATAGCAAAATATTCTCTAGGTCATAAAAATTGTCGTTGAAAATCAATTTTAAACAAATTCACTATTGTTTTAAACTGTTCTTAGGAGTATATAAGGGTGATTCTTTTTTATCTTAGTTTTGTTGTACTGCCAACAAGTCTCCGAATTAGGCGGGTTTTTTTTCTTCTCCCTGTTTATTGGGGGCGCTTTTTGTATTTTGTTTTGTGTATATTTATTTGTATTTGTTCTTAATAAATGTATATTAGCGAATTTTCATCAAGAAGAATTCGCTAATAGAGAGGTCACGATGAAAAGCTTTTGAAAAATTTCTTCAGATGAGCGTCCCTAGAACCCAAAACCAAGGTCTGTTAAAATTTTTATACGTCTATATATATATATAAATATATATATATATATATATATATATATATATATATATATATATATATATATATATATATATATATATATATATATATATGTGTGTGTGTGTGTGTGTGTGTATCCGAGCGATAAGTCAAAAAATACTCAGCTAATGTGAACGAAACTTAGCACATATCTTCACTGTATTAAGACCACTGATGAGTTCGTATATCAGCGTGGCTAGAAATAGTGCAAATAAATGTATGTTGTGAATTTTAAGTAATTTGCTACACAATATTTAGAGTTTTTTTGAAATTAAAAATCAAATCTCAAAGACATGCGTTGAAACGACTTAGTGATTAAAGTCCCATGCCTGACAGTCTCAGTAGTTAACTGCCACGCGTTGATTGATTCACACTACAGGTATAAGCCATATATCAACGGTAACCAGACTAAATATATACCAGGCATAAAACATACTACCCGAACCAACAATCATGAAATCTCGGCCGCAATTATGTAAAATCACAGACGACATGATATTAAAAATTTGCCAAGTGATTGTTACTTGACTGGGGGATTCACTCAATTATTAAAATACACTGTACTTGTAGCTTTTTAAACAGCCCCAAATACAGTTTTATCGCAGCATAGATATATTATGCTGTTGCATAATATAGTAGAAATGTAAATAAAATGAAGCCAAGTCTCTATAAAAATGATTCTAAAATAGATTCTATTATCTTTAAACTTAAACATAAGATGTCATATAAGACCGAAACAGCCGTGGGATGTGTTCCAATGGTAATTCTACTAATTTTGTAATTAATTGTTACATATACTTTGAATATAGTATCCCGGACATGAATCTGATCTGGAGTATTATGAAAACAAAATGTTACCTAACGTATGCCTACATGGCCCCAGAGACAACGTCGTTGCCTTCTAAGCAGAAGGTTACGCGATCGAATTCAGCTTGATGAATGTATGTTTTCATGTTTTATTTTAATATTTGGAGAAACAATAGTGCACAGATTTCATACGTTTTGAAGAAGATCTTATTTTTGTTTAAAACGCCTGAATGAGTTTGTCACCTTTGAGTCTGAAATTATAATTTTGTTATTGTTGATATTGAAACAACCGGTTTGGTGAGGCTAACTAAAACAAAATCATATTGGCGATTAATAAGGAAAAATAACCGCTACGTTTATAATTTGACAGATACTTCACTTTCCTAAATATTAATTAAGTTTCCTTCTGGAATTCTTTTGTATAACTTTAATGAAATTTGTAATACAAGTTTCTTTTAAAAAGACTCACGCTATCTACAGATATATCAAAATTTAACTCTTTAGCTTCATGGAAAATTGAGTTTTGGGCATTTTTCTCAAAAGGAGTTGGAACGCAGATTTTTTTAATAATAGAGAGATATCGATGGCAACACTTTTTAAAGAATTCCTCAAATGTGCGGGTACTAGGACCTTTAAATCGATCTTCTAGGTATGTCTAAGTTTAAAGTATTAACTTCACTAATATGCCGTAAAATAATGGTGTACAATTCTTATGAACATTCGCTACTATAACGCACTTGGTGCGTTCCGAAATTTTTTAATTATTATAGTCACGATAATTTAATACCCTAATTTAGCTGACTTATGTGTGTGTGTTTTGTTTCTTTAACGTCGGTCTTTCTTGTGCATTAGGTTTTTTTACGTAAGTCAATTCCGCGACTATGGCCAATCACCGAGGCCAGAAAGCAGTTTCACGCCGCTATACTGGAAATTTTGCCGAACCCCTGCCTTTCTGTAAGGAGGGTAGGGATCTTTATAGTGCCCAACATCGCATGGACACGGGACCGACGGATTTACGCCCCCTCCGAAGGGCGGAACGTGCAGACATTCAACTTGTTAAAATACAATGCCAAAACCTCGATTGATGTTAATGTTACAGTTTGTACTGAAAAAGTAAAAGGAGAACCCTGGGATCGAACCCAGTACCCTTCGGTTCAGAGGCACACGTTTTTACCCCTGAACCACCGAGGCTCTTTAGCTGACTTAATTACCCAAGTTATTAAGATCGGCGACAATTGTAAGTTTTTTTCAGAGCATAAGTCTATATTTTGTTATAAAACTACGAAGAAAAGCATGATCTATCTTGATACAGTTTCCATTTAGGAGACTCTGTCGTTGCAGATTTTGCCTTGAAAAAATTAATATCCAAGTTTTAATTATATTTTAGTTGACAAATAAGATTTAATGGTCTAAACTGTGAGATGCTTTGTGAACTTTCATACTGGAATGCAATAAAAAGGTTTCCTTCTTTATAAGAGAAATTTCCTTGAGCTTAACTTATACAGCCTTGCATATCAGCGTAGCGTATTTCAATATCAAGTAATCTCGCTTCTGATTCTAAGAACCCAGAAAAACTTATGCAGCACTCTGAACCTGCTTGAGGCGGTCCAGATTAGTTTCGTTATAATATATTTTAAAATCTGGTGCAAGTAGAACTTACAAAGCTTTATATAACTTGTCAGTTGTTACCATATTTCTTAAAGCCATAAAGCATTAAAAAAATTCTTATAATAGCTAAAATAACCTGTATTCAAAGCCTCAAGGAGGTATGTTTGCTCAACATATTCCGGGTTTTCTTGTACAGAAGAACGACTAGCAACCAGCGAGCGTCACTAATAGATTCAGTTAAGTTTTACTGCCTTCACTTTTACGACTTCATTGATGAGTTCATAAAACGAAATCTGCAGAGTTCATGAATCTCCATAAAAACAAAGGCGCAGATTATCTTTGCACACATACTTGCTTTTAAGTATTATACCGGATGGCCCTTCGAAATGTGTACAAGTATATACAGTTATCTCTTTGAAAAATCCTCGGACTGGTTGCTTTTGTTTCTGAAGGGGGACACATTTTTGCACAACATCAAAGCTGCTACTTGATCCCTCTAGACTCGGTAGCTAATCTCTTCAGATTTTTCAATCACAAGTGGGTTCAAGTGACACATTGCTGGAAAAGCCACTCAAAGGTTGGGTGAGTATTTTAAGGTATGGAATCTAACTTATTACATATAATTTTCCAATCAAGTTAAATATTTAGGGATCTCCTTAGACCAAAACTCAACTGGAACCCAGATTTAAAAAAACTTTTTGAGAGCTCAATGGCAATCTGGACTAACCCTAGACTCGTAGGAAAGACATGAGGGCAAAATCCAGGATGCTCTATTGGATATACCAAACTGTGGTTTAACCCATGGCCACATATGCATCCATAGTATGGTGGCCAAAAACGGAACAAGCCTCGATACAAAGCAAATTGTAAAAATATCAGAAGCTACGGCATCATGCCCTACGGCTCCAATAAAGGCAATGCTGAATCTTTCTCTATCGCAGATATGCGTGAAGAGGAAAGCAGCAGGTAGTGCCTCCAGTCTATTTCAAGCAGACTTGGTTGGCCACTTGAAAATCCTGGAGCTTATTCCATTGGAGGCACACACCAAACCAACAGATCTAATTCCAGCTAAACTGAACTTCATAATCACATTTGACATGGTCATAAGTGACCGCCAGATATGGGACAGAGGCAGCGAAAGGCGGAAAAACGACTCATTCGTATTATATACAGATGGGTCTGAACAAATGCAGGGAGCAGAACTTGGAATAAGGGGACATATCTTCAGATTCGCTAAGTCACTAGGAAAAACTTCCACCATCGTCCAACAGAAACTATTTCTATAAATCTCTGTGTACACGAGCGCATGCAAAGAAGACTCAGTAATAGAGGTATCTACATCCTCTCAGACAGTCAGCTAATACTAAAGACTCTAAAACCGAGTCTAAGTTGACCTGTGACTGCAAACAATCCATGAAGCAATTGGATACGGACAACTAAGTAATTTTGATGTGGGTGCCAGGGCATCAAGGCATTGAAGGAAACGAGGAAACAGATAGCCTGGCAAAAAGGCAGCAACAATATCATTCTATAGTTAAGATCCCTACTGTGGATTAACAGAAAGCCATGTAAGAAATGAACTAAATGCTGCCATACTGGAGGAAAACGCCATGCTTAAGGCAGTCAAAACGTTTGATGCCCATATCAACAGAAAAGTCTAAACTGTTTCTTAAATTGAAGGGAAACGACTTGAGAAGGATCACATGACTTTTCACCGGACACTCCCCACTAAGGTATCAAGGTATCACCTTATGGAGATAAGTAAGACGGACAGTGAAAACTGAAGATACTGCTGAATCAGCAGAAACAAAAGAACATTTGCTATGCGACTGCACGGCTCAGTTCTGCAAATGGCTCAAATACTCAGATGGGTGAATTTAACACACCAGGAAATAGATAAAGTAACTCCCAAAGGGAGCAGAACTTGGAATAAGGGGACATATCTTCAGATTCGCTAAGTCACTAGGAAAAACTTCCACCATCGTCCAACAGAAACTATTTCTATAAATCTCTGTGTACACGAGCGCATGCAAAGAAGACTCAGTAATAGAGGTATCTACATCCTCTCAGACAGTCAGCTAATACTAAAGACTCTAAAACCGAGTCTAAACTGACCTGTGACTGCAAACAATCCATGAAGCAATTGGATACGGACAACTTAGTAATTTTGATGTGGGTGCCAGGGCATCAAGGCATTGAAGGAAACGAGGAAACAGATAGCCTGGCAAAAAGGCAGCAACAATATCATTCTATAGTTCAGATCCCTACTGTGGATTAACAGAAAGCCATGTAAGAAATGAACTAAATGCTGCCATACTGGAGGAAAACGCCATGCTTAAGGCAGTCAAAACGTTTGATGCCCATATCAACAGAAAAGTCTAAACTGTTTCTTAAATTGAAGGGAAACGACTTGAGAAGGATCACATGACTTTTCACCGGACACTCCCCACTAAGGTATCAAGGTATCACCTTATGGAGATAAGTAAGACGGACAGTGAAAACTGAAGATACTGCTGAATCAGCAGAAACAAAAGAACATTTGCTATGCGACTGCACGGCTCAGTTCTGCAAATGGCTCAAATACTCAGATGGGTGAATTTAACACACCAGGAAATAGATAAAGTAACTCCCAAAAGGATACTTGACTACATAAAAATTCTAAACCTCTGTGCAACTATTAGAATAAAAGCGTCAATACAAAAAGTTCATTGGGGTCACAGCGCTGACAGACTAAAGGTCTATATGCCCCATTAAAAAATCAACAATCTAACTTAATAGCCGACACAGATCCCAAAAAGACTTCTAGTTTATATACTATTGGTTCTTTAGTCCTGTTTCTTTTACCTAATGGATGCATCGGACATTAATTATTAACCTAATAGACTGACAAACATAAATTCTCTTGAGTACGACAGTTTATAAACAAAAGTCAATAGCCAAGTTGACTGCTCAACCACTAGCATGCATAGTTAATATGTCGGCACAAATGGGGCAGCTTTCAGACAGCCTTAAATTGGGTATAT